>OX419592.1:11034951-11214203 GCA_948473455.1 Teleiodes luculella | reverse complement strand
GGACGCGACAGCTTCAGTATCAGTATGCAGCGCGATGAGCAGCCCCAGGGCTCCGCGCGGGGACTGCAGCGGGCCGGGCCGTGGCGAGCCCGCACCAGCGGCCCAGCGGCACGCGCGAGCCCTCGCGGCCCGTCCACCACGCCTCCAGCCAGTCTTCGCTGCACGTCGTGCCACTGGAAAGGGTAAACACACCAAACATTAAGCTGTAAGCAGCTTACAGCAAAATTTTTGGAGAGATCTGCAGTTGAATGTTAAGCTTACTGTAAGCTGCGGATGAATATCTTCTTTCATCATCATCATCATCATCTCAGCCTGTAGACGTCTACTGCTGGACAAAGGCCTCCCCCAAGGATCTCCACAATGATCGGTCCTGCGCTGCCCGCATCCAGCGGCTTCCCGCAACCCTCACCAGATCGTCGGAAAGATATATTTTTTTATTGTATACAAATATCTTCTTCTTTCTTAACCCATACATAAGTCTACTCTTTCAATACTTTATTGGAAACTATTACTGTACTGTTTTGTGTGCAATAAATTACACTGTATTGTATTGTAAGCTCGTCGAGAGCTAAGAGCGTCGGTGGCCTAGTGGCTAGGCCCGTTGACTTCCATTCCGAAGTTCGCGGGTTCAAACCTCGGCACGTACCAATGTGTTTTCGATTTTCGAATTCATATGTACGTTTATTCGACGCTCTTACGGTGAAGGAAAACATCGTGAGGAAACCTGCACACACCTGCGAAGAAATTCAAAGGTTGTGTGTGAAGTTGACCAACCCGCACTGGGCCAGCGTGGTCGACTAAGGCCTATTCACCCTGGTATCAGGGTAGACTCGAGCCCCTCGGTGGGGACATATATGAGCTGTTAACGTATTGTAAGCTAGCAGTGCCATGCTACGTGTCGCGTCGGCTCTTACTTTAAAGTGCTCTAATAGGGAGTTGAAACAGCCCTGCTTCTTCTTTACTTATTTGTGGTTACCTAGAAAGTCGCAAATGCTAGCAAACCTTACGAGAGCCGTGACATAGAGACTCACCCGTACAATCCAGCAGTAGCGTTCCACGCGTCGGCCCTCACTTTGAAGTGGTCAAACACGACGGTGACCTGTTCGTTGGGCGTGGCGGTGAGCGAGTAGGTGCAGTTGGTGCGCGAGGGGTAGTTGGAGGGGTAGCGGGGGGAGTTGAACTCGCCGCGCTTCTTCGCCTCCGAGTGGTAGGTAAACGCACACTCCCCGCCCGGCGCCGCCGTGCCTGGCACGCGGTATTCTGGAAAAAAAAAGAAAAATAAACATCTGTCAGGATCTGCTAAGTTCCTAAAATGTTGGATCCACACTGTAGGGGTACCCACAGAATGATGCTATCTCTCGTGCTATCTTGCCCACTCATGTTATGATCAGTTTAGTATAAATAAAAGAGGGCTCGCGAAGAGCCTCTCTCGATCGCCACCCTCGACGCATTGTTTCATTTCCTTTTCCTCGACTCGAACCCGCTACCTTCGCGCCAGGACTACGCAGTCGGCGCCGCCTGATCCCTTACGCTGACCACAATATAAAGCTAATTCTCGTAGAAATCAAAAGGCTAGTATATGTACCAATAATACCTACCATTAATATTATTGGAACAACTTCTGATATTTAATTTAAAAAATCTGTATTTTAATTAGTATTTAGGTCAATAAGTTCTGTTATGTTATGTATTAAGTCAGTAATTCAGTATGCTAATGAATCACAAAGATACGAAGCAAAGTAAGTTTCTTTCTACAATAATAATATAGTTTTTTTCATCCAGCAATAGCAATATGAAATATCGCAAAAATTCTCGCCTGCTACGATCTGCTACGCCGTAGCAAATGTCTACGGCGTAGCATAACAACGTAGAAGCACAGAATATATACTCGTAGTAACGAGCTCACCAGTCTCGAAGGTGTATTTGGCTTTGAAGCCCTTCCCCTGGTTGTCTCCGGAGCTGAAGACCATGACGAGCCGCGGCCCGTCGGAGAGCAGCGGCGCGGGGAAGGCCGGGGGCCCCACCGCCCCCTCCCCGCACAGCTCCGCGTCGTGCTTGTCGTACGAGTCGGTGGCCTCTTGCCCGCGCAGGTATACCTTCAGGTAGCCGTCGGGGCATAGCGCTCTGCAACGTTCGTGGATGGTTTTGAAGAGTATCATCACAAATTACGTAAAGCGGCGGCGCGCGGCGCGCCTAGACAGATGGCCCACTCGGAACTAAGCGCCATATTTTTACGCGCATTGATCATTGCGTTTACAGGCTGCTCGGACCACGCTCTATACAAGCGCGGACCACGTGCAGTCGTCGCTCTTGCGATTATTAACAAAGTATTGATGTTTGATGTGCTAAAAAAATGGATAAGTGTTCTTATTAATGTTGTAGTGTATTTGGCTGTTTAAACACAACACAAAAATGACGATACACGTTTTTCAAGGAATCAACCAAGTTTAGGTAGTTAATTTCAAGGACGGCGGGAGTGGACTTTCTGGAAACTTTTTATTTTGTGGTATCATGGTCTAAGAAAACAAGGTCTAACAAGCAGACTACGTGACTGATACAAGCCTACGTCATTTCTACATCATTTTGCCTATTCATACTTGTCGAATGCGTGTAATAGACAAGGATAAACAGCGCAAAATGATGTAGGCATGTGCCAGTCACGTGGTCTTCTTGTCAAACCTTGTTTTCTTGGAACATGAAAAGTGTACCATGGAAAAAAATTGCATGATAAAAAATATGCGAATATTTTATGTAGAGAATCTTAACTCAAGTTTGATGCGCATTTTGTGTAAAAAAAATTACGATAAAATACTTATAAAAACATCTGCAGCCACAGCAATTTCTTCTTTGCGCTATTAGCTGAATTTGAAGTAAAGAGCCTATGTTACTTATTTTAATGTAACTATAAGGACAATTTGTACTCACTCTGGTTTAGATTTGTCCGTCTTAGGTATAGAAAAATTCAGAAATTCGAGCCGCACCCGTTCCAAATTTTGTGAATCTTGCATACCATATATAAAATATCTGAAACGAAGAATGTCCGATTTAGTCCATTATGGGATTGGGAACTTTATGTTTATGTTTACTTATGCTATTGCACGCACAGTCACTTGCAGAGAAATTTGACTTCTATTACACACTTCAAAATGTGGGTCATATTTGTATCAAGTGTCAGATTTATGTAGGTACTACATCGGCCTATAACCACCCTATTACAGTCTACTTCCAGACTTCCTTGGTAGAGAGGAACTGCTTAAATTCTTAAGCTTAGAGGCGCGTAAGGGATCGCAGTAGTTATTTGATACACCTAACGGTTCGTACGTTTCCCACGGAAGTTGAGTTGGTCCAATTCGGTCAAGTGAGTGTTTGGTGGGACCACGAAAAAGTTTTGTCCCACCTGTGGGACATCGCAGTAGGACCACAGTTCTGGAGGGAATTGTAAGTCGGAAACTTTAGAATGAATGATCTTGATTGTTTATAAAGGTAATATTTGAGTGGTTAGCGGTGGTGGGTGGTGGTTAGCTGGGGTTGGTAGTGGTTTCTCTTGAAAAATTAATATTTGAGTGGTTAGCTTACCTACAAACAACTTTTTGTATATAGGGGTATGGATAGTTTGGATTGTACACGAATCCCGTCGACTCCTTTTTACTGAGGATCTTCTGGTCGCACTCGGAGCCCCTAATGTGCTCGGAGTCGAGTTTACTTATAAAATCTGAAACAATACAAACGTATTGACAAATTGTTTCTAATAATATTGATATCCGAAGTATTTCAAGGTGTTGCTTTTTAGTTTTGGGATTGCTATTTATAACTAAGGTTCAATGACTTTTATATTCCTTGGCTTTGACAAATTGAGTTGCTGCCAGCCACCTGCTTGATTAACGTTTCAATTCAACTAGCCAGGGGGTGTCCCATACTTCATTAGCTTAGACGCCACTGCAGAACCAAATGTGACCAGCCACTGTCTACCACTTCATCTGCTAGCACTAGCTAGGTCAGTGAATTTGTTTCTCTAAGCCAGCCTAAGACTGAGTGCTGGGGACTTCTAGCTTTCAATAGCGCAATGTAAACTAGGAAAATGTAAGGTTCACGTCTACATTCACTTATTAGTTTCAGTTTAGTTAAGTTCAATGCATGGTATACGTGAGTTAAGCTAGGTAAATTCGGTGTCATTATAGAACTAAAAATTTTTTAAAGAGTGTTCTTTTGAAATGACCTAACTTCCCTTCAGGTAACAATGCCCGTACCCGCCGGCGGGGGCGCGCCCATAGTCAAAATCAAAATTGATAATCAGAGACGGAGCCCCACAGGCGTCGTCTCCTTCACCATGTTTTTCCGTATCAACGCGCTAGGGCTAGGTCCAAGGCTACCTCTCCCCGCCCCTAGACGCGTTGGTACATGACTACTCTGGGGTAGAGTCTTCCGCTCCCCCGCAAGTCCGGTGAAGCTTGATTCGTCGTACTTTTTCGACTCAAGCATAGGTCAATTAAAAATAAAATAAAAAGAGCTGACCTAACTTAACGAAACTCTCTGAGAACTCGAAGATGGCCTTGAAGCCGCGGTTCTGGGTGTTGGCGGCGCGCGGCAGCGTGAAGAAGGAGACCAGCAGCCGGTGGTCGCTCGAGTACAGCACCAGGTTGCGCTGCTGGCCGCAGTACGTGCCGATCACCGCCGCCGAGCTGTCGGGGCCGTCGTACACGCGCACCCAGTCGAAGGGACAACTGCACACAACACAACACTTTGATATCGTCACCCGGCTTCTCAGCATACCACGTAAATGCTTTCAAGAGACACAAAAAACTACCTACTGAAAAAAAAGTATGATAGGTAAATAATAATTCTGTAGTTTTTTAGTTATTATATGATTATCTTTAGAGCTTTAAAACAAATGCGTAAATATAGAGCAAATACTGCGCGTTTTTTTGCTTAATTTGTGAAAAAAGGAATTTAACAAAAGCTGTCCTTTGCGAGGTTTTTAGCCGGGTGACGATATGCGAACATGCGAACCTGTGGAGTTTCTTAGGCGGGTTCATCTCCACAGCAGCGTACACATTGCGTGAACCTGCCAGTTCTGTTCAAACTAATATCGCATCGCCTATGCCTCTTAAAATTTTTAAGAGTTCATTCTTCATTAAATTTCTATATAAATAAATTAGTGCGAGACGAGAGCCAGCCTTGGTTTGAGCAAAGCTTAATAACTTCATTAGTTATGTATGACGTCAAAAAGTGATTTGTAAAATCTTACTTCGAATAAAACTTTTTGACTTTGATTATTTTAGTACAAAAAAAGAACCAATAATTGGGTGTCTCAAAATGCAAAACGGTGTCGTGTCGGCCCTGCAAGAGGTGGCTAGATGAGCTGTATGCGTATTCTGTGGTGTGGGATCGAGAGCATAGGGAGAGATAGGGAATAATGGAAGGAGATAAGAGAGGCCTTTGCCCTGCAGGGGGCTAAAAAAAAGTACAATTTCAGGAAAGCCTGACCTAAATTATTCCTTTATTCATTCCTCGTGTAGATTGCAAGATCTCCGACCGACCATCGTATTTCCAGCAGCCGGAATCAACGGCGTAAAAATATTTTTTTTTTTTATAATTATGTAATGTTAAAATCACTATTATAATTATTGACTTGTTAGCTTGTTGAGCTATTTAGGTATGCTACGGGGTAAGTGATTTTGAAAAATGTTAAAACCTATTGCTGGGCCACTAGAAACGCTGCAACTTTATTAGAAGTATGATAGTCTATTTTGATTGAAGCATAGGTGAAAAATGGTCAACTAAAAGCAAACATTTGAACAACGATTGAAGACTCTTACTGGGGACCGCCGAAGAACAGATCGAAGTCGCGGAACTCGAGGCGGATCCGCTGCCCCTGCTGGCCCACGAACTGGTAGTTGCAGGTGATGTCCTTGGGGTAGGTCCCCGGGTACGTGGGCGATAGTAACGTGCCTGTCTTGCGCTTGCTCGCCTCGATCGTGAACGAGCAGAGCGTGTTTGGCACGGGCGTGCCTATTTCGAAGTCCGCTGGAAGGAACAGAAAGGATATGTTTAGTTCTTTCTTCAACTATTTTTGCATGTCGACGGCCCGTAGTCTAGTTGGTAGTACGTCTGCCTACTGAGCACAGGGTCGCGGGCTTGAATCCCGCCCAGGGTAACCTTTTAAAGCTAGCAGTGTAATACTCGTATTTAAGTATAGTCACGTATAGTATATAATTTAAGGGTTGTTGTGTTTAAAGTCGACCAACCCGCACCAGCAGCGGGTTGGTCGACTATAAATTTATCCTGATCCAGGTTAGGCTAGAGCTTCTCGGTTGGGACATATTATGTTAACGATACGACGAACGTAGGTAGTATGGTATTTTTTGCACATATGAATATGGATAGTCTTTTAAATCCCCTTGTATGTGTCATGTTTGTTAGCATTTCAAAAGGCTTCCGATGACGAATTCACGTTAATTGGTTACGTATTCAATTAGCGAAGCAGCTTACTGTAAAGCCTATTAAAATTGTCGCTAAGCATAACTATTAACTACATACACTCATAATTTTTTGGTCGTAAATAAAACATGTGCTTCCAAATTGATTGAACTTTCAACATTGTTAAGGACCTCTGGGGACCTTAATGTTTTTCGACACAACTAACCTGGAATTTTACCAAATCTTAGCATTACAAGAGATGGGTTGCAGTCTATTCTTCCCCTTCAAATCCTTAAAACCACCAGTACCTATACTTGTAACAAGGTGCCTTGCAACCTCATTCTCAATTCATTTTCATTTCTTTCTCGACTTCTTGTCTAAAGTCAAATATTCAATTTTGAAATTCATACGTCATTCTCGTCCATTTGTTCTTTAGTATTTCTCTTGACCTTGGCCTAGACGGCCGTATTTCGTAATTTATTTTGTAATTTTGTAAAGTATGAAATCGAATCATATAAATAAATATAACAACAGTGCTGGACCGAGTTTCGTGTGTTTTACTAGTGCCTAGCTAGGGAAACCATCACCTCAATCTCGCCACTCCTGACGGCTCGCCTAGAACCTGGTGAGCCGCGGGCGTGACAGCCTCACTGGGGTATTAGGGGAATGAAAATAAGAGACAACAATACACTCACTTGCGTTGATAAAGTAGTAGATGCCTGTGAAGAGCGTGGGCGGTGTGTACGGCTTGTCTGTGTAGAAGGCGAGGGCGACGGCGCGATGCAAGGAGACCCGTCTCCTGGGAGGGATGGGCCCGCAGTAGCGCCCTCCGAAGGCCGAGTTCACCAGCTCGGTCGCTTCCAGTGACGTCAGCTCCGAGTAGATGTCCATATGCTCGTGCATGCATCTGTGTGAAGAGGTTGGGTTAATGTTGGTTGCTGTGACTAGTGAAAATACGTAATAATGAGGGGTTGAGTTATGTGGGGTTCTGTGGAGCTGCTACAGAAAAGCGAGTAGTTCGAGAAGGTGTAAAATGAAAACTGTAGCAGTTTTACCCAGACTTATTTTATATGAAGATAAGATAATAATTTGTATCCCTGCAAAGTAACTAATAATTTAGATATCAACAGAAAAATCTAATCGGCAAAGTAGAAGAGTTCGATTTTTCACATATTATTATGTTCGTCGATATTATCGTCAGCTACGAATCAAATTTAATTCTTCTAGTTTGTATTTATCTTATTGCACGAGGACACTACGAAAAGATTGATATCGTTTTAGTGAATAAATCAGAACGAACTATTCCCATATTCCCCCGTGGTTGTCAAAGTTCGCGATCGGAGTTTGACCTAATTCCGCTGGCTATTGGTATGGGGTGAAAACATGTTTGTATCACATTCGGTGGAGAGACACAAATAGGGTTGAAAAGGGAATGTGAAAGGGATGAATAAAGCTTTATACTCACGCTGGCAGCTCTCCTACTGCGGCTCCACTGGAAAAGAAAACAACAACTTTTAGAACTGATATCGTGGGATATGATGCGTTTGTGGTTTTTGTTTGTTGCGTCTAACTTTCGATATTATGTTTTATCTTTTTATAAGAACTCTAGCGTTCCGCCGCGGCTCCGCCCGCATTAACAGTTTTTCCCGTGGGAATGAGGCATTTTCCCGCGGTAAAAGGTAGCTTATGTTACTCAGAGTGAATGTAGCTTTTTAATGGTGAAAGAATTTATGAAATCGGTTTAGTTGTTTTTGAGTTTATTCATTACAAACATACACACACACACAAAAAAATACAAATCTTTCCTCTTTATAATATTAGTATGATAAAAATTAGTTTTTAAGTTTTGAAGGACAACTTATAGATATAGACACGAATAACAATAATAAATATTAGCGAAATATTCATTACAACTAGTTACTAGTATTATAAACGTTCGTAAAAGCACCCTCATTCTATTAGCGATCATTTATGATTGAATACAAATTAAGTCATTCACTATACCTCATTTACCCTCCTCATGTATATTAATTTCGCTAATATCTAATGTTGCCCTCGTGGCCTCCTAAATACTCCCAACACGACAGCTGACTCGGAAAGGGCCCCTTTGGTTCGCTGGATCGGCTGAATATGAATGCACCGGGCGGGGTCCCCAGGTGCGGATGATAGCAAAGTAGAGATCGCTGCTCTAAGAGAAAATCTTCATTACATATTCCCTTGTTTCATATTTTTCCAACATTTTCGACGTTAGATAATACGAGTGGGGAATTCGTTTTCATATTTTCTAGAGTGGTGAGGGCTTTGCATTTATCCAGCGTTGATATTTTAACGAATGGCAGCTCACCTCGGTTTTAGCTGGTCCACGTATATTTTGAAGTCATTAACTCTATATTTCACTTCAACTAACTTTACTCTTACTTTTTATTCGCCAAGAAAATATTTGCGAAGGTGACACCGAAAATAATCAAATTCTCTGCCTGAAAACCTAAATTGAGTTTTCTTACAAAATTGGGTCACGTGACAAATTCCGACTAGGTCCGAGTAGATTTTCGACTATGACTTTGGTCTCTGTTCCCTTGAAAAAGAAATAATTGTTTGGATCACTTACATACTTAGTTATTTTTATAAACCAAAAATAATCTGACGTTATAATTTGTTTTACAATTTTCATACACTCCGAGTCACTACTGTAAGTTAAATTAAGACTAATCTAACGATATCTTGCAAGCTTAAATCCAGGCAATCCAGGCTACTGAGCGAGCATGGCCGGGTTGACTAGCTCTGGCGCGCGGAAGGTGCCGTTGGTGTAGTGTTCGGGTGCTTCTACACAGTGCAAGTAGCTTGCGCATGTTGAGTCAATTGACTTCGTTTAAAAGCACTAAAATTGTAAAATATTTCATGACAGTCCTTAAATAATTAAGTATAGGTCGCTCGGATATAGATTTGATTAGATGCGGCTAGTGTGTACTTCGCGTGTCCAAACGAAGTCAAATTTGACTCAACATGCGTAAGCTAGAAGAAACACCTTGGTATAGTGACACTCACTCCGGCGGCTTCCCGCGCAGGTCGAAGGTGCGGAACTCGACGAGCACTCTCTGCCCCGCGGCCGCCAGGAACGTGTACAGGCACTGCCGCGATTGGTTGGCGGGGTTCACTAGTTCGGGCGCGTGGAAGGTGCCGTTGGTGTAGTGTTAGTATAGTGACACTCACTCCGGCGGCTTCCCGCGCAGGTCGAAGGTGCGGAACTCGACGAGCACTCTCTGCCCCGCGGCCGCCAGGAACGTGTAGAGGCACTGCCGCGATTGGTTGGCGGGGTTTACTAGTTCGGGCGCGTGGAAGGTGCCGTTGCTCGCGCCGCCGCGGCTCACGAACGTGCGGTCGCACTCTGCAAAGTCAAAAAGATTTCTTTTTATCGCCAGTTGAAGTTGGTTAAGCGTCTGGAACGAACTCAAATCCTGCAAAATATCATTTATATGACCATGTGTAACTTTTATTTTTTTGATCTGTACAAATATCGTTTAAATAGAAAGATGTCTCTTTCAATGTTTTTTTATATGGAAGGAATCCCTTACGAGTGGTAGTTGCAATAAATTTAAACCACTAGTTAGTACTATTATTTTTTTCTGTGCCACTAATTTGCAGTGATGTCAAAAGAACGTTCTGGGTTCGTTATTTCATCGTTCGTTATTACGTCTAATTCTTTTTAAAACAAATGCAACTGTATTTAATCCTGAGGCTGGGGTTAATGAGTTCGTAACTTTATACTTTCGAGGGACGGGTTTTGTAAATCTGTTCCAACGCGCACTGTGCATGTTTCTGAAAGCTCATATTTTATAAACCTCAGGAGATTTAGGGACGCCCCTAATTAGGTATGCATGAGAATACAACATTTAATCTTGATGGGCATGAAAATGTTATAATTGTTTATTAAGCTTTGTAGACGCAAAAAGTTTCAAACATCCATCAATTTCAATTTAAAATGTATTTAGAATTACTAATAAGTAAATTTAGATGTAATTCAGTTCACACCCAAATTTGCTCAACCTTCCAAGGAAAACGCGTTCATATTTCGCGAAGAAGATAGAAGTAAAAAAAGAGCGTAACAAGCTAGATATTTCTAGCTTTCTAAGAAAATATAAAAGAAATGCATGCACCTGTCTATAGCAATATAATGTAAGTGTATGTATGCAAAAGCAGCTTGAATAAATCCGACCACGGGCCGAGGTCAGTGCGAGTCGTCACTCGAGCCTTTCAAAGACGAGGGCGCTATTAAAACTTCCATTTAACAACACTTTTAACGAGAAACTCTTGATACTACCACCATTTTATTATAAAATCTGTCTTCAAAACCCTTTCAGCCACTTTGAAACTAATAAAAATTTGAATCGTTTTTCTATAACCAAAACTCGTTTCCAATAACAAAAATAATTCTGATAAAAACAAGTTTCCAAAACAAACATGCTAAACTACTATAATACATATATTACATATGTTGAAGACAAGTAGACTAAAAAAAACCTGTTAAGCCAGTTCAAGAACAATAAGTTACGTAAACTGTTAGTCACTACTATTACTAATATTATAAGCATTAACACATCATGCTTGCTTATACCTATGGTGCATATTTACTTTAAAACGTGCTAGTATGTAAGTATTACATATTACACAGTATAATAATGTACTTTGATGGTTGACAAAATAAATAAACTGAATTATTTATTTGGGCTATGTCGGAAACATTGTTTGTTTCCGAAACTCGTCATTTCTAATTACATCACGCAAGAAAACTCCATTCATCGGCTTCCCCATCGGCCTTTTCTGGTTACGTCTTTTTATAACGCCCATTGAAAGTAACCATGTTTCAGATTCGTATATTTTCTTTCACTGGTAACAGTAACATAATATATTACTCAAACAAGACTGTCGTTATTGTGATGTATGTAATTTCGCTCTTATAAAACCTAAAAACCGGTAGATGCTTTACAAATTGATTTATCTTTCAACACCTACACACGAAAAACCGAAACTATCGAAAAGTAATTTTCCAATAGAAAGCGTGCAGCCGCTAAGTTACTGGCTGAATTCAAATGGCGCTTACGGGAATATAGCGGATGTTGTCACATGGAACAGTTGGAGAGAGGCTCGCAATAACTGTCGAGGAGGTGAAACATTACCGCGCTGAGAGCCCTAACACACATGGACCGAACATCTGTGGCTGATGATCTTGTTTGATCTTCTATATTTAAAGATAACAATCCAATAATACTCGTATTTAATGTAGGCAGGTGATCGATATTACCGAAATCCTAGATATAGTAAAGTACAGTGCTAGTATTTCTTTCTACGCGTCAACGGTTAAGTCAAAAGGAGCATATTGTTTAAGTAAGTAATTTAAACACAACAATCAGTTGTACTATTTCGTAGAATACAAATATTCGTATTTCGTATTTAAAGCGCAGGTTTCTTGGAGTTATTATATGTTGATCAAAGTCGTTCTCCGAAACTGTTGAACCGATTTAAATGAAATTTTGCATGGTGATACTATATATCACCGGTCAAAAGCTTAGATACTTTTAATCCCGGAAAATAAAAAAGTTCCCGTGGAATAGATAGTTAAAAATTATTACGGAGAAGTCGATAAACTTAGAGCAACGCCGGCCTTCCGTACCGTCGATAAACAAAGCGGGCTGACAGCTAGATAAGAATAAAAAGATTCAAGTTACTAATAAAAATGCCATCCAGTCAGTCCGTGTGTACATCTGCCTGTAAACAATGGCCCAGCTCAGTAGGCCTACTCCGAGGCGTTCATCGACACGGCCGTGTCGTTGTCAAGAGGTTTGTCGGAGGGAGAGGTCCAGTTGTGAGGTAACTGAGGGCCATTGAGGATTTCAAGAGGTTCATTGAGGATTTCAAGAGGTCTACTGAGGTTTCTTTTTTTTAAACATGCCAATGTCATTTTCTGAAATAAACTTTGACACGCACCCTCTGACCAAAGCGAACATTGCTAAGGAGTATGCACTAAAAGACATGACGATATAAAATGACACAATAACACTATTACACTGAAACATTGCTTCTAGTCATATGTTGATGGGTGGTTGTGTAAAAGTTATAGCAGTTGATTCGATAATCTGTGGAGATTTAATGTTTTAAAAACTATACCTTTCAGAGATATATTGACGTCATACATTTTTCTGTCCTTATTTAACGACATTTCAGGAGGTTTCCGGTGGTCTTCTTTCTGTTTCGCGCCCAAATTTTGCCCCTCTGAAGTCTCATGTCACGATCGACAAATTGATTTTGAAGTTAAATTAAAAAAAAATGGACGACAAACCCACGGCACCAAAATTGGTGCCGTGGCTTTGTCGTCGGGACCGATTTCTCTTCAAATATATAATATTACCTTAAACTGATGACTGATACTAAAACTACAGGATATATGACACATGTTTACAAAAAATGAGATCTTTTTATAAAGCCGTCTTCTCATAATATCCGTTAGAAAAAAGGTCTCGCAAATTTCAACCTCTGTCTCTGCAGACTTCACAAGCTGTGTCGATAGATTCATCTCCTTCATTGAAAAACTTGGATAATACTAAAACTAATGACTGATATTAAAAATACGGGATATATTTTACGTGGTAAACAAAAATTGTATCTAAAAGTTTTGTAGTTTTGGCACCGTGATCGAAGGAAAACGAGTCTACCAAACTACTATAATCCGTGTCACCATCGACATATAATGTTAATATCTTTAAAATTATTCAAGTCTGAAGTAATATTGTACTTGATACTAAAACTTAAAAATATACGTGACATCTCTTTAAAATTTTGATCTAATTCATGAAGTAGTTTTGAAGATATATCTGTAAGAAAAAGGCCTAGCAAATTTTAGCTGATTTCGAAACTGTCACTATAAGCCGTGTCGAGAGATAAGTCTCCTTAATTTAAAAATGAATAATACTTAAAAGTGATGACTGTTTTTGAAAATAGAGGATATATTTAACGTATAAAATGAATATTGTATAAAAAAATCCAGTATTATTTGCAGCGTGACCGCAGGAAAATGAGTCTTACAAACTGCCATAATCCGTGCCACTAACGACATTATAAATGTTAATATCTCATGAAATATTTAGGTTTCGTGCAATATTTTACTTGAAACTATATATACTGAATATACGTGACTTCTCCTAAAGATCTTAATCATTATTAATGAACTAGCTTTCCGCCGCGGCTCCGCCCGCGTTTACATCTTTTCCGTGGAAATGAGGCATTTTCCCGGGGTAAAAGGTAGCCTATGTTACTTAGGGTGAATGTAGCTTTCTAATAGTGAAAGAATTTTCGAAATAGGTTCAGTAGTTTTTGAGTTTATACATTACAAGCATACACGCACACACACACACGCAAGCACACACACACACACAAATACGAATCTTTCCACTTTATAATAATATATATTATTTAGTATGATTTTTCTTAAAGATATATCCGTAAGAAAAAGGCCTGGCCTATTTTTACCTACTTTATAAACTGTCTTGAGAATTCTATTAAAAAAATATTTTTTTTTTCATTACAGTTCGAAAATACCCTTCGTAGACTTTATGAAATAAAACTAACGAGAGTGATTTATTAATACTCGTACTTTAATTACAATAACAAAGCTATACGAAACAAATATACATTGGCATTTTAAATTAGTGGTATAAATATATTTAAACTAAGGTTTTACACAGTCTTTCTTTCACAGGCAAACAAACAATACGTATCAAATCAATTACAATTTTAACGTCGTCCTTGTTATGAACTATCAAAGAGTTATCTTAAGCCAAAGACGAGTTTATTGTGCACGTCTCTGTTTCGCTTTTCTGTGATTACTTTTCTCTTGCTTCCTTGGTCTGCTGTAAGACATTTCTTTGGATATAAGCGGTACCTGTTGTGTCCTCTTCTTTTTTGTGTACAATAATGGTTAAATAAATAAATAATTTTATATAATTCCAAACGCTTTAGGCTTTGAGCAAAGACATTAGAAATGCTTTATTTTTTTCAGCTGTTGTTGTTATTTTTAGTTTGAACTTCCCATATTGTGATTCTTTTTGATCTGTGTAACAATTATTGCAATTTAATTATAATTATGGCTTAAAAGTATCAATTCAATATTTATTTTTTTGTATCAGAAAGTAAATAAATATTGTATGACGTTGTCTGCCAGTTGATGCTATATCATAATCTATGACACAGAAATTATATTTAAGATCTTCAATATGGAGGTTTGATTTCTGAATCATCTTGTTATGGACTTAAATGTTGCGATAAATATTTTATTAAAGACAAAAAAGTCAATGTACCGTTCAAAGTTTTAAATAAGTTAAAACAGTATAGGTATTATTGTAAAATTTGCCTGAATTATCGAATAAATTCCATCAAACTTCTGTCAGTCGATTTCCGGTTCAAAAATATAAAAATATAAAAACTAGTCCATGGCCTTGTCCTCCCCCTCTCAAATCTCCTGTCAGCCACTGACAGGAGATTTCAGAGGACTGCAGAGACACACTCAGAGTTTGAGTCAATTGCGCATCTATGTTTTAGACACATGGTTCTGTTTAATTTGGGAATATATCGTAAGAAAGTATCTCCCGACGACAACAAGAAGATTGTATCAATGGTCTCAATTCCACGCGTCCACCGTCTTAATAACTTAAAATTAAAATGTCTAAAATTTAACGAGTTTAAGTTGGTTATATCCACAAGTACTATTCTACGGAGCCAGGCCAACTAAATTTAACGGGGTTTAAGCGACTTGCTAAATTGTCTAAGTTGAGTTCAAGTTGTTGTTTTTTGATGTTATTTTTATGAGAAAGGCAAATTGTATCCTTGCCATACAACCTAATCATGTTTATAAAAATTATCAGAATTTGTAAAAAAATCCTTAAGGAAGTTTTTATTTGTGTCAATTCATAATAAGTAGAAGTACAGTAGCCAACACGTGTAGGTGGACACTTTGAACTTAGGAACGCCGTTATTACGTAGGTAACAGTAAAGGCGAATATTACTGAGCAAATATCCAGCCGCGTGTGCTGGTTCCTGTACATCTTGAAATATAGTAAATAAGCAGTAATAGTAAATAGTAGCAGTAGTAGTAAATAGTAGCAGTAGTAGTAAATAGTACAGTCAAGAGCAGGTCAAGTCATACTGAACCCACGCATCGCGATTCTCTCCCTTTTTGAACGCTGCAAAATCCAAAGTGTTCAACATAACATGAACTTGAATGTACAGTAAGCAGCACATGCGGCTGGACATGTTGACCTTGAGACCGCCGTTATTACCGTACTATACCAGTAGAAGCGAGTTTTGTATTGCGAGTGTCCAGCCGCAAGTGCTGCTTACTGTACCATACCTATGTTTCTTCCTATTTCTACAAAATTTTACATAGATATGAAATCATCTCATAAGCAACCCAATTGTATATTTTTTCCGATACAACTAACTGTAAACACAAATTTGTCATCCATTCCGTCTGAATTTCCAAAATTGTAAAGGTAATAATAGTCATTCTTCACAATTTTCACAAAAATGGCAGTATTTTATCAAGATTTTGAGGTTAAACGGGACCATTTTAATCGCCGCTAAGATTAATCAGGTTAGCGATTTTTCGCGTAAAAATGGCATGCATAGAATTGCGTTTGGCCAACTAAAGCTAAGTTGAATTATTATTAATTGTCTATGGTTGTCTAAAATAAGGAACGTCAGATTAAAATTAGCAATGTCAGTTGAATTTGACAGTTTGCGTAGAATTGCAAAGTGGTTTAGCGACACCTAATTAAAATTAGACATTTTAACGGCCGCACTGGAATTAGGTCCATCATATTCAAAATTAAACTGAAACCATTTTTTTTATTATTCTTTTATATTAATAATTATAAACTGTCATTCGCTGTTATTTGAACCAAAGTATGTGCCTAATCTGCATTAATTAAAAAAGCTAGTTGTTTAATAAACTAAACAAGATTTTAAGTGTAATCATGATCTGTTTTCACTAATTGTTGAAAGGATCCCTGATTTTAATCATCTGTGGCGGAGGTTCTCCCATATTAAAAGAGGAATAATGGAACTCTTTTCAGCCTCTTGTCTGTCAAATGATGTTTATGACATTTATTTATAACCATTAAATATTTATTTGTTAAATATTTCAACAATAAAAAAGCGCCAGGAAGAAATAGTATTGAATTGAGGTAAATCTGCGCTCTTTGCAGCTTCAGGCAGAAGAGGACGTAGAAGATTAAGACGTTCATTTTTAGATGAAGTAAAGGAAAAAGTTGAGGTTATGTCGTACCAGGAAGTCAAGAAGCTGGCTATGAACAGAGAGAGGTGGTGATTACTCCACGGACAAGTGCCTCGCTCTTAAATTTTGTATGTACAGTGATAATGGTAAACAGACATGCTTAGTTTGTCTGCTCATCAATCTAATCTGATACTATTCTTTTTTTTTCAGATTTTATTTAAAAAAGTTAAACTTTTATCGAAGTACTTTCAAAGGACATGTACATCGCATAAAGCAACGTTTTATGTGGTGTCTGGTGGTGGTAATTATATTGAATAGATAATATTCGTATCATGAGAAATAGAAAAAAATCTGTTACTTTACTATATAATCTCATTTAAAATACTAATCTTAACACTGAAACAGGGCGGTCTTTTTGTACAAGATTATTGTTGTTGTATCTATTTACTTGTTAAAATTATAACTGGTATAATATTATATACTATTCAACATTACACTTGTTCTTGTTTTGTTCTTAATCTGATTTAGTATGTAAAGGTAGGCAAAGCCTGACCCAAGAAATAAGAAAGCTACTCGGGGGGCGCCACGTGTATATTTTTATGTTTATGGCAACAATTTCTATTATTATATTAGTTCCATTGAAATTCCGCAATATTCCGCAATATGTTTTATTTTGAGGTTTCTTATTTCTTTGGTCAGGCTATATACAGATATTTCCGTCTTTATGAGCATCTGTCCTTATGAGAATCTGTCTTTTTGAGAATCTACCCTTTTGCGAACTTGCGAAATTGCGAAAGGCAATCATATACCTTGATTTTACGTGTATAAAAAATTGAATTTATTCCCTTGGTCGGTTAAGGTCAGATTCTGTTTAAAAAAACATAACTGGTACCTACCTAACCTACACACATAAAATTCGTTTCGGACGGTTGGTTCCACCGCTAGGTTCCACTAGTGGGTCCATCTGGATTTTCAAGTACTCATGTCTCCACTGTATATTATTGATGGGGCTAATAATATCTGATTTCTAAAAAGTTAGGAGTTATTTAAAAAGAAAGTACTTTTTTTTTAATTGACCTAAGGTCTTGTGTCGAAATGGTACGAACATTCAAGCTTCACCGGACTTGAAAAAGAAAGTTCATTATGTGTACTTAAATATTCTGAAAGGTGCCCCATGCTTATGAAATACTGATACTATGCCAGATATGGGCAGCAGGGTTCCTTTTTTATCACGTGTAGCATTAAACAACAGCGGAAAATCTTCCTCACTTCCTTAGGACACAATACACTATAAATATACTTTATATTACACTTTCAAGGGATAGAGCAGTATGGTTTGTCTAATAATTGAATCATTCCATCAATTATTGCTTCAATACGATATTTTTATATTTTTTGACGATTGACAATAAGTTTACGTCTATGGAGTAAGAAAAAACAGCGAGGTCAATGAGATTGTCTATGTTTTCACTCTCACTGCTATCTTCGGTGCTCTTCTATGACCCTCTTTGGACCCTCTTTCAGCTCCTCTTCGTCCCTCAGAGGGATTTCCTCCTGACAACGACACGGCCGTGTCGATGCCGGTTCGGAGTAGCTATCCAGGAGCCCTCACGACCCTTCCACGTCGACCCCAAATCCCTCTTTTGTTTCTCTTTAATTTCGCTGAAAAACTGCGATAAGGCGCCGCCGCGTAATGTGGAATAAGCGGGTAGGCGCTTATTCCACATTACAGCCTCTTTGGCAAACCCTAAAAGCTGTTAACACTTCATGTCGAGGTAAAAATAACTCTCATTGCTATCTATGCCTTGTGTGGGATTTGAAACTAGTGGGCGTGATCTATGTTCTTTTGGGTATACCCGTCGGAAAAATAAAAATAAAATACCTAAATAAATCATATATTCAATATTAAGGAATAGTTTTTTGTTATTTTAGTAGTTAAATGGTGGTGTATGTTGATTATGGGGAATATGGTTCTATGAAACATCAGTGCTATTCTGTAAGGGCAAGGACAAACTTGCCCGCTCGCGAGTCGCGCGTCGATATATTATACCGTATGTATTATACTTACAGAATAGCATTCCATTAGAGGACATAGATGATCTACAGAATAAGGCTGTTACCCGCAACAAAGGGCATCTTAGTGCGGGTATCAGTGTAAAAATGGTATAACTTATTGTTTTCATTTACTAAAAAAGCAGCCAAGTGCGAGTCGGACTCGCCCATAAAGGGTTCCGTAGCAGCAAGTAACATAATATAAAAGTTCTTGTAGTTCGTTGTAACTTTGATCGATGTTTTAATAATAGTGAAAGGTAAATGGCGGTTGACGATTTATGACGTATTAAAAAAACTAGGTACTTACTAGATCTCGTTCAATCAAACCAATTTTCGGTGGAAGTTTGCATGGTAATGTACATCATATATTTTTTTAGTCTATTTTTGTGTGAAAATCTTAATGCGGTTCACAGAATACATCTACTTAATAAGTACATGCCATTTTGCTACGGAACCCTAAAGATGAACTTACCTTTAATAATTTTATGTTACCTCCGAATAAACATCTTTCATGAGTTTCAGGATTTGTTTGGTATTAAGAATTATTATTCATTATTGCAAATTAATCATACAAATCATCAGCTCTGATTTCTTAAACATCTTCAGGCTTAAAACATTTCTATCCAACTTGGTTGTACGTACATACAAAGAAGAATAGGTATGATATAAGATAAGAGTAAATAGGAAGGAAACTTACAGAGTTATTTTGGAGGCTTAGTGCTGTAACATATAAGCTCACGTACGAATATAAATTCGCAAAGAGGAATGCGGGCGTTTCGGTAAGTCTTATATGATGATATGAGCTTTATGCGTATAAATTACGCTTGGCGGAACGGAATAATCACGGACATACGACGGGATGGAGAAGACATGGCTCTTTTTAAACCTCTAAAATGTTGCCTTATTTTGTATTGTAGGTTTTTTTTTTCATGGATATGTATTTTACTTTTATTTTACGTTGACTATATGAATGAATGAAAGAATAGTACAATACAATACAATATAGTTTATTCGATTTCAGTTTAACAATAAACAAACTTGGTACATATTGAAATCTGAAAGTGTAGCCTTTCTTAGCATAGTGTCACAACCTAAGTTACGACTGATTTTCAGCGGTAACCCGAAACAAAAGTACGATGATCATTTTTGTACTTAAAATTAACCTACACAGTACGAAAAACGCATCATCTGTTGGTTGGAGCGTTTCTATGACCTAGCGGAGAGGTACAGCGAAAATAATTCTGAATCTTCATGGGCGCGGCTGAGCTTAGAATAAATCAGTAGATACATAGCAAAACACGTGAATGTATGGATGGACACTATACTTGTCGCAGAAATCATATCACTGTCTGAGTACTTATATAGTCTCATACTTAAAATTTGCTTGCTAGATACTTTTAAATTGTCGTACCTTAATATTATTCTTTCTCTTCAACTTCAAGCTAGCCTTCAAACCACGTGACCGCGAGAGCAGCTGTCAGGTCGGATCAAGATATATCCGTCGCAACCTTGATCCACTGCCACACCTCGGGAATCTGGTGCGCCACTCAAACTTAACCTATGACCTGAATAATAACTAAACTACCTGTGTAACCTGCTCTACCTATCTAATCTCACTTCACTGAACTTTAAATATCAGAGAGAAAATATAATCAGAAGATGAAGTGTGGATTAACTAGAATCGCTTTGTTGGTCTGAAACTTCAATGGGATTGCTAAAAACTTTTAACTAAATACTTTTTTCGACCCGATAATGTTCTCCGAATATTTTAGTACTTATATGAACGTAGGTGTTTTATTACAGGTTATTTACATACCTATTTAAAATTAATGCGTAAAGAAAAGACCCGTAAATATACAAAATAATATTTACATTATTCTGTAAATTATAGTCCAGCACGAGAAATTAATTTGTTACTTCTTAAAAAACCCAAAAGGTGAAATCAATTTATTATGGAATGTGAAATCGAGATGAGAATTCTAAAACAGAAATTAATTAATCTAATTCCACGTAAGCTGTAGTACTTTGTTTCAGAGAAACTTTCTTATTTTCTTAAGAAGAAGATTTAGTAAAAACAACAACAACTCACAATTTCTCAAAAACTGTTTTTAAGCAAGCGAAAAAGCGCTTGAAAGTGAATACTTTCAGTGGAGATGATAAGGAGACTAAGGGATGAAATTGCATGGTTCGCTAGTTAAAGAGGCGCGGCGGCACAGAGCGAAAAGGTACAGTAGCCAGCACATGCGGATGGACATATTGACCGCTCGTATTCCGTAGTGGCAGGGGTGAATTTTGTTGTGCAAATGTCCAACCGTATGTGCTGACTTCTGTACAATCTCTCACTGGAATGTTACGTAAAATTTTCAAAAATGCATTTTTTATTAACTCAGGTCTAGTAGGAGTACGGCCATTAAAACTTTCAGCGCGCTGCCCCCACCAATCGAGTAGCGGTTTGGGTACATAGTTGGACTGCACTGAATTTCGTACAAACTGCGTGTGGTTTGCAATAAGTCTTTATTTTAATAAATTACCGCACAAGTCCGGTGAAGCTTGATTGGTCGCACCTTTTCGACACAAGCGTACGTCAATACAAACAAAATGCGTTACCGGTAAATTGTTGCGACATTGTTCTCGTAATGCCTCGTAGACATCGCGTTGAATCAGTTGAAACCATCGTAATATATTTTCTGATTTTTTCAATGGGATTGTAGGCAACGTAATATTTACCTATTCCGCAATAATGTCTCTTTTAATCCTTCTTCTTACAAATACATACCTCATAAACATGTTTTGACATTTTAGTATCAATAAAAATTACAACAAAATTACAGGGATGCTACTTATATTCTACAGTACAGTGCACCAGACACACATAACCCCGAGCAAGTTAAGTACAAATCCACAGATCATATACATTTACGGTAAATATTTAACTAACACACATCGATAAAAAATAATGTACCTATGTATAGTGAAAAAAGGGTCGTGAAAAAATACATATACGTTTATTGGAATGGACTGCCGTGATAGGATCTGCTTAGTGCCAGGGCCTGGGTGTCGTGGCTGAATGCCAATACCATTTACCAATCGCCCGCGCGTTGAGTTCGCATATAAAATTTAATATCTTTACACGAACTGTTTATTTTCCATCCCAATTCATGCGATGGAATCGAAGTAATCGAATTTAATATGCGGACTTTTTTGTGGGTTTTTCAGGACAATGTTTGGTTAACGGAGGGTGGTGCGTGCTGATAAGATTTCGTGCTGTTGTTGGAATGACTTGAACTGGGTTGTGAATGAAAATCAAAATGCTAAAATAAGATCTCTCGAGTAACTAGCGAACCTATTTTGTATTGTCACGATATTTTTAAATTTTTGGACCGTATCTTGCCGATTTTCCAATTTTCTTTTCGTTATATTTTCCCAACGAATACAAGTTTAACGAAGCCGCAGCTGTCAAATCAAATAAATTCTTTTCGGGATGTAATTTTCGCGCGCTTTCTTTTGTTGGAGATTATAAACTTTTTGGAGAGATCTTATTGTAGCTCGGTTATTTATAAAGAGAGAGACGTACTTGGAAGCTTAGTAGGCGAGGGATCAGCGAGCGCGGCTTGAGTGGACTCCGTACCTCCCGCGAGAACTGCACACAAATAACAACCAGTTACTTCCTTTTACTCACAACCACAGATTGTAGAAAACAGATGTGGTCACTTCTGTGAACATTCTTAGATTTTCGCGGTTGTTAATTGTACTAACACACATTAAAACTAAATCGTGGAGAAAATCCGTGAAAATGTGTGTTAGTGGTCACTGCTATTTCAGTGCAACTGAAAGTGCGTTGAAAGTAACGTGAAATCTTCTTTCAACGTGGTAAGCTTTTTTATGCATCATCGGCAACCGATAGCGTAATGAGGAAAAATCAAGAACATTTTAGTGAATTTGTCGCTTACATCTTACATTTAGCAGGCTAGCCAAGGGGCTTGACCCCACTATTTATTTATTAGTTAAACTTTATTGCACAAACATTATAGGGGGTCTAATATCATTCGGCATTCTCCAACCACAAGGCAAACAGAGAAAATCGTAGTAATCAATCATACTAAGTATTCGTAGGTATATTCATAAAAAAATATCTCGTGATCGAAAGAGTAACTCCGTCGTCTCCTTTGTTTTTCTGTTATATGGTTCACCTCAAACATTTTCTTCCTTTTTGTTATAGTATTTTTTGCCCGAGATGACTCATTTTATAGAAATAACAAGGTTCCTTCTTCTTAGCAACTTGAGAGCCTATTCACTCCTTTATATAAGGTTTCAGCTGTATAACAAGCGGATTATTGGGTAGTACACAGCTTCCTTTGTTGAGGGTTATGTAACAGTTTTATGATTGGGACGATATCTTTTTATTACATGCATTTATATCTTGATGGATTTAGACATTAAATTTTCTTATTTAGTTTTTTTGCATTTCCGCCTGCGTTATTTAGTTTCAAACATGGTAGTGCAGTATTTATTTGAATAACTTAACTTACTTAAATTTCTCAACTTTGTCTCGAGTCTAGAGGGTCACAGAGTTTGAAACTTTTACTTCTCAAAAGCAAACTAGCACAGCTTAAGAATGTGAATAATTAACGTTCCCCCACACCTCTACCCTCCCCTTGGCTCCCTTATACATTTTATAAACACAACTTTGAAAGAACAATGAATTATCAAACTCAAAGAATTCTGAAATAAGGATACAACTTTGCGAACATTTTCCGGAGTTGGTGCAAGTTTTAACCCAGTTACCAGGTGAAAATTAGGGAGACGTGTCGGATACAATTTTATGATAATAATTATAATATGAGCATAAGAACAAGCATCGACTTACTGACAATATAAGTAATGGAATGTAGCTGCAGTGTTCAACACATTTTTCATTATTCCTGTTGTATATTATGTCAAAGAGATGGCTATGAAAATAGTACCTACAAATATCTAAGATAATACAAAGCAGGTAAAATTTAACTGATATGATCAATGAAATTTCTGAATACAAAAAAGGTAAATGCATTTTCTTTAATCCTCTAGATATTGGCGATGTCTAAATCTGAGACAAGCTTAATTATTTTAAAATGATTACAATGGCACATTTTTTTAGTCTTATAAAATCCAAAATTCTGTCCGCTTGTAATGGCTAGGCGTTGAATTGGGAGTAAGTAAATTAATACCTGACTCGGGAGTCAGAATAGGTAGAGCCTGTTCAAAATTCACTAGGCTAACCGGGCGAGACGTTTTATGCGAAAATGCTTTTAGCTACGAAAATTAGTTTACGTACCTAGTAAAGTGATAAATGTCTCTTTACAATTTTTTGTGGGTAGGCTGGCGAGTATATTTTTATATTACGATTTAATTTGAATGTGAGCCGGTTCGATAGGGTATTTTTTATTTACACATTATGGTTTTTGTTTAAGAATCACCGAAGCCTAGATATATCGAAACTTAGCCATTGCTATAGGTATAATTAATTATTAATATAGTTAACCATTTAGGTTTCTTAATTTCATAGTCGTAATTACGCAAATTTTTAACAACTGTTTTTTGTTTAAAGTCGGTCGTCCATTGTAACCGTAAGTGTAAAAATGCTATTATAGCATGGCGCACACATTGCGCGAACGAACCTGCCAGTTCTGTGCAAATTAAAATCGCATTGCCTCTTTAATTTTTTAAGAGTTCATTCTTCATTAAATTCTTAAATAAATAAATTAGTGTAAGATGAGAGAGAGTCGGTCTTGGTTTGAGCAAAGCTTAAACTTCATTAGAATTCGACGTCGAAAAGTGATTTGTAAAATTTTACTTCGAATAAAACCTTTTGACTTTGATGAACACAAGGATGTTATAAGTACTAGTTGTACGGTAGCACTTATAACATCCTTGGATGAACATTACTGAGGTAAAGACAAGTCTGGACGATATGACTCTTTGGAGCATTGGAAATATAGACATAATTTAAAGCTTAGTCCACCGTGCTGGCTCACACAGAAGAGTTCTCTTTGTTCGACCGCGTCGTCGGATGTCAACTGGGATGGGGAAGCGTTCTAACTTTGTCGGATACACGCTTCCAACTACATTATATTATTATATACTGAAGCAACTATGCGTCAGTTTGTAAAAGGTAGTATTATTAGATCTGGCCATGTCGGAAGCCTAAGGCGGCTCGAAAATTCCGACACCAGGGTTTGTGAGGTAGGTTAATCTCAAAAATCCCACTTGAAAATCTGGCATTACACTAAATGTCCTTATCATGGGTATATAGAAGGACTCTCATTAACCGCTAAATAAGGACCAACTTAGAACGGTGCACTCCAGAATGATTTATTGTTGATGAACCGAGTTGGCAAGTAAGACTGCTTTATCCATATTCACTTCTTTGCATTCAATAGTCTTATAATGTAACAGTTGACTGATGTTGTAGTTTTTAAGTGAAGTGATTTATGCTTTTATAGTTTCAATGTTTCAATAAAACATAACAACATGCTGGGTGCGGGTACGAGTAGTAATGTAATGAAATGAGTAATGAATGACCAACTGAAATTTATTTAAAAACATATCGAATATTGCTTGAAGAGGTAACAGACACAGCGACATTCATCTATGCAGAAATAGAGAGGGATTTAAACTAAGTATAAGTTTGACTGAACATCTTATGAAACAGGTTTCTTCCGACCTTTATTTGCCGGCTCTTTTTGAACCTTTTCAACAGAAAAGCCAAAATCTTAGTAGTAGGGGTGAATCAACACTTTTCTATCAAAATTTTAACAAAACGAAAAGTTCTCTTTGAAGTAAAACAAAAACGATGAGCGGTGAATTCTGTAAGAATTTTTCAGTCATTAATTATCATTAGGAATCGGAAGACATCCATCTTGAACAATGCGGTGGCACCTGCCGCCAGCACAATGAAATCCATTCATTAGTTTTAACAAGTTTTGAAGTGCGCTAGAAACTATTAATGGCATAATTTTGTACTTTATATAAGTAATTGTGGTGTGTGAAATAAATGAAGCTACTAGATAAAATACATACAAGTTTCATGGAGAGTTTTTGGAGCTACATTTATTTTAGTTAGCCAGGAAAGTATTATTTTGTTATTTATGCCGCTCAAAGTAATAGATGAAACAGTAATAATATATTATAAATTTCAACCTCCTTGAATGAAACTGAATTAACTCAAAAATCTTGTGTTATGTTAAATACTATGTATACTATGACGACCCCGTAGCCTAGTTGATAGTACGCCTGCCTTCGAAGCACAGGGTCGCGGGTTCGAATCCCGCCCAGGGCAAACATTCGTGTGATGAGCACTTGTGTTTGGATGTTGTATATTTTATGTATGTATATCAGCTGTCTAACACCCACGTAGTACAGACAGGCTCTGCCTAGTCTGGGTCCAGATGGCCGTGTGTGAGATGTCCCCACATATTTCTCTATTATTATTTTATTATTATGTTTTGTAACTGGGAAAATTCATGTTACGAATAATCTCGTCATGACACGCTAAAAGCCCAGCAACATTCACTAGGGACGTTTCGTCATTTTACTATACCTATACATACTTACATAAATTCTACAGCTCGCCATATTGAAATAGATATGACGACGACGTTATCATCCAATAGATACCTCGTTGAAAGGGGACCGATCAATCTGCCCGCAGTCAGATGTTTGTATATTTGCCTATGACTCGAATAAAACGAGTGGGATGAGCCTTCAGCCTTACGAAATAATGTTGAAAATCGAAGTAATATGGTATGGTTCTTGTTATTACAGTATCAATAGGGCGTTATGAAATCCAGATGGAATTCAATGTCCAAAATACCTTTTAGATATTTCGCATATTTTTAAATCAAATAACAGCTTCAGGCGTATCCATTTTCTTCATTCTTCATTATGAAGGATAGTATATACCATGAGGATTTTTTGAGAATGAAAATGCAATCTATGTGTGTCTAACTACATAGATAGACACTTTTCGGGATGAAAGTTATACAAATTATGATATACCACAAATTTTGCTTTAGCGCAGTAGGTAAGTAGTAAATGAATTGCTCGGTTATGTAGGATCTAATGCAGGTGACCTAAATCCTATAAGGCGTTATAAGGGGCTCTTTAGTGAACTCTAGAGTTCAAGTAAGCGTAGTTAAGCTCCTGAAATTCATTTGTAAAATACTGACTCTACATAACATCGGTAGTCAACGTAGTATTACACTGATTTATTTCAAAATTTATTATATACAATAAGTTTTTTTGTTGTAGTTCATGGGATAACTTTATTTTCATTCATTTTTAATTTTTCAGTAAGATGTGGTCATATTTTTCAGTATTCAAGAAAGAAAAACAAATAACCAGTTTCCTCCTGAGAGTCTCTTATGTTTGGTACGAGCGCCACCCCATGTTCTATTTTCCTGTGAAATATTTCACTGGCAGAGATAACCGTGGAAGAAATGACGTCATTTTTCACGAAGGGCTGATGCTATCTCTATCCGGGATGGAATAGTTCGAGCCTTCAGCGCACGTGCTGGGCTAAGCGCTTGGTAATGTAGCGTTCATTTTAGATATCTGACTTGGAAAAAAAGACTTAAGTACCTAGTGTATAGGCTATACACTAGGTACTTAAGTCTTTTTTTCAAAAAAGGGACCGTCCCGTTCAAAACGGGACGTATGGTCACGTTACGTATAGCGTTGAAATTAAGAAAACATCGTGTTAACTAGATTAGTAATAAAAACACAAGTTAACACCAACATCAAGTATCGTGTTATCCTCAGCGTACGTAGTATTGAGATTGTACTTTTATGAGCACCTTTTTAAGTATTTATCCACATAAAATCACAACATGAAACTAAAAAAATAAACGTGTCTAAACCTGGACATTAAATTCGCAGGTTTATTCATCCAGCCCTGACCACACTGTCTTTATTGTAGCCTTGTGTCAACTTTCCGCGTGACATCTGTCAGCTGACGGTGGCGGAACAGTCGAAACATGTCTAAACAAGTGCAAACAAAGAGTCCTGACTAAACATGTTCCGTTGTGATGTGCGCGACTGTATTGTATCTGTGAAGTGGGTGTGTGTATGTACAGTATTGTACAGTATGTAGGGTTACGATACGACTTGACGCTTTGGTTTATATCGGAAATATTTTGTTTCTTGGAATTTGTGAGAGATTTATTAATTGATTAATTTTAAAACGATCCGCAAGTTCGGCTTAAAAAAGGTGATTTTTGCATTAATTTGATAATGTAACTACCTACTGAATTACAATACAAAGAACCGAGGAAATGTAAAATGTGATAAGATCACATCGAAATAGCTTAGCTTAGGATACTCGTACCAAGGTATAGCTTAATAAAACCCATAAACATAATATTATATATAACCATAATAACAGGGCAAACATTCGTGTGATGAGCACTTGTGTTTGCCCTGTGTCTGGATGTTGTATATTTATATATGCATGTATATCAGCTGTCTGGCGCCCATAGTACAGGATCTGCCTAGTTTGGGGTCTGATGGCCGTGTGTGAGATGTCCCACATATTATTATTATTATTCTAAGATATCATTTCCATATTTATTTATGTCCAGTAAATCTGGTTATTATGCATTGAGATTTTACTGTTGTAAATATTTAGAAATCAATGTTTGCACTTGTATTTCTTAGACAATGTTCGTTTATAATAGAAATGTTTCAATTAGATACTTTGCAAGTGCAGTGCGCTTTAGACAAATCGTGTTATTATAAGAATGAGTACTGACTTGACGCAAACCTAATCTAACTTCAAATGGATGGTAAATATTTCTTACATCTAGCTGTAAAATTAGTTGGAAATACTGGCATACACTAAGCCGCTTAGCCTCCGGTGCCGAGCCCGCCTAATCCAGCCCAACGAGTATTGGGCGGAAGCACAATGCAGGAGCAACATGGCGGCCGGAAGAGCAGCCATCTTGTCGTCCACCGGATATTGGAGATGCGCGCGTTCATGTAATTACAGAGATATTGGCCTAACAGCATTTGTAGCGGTGAGTTGGGGTTTGGGAGAGGAAACGGAAATATATTCGGATTCGGATGGATTTATATGAATTTGATGATGTAGAAAATAATTGTATTTCTTTGTTTTTGTATATTACAGATGTCTACTTAAATTAAATCAGTTTCATATCATAGTATGTATAACAAGTTTTCTAAAGAGAAATGGGCTGTTTCAGTTAGTCGTGTTTGTAGCTCTTGTTAGCTGCTGTCGTTTGACCCAATCTTTCAGCAAGATGTTACTGTGTATTATGAATGAATGATCTGAATCATCATCGTCAATTCTGTCAAAATACAGAGTTATTATTACAGTCGTAAAAAAGTTATGGATAGGCGGTAGTAACAAGAAAATATTAACTGTATCCCTGTGGTGACAGTATGAGGAGTGTTACGTTGTTGACTGTGCTTATGTAGTTGGCTAGAACAACTTTACCAGGATACGGACAGCTGCAGATGAAGTGACTTATCTCAGCAAACTTGAGCCACAACTTAGCAACTACAAACTCTGAGTTGTGGCTGAAGTTCTAAGTCCTTTCAGGTAACATCGTAGTTTTCCAGTTTTTATCTAACCCAAGCATCTTTACATTATTTATGGAAAATTATACATAGATGGCGATGTAGCTGCGACAATTTTTATTACTGGCATATTTTTATTATAACTCAATTTTAACCACATCACCACCACTACAATCACTTCATTTTTTAATTGTATTAAAAGTGATATTCCTTGTGATTAATCCAGTACTAGGTACTAAGAATATATTTTACAACGCTTCATTCTCATAGGAATAATTCTAGTCTTCTGAACACAAAATATTTTGATCACAACGGTTTGGAATCCATGGGAGATTCAAATGATGAGATGAAACAGCTACCAGTACAATAGATCTTTCAAAATAATTCTTACTTCATCCCGACGCTCCTTTGTGCGAGAGAATAATGAGTAAATGAAAAGGCTGCACCAATTTTGTAGATTAATACAGCCAGCATCTCTTCAGGTTCGATCAGTAAACTTAGTAACTGGATATACTTAAACTTAGAGACATCACTTTGTTATAACCACCGAGAAGTAATTGTTTTTCCAAACTCTTTAATTCCACGTAACAAATTTTTCATTTGCATTTTTCCCAACTGCACTATGGTTTGCAAAAGAAAGAGCTTAAAAATATATTTTGTAAGAACAGAAGCCAGCACATGCGGTTGAACATTCGCATTACGAAATTGACCCCTACTTGTACAGAATACGGGCGCTCTCAAGGTCAACATTTCCAGCCATATGTGCTGGCTATTGTGCATAAAATAAATACAAATGCATACGCATTACGCACTCCTTAAATAAATGCACTTGGAAAAAAGTTATTGTAAAGTTTAAGTGTACACTTCTGCGGACATCATTTAAATTTCGAATGTTTAAATATCAAGTAAGTACTAGATCTTCTCAAGTAGGTAATAAATCTTCTAAAAATATAAAGTACAATTTAAATTTCCTATCGCTAATTCAACATTATTATGAGTTGTCTTTTTTCTACTACGACATTTTTACATACTGACATTTTTCTACTTAGGCATTAATATTTATAGACATTAGACATTATTATACCTAGTCATTTTTCCTTATGGACATTAGTCGCCTAAATCTAATTAACATCAACCATAAAAATATACCTTTCCCTTGATATATATCTCGGAAAATAATAGCTGCTATTGATACTTATATATTTTGGCGATGTATAGTGCGGTGGTCCCTTGAGAAAAGAGCCATTGAAAAACCCTGCCTACTTACAGCAACCCCAAATTATCGCGGTTGAATGGTTTCAGATATTTACAGTTTTCGGGTCACCCGCTTTTGTCTACTCTCTGATTTTAAAGGTGACGGTTGAAAGGGTTTGTGAGCCATGAAAAGCAACGACCTTCGTGAAAACAAATATGATAAAAAATAAGCTTATAAAAGAACAGAATTGAGTTTTGTTTGGAAATAGATATGCTTTATTTAATAATTCATATCATTCATAGGTTTGTAAAATCACACGAATTATGAAGTCAGAATTATTTGACATGGATTTTAAAATCATGCACCTGTGATAATTATTTCTGTTCTTTTAATTAAGTTCTACAAATAATTGAAGGAATTTGCGTTGTTGATTGAAAACCTTGATATTTAGTAAAACGTCAGAGATCGTGAACACTTAAAATTCAAATATCTTCCAGAGGCATCTCCTTTGCATTGCGTACTTAATTAATGCAAAGCGACGAATACATAACTAATTAATAAATGGAGTGCTAAACATTTTAATATTTTGATTCAAATAAAATAATCCAATTACAATTTCTTCGATTTAGATTTGAACTCAAGGTAAAATGTATATAATATAATTACGTTAAAATTTATTAAATGCTTTCTTTATAAATACATTTTACCAATTTATTTTTTCTTTTATTTAACATCAGAGCCATTAAGTTCTTCTATTCGAGTCAATGGCTTGTCAAATTCATTTATACATATACTAGCAACCCGCCCCGGCTCCGCACGGGAAAATGGTTATTGTGGGTTATCCTTAAGTATATTATGCATGTATTTTATACATATAAACCTACCTCATGAATCACTCTATCTATAAAAAAAACCGCAACAAATTCCGTTGCGTAGTTTTAAAGATTTAAGCATACATAGGGATATAGGGACAGAGAAAGCGACTTTGTTATATACTATGTAGTGATTATTTTGTTGAGCCAACTACTCACCCGTTTAACTCTACTATCCTCTAATTACCTCCCTCCAAATATTTCATTTCCTTTTCGATACTGTTATCGCTGTTATATAACCCAATTAGCTTGCAGCTGTGGTTCAGCACCTAACAATGCTCAGCATTCTGATTAATGCAACCTACAGATGCACAAATAGCGTTGCAGCCTTGTTGCAACAGATTGGGTTTGGCGCGATGACAGACAGGCCATGAATTTTCATCGCGTATCGGTTAGCATTGAATTAATGCAACTAATGAACCAACACCGAACGCGATCGAGGCTTGCCGATTCATCCCATACGATTGCCTATTCGTTACAAATTCGGGACAAATTGGGAATTTGAAAATTTATAATACCTTAAAGGTATTTTTAAAATATTATTAGAAGGTCCTTCTATTACATATTTTTATAGAAAATTTTGACTTTAATTATATACTATCGCCAATCGCCATCCACCCTAGGCTTTGCCCGCATTGTACAATCCTTGTCCTAACAATAACAAACACAATTTGAAAAATCCAATATGGTGCAGTATTTCTAATGTGAGGCGCATATATACATAATCAGACTTCAAAATAAAATAAAAATAATAATAAAAAAGCCAAATTCGTCCCAAACAGGCCGCAATCGCATGGGTCGAATGGGAACGACCCGGGTAGCGCGCTCAAAAGCCCGATTCGTTCCAAGCAGGCCGTAATCGCATGGGACGAATGGGAACGATCCGGGTAGCGCGCTCAAAAGCCCGATTCGTCCCAAACAGGCCGTAATCGCATGGGACGAATTGGGAACGATCCGGGTAGCGCGGTCGATGTAGGTCATTATAATGAGGATATAATGAATATTCATACAGCGAGTCTGGAGTGACAATGATATTCGCCATTGAAGCCGCGAGTGCATCTTTGACCTATATAGGTCTTTGAGTATATAGGTAGAAAAGATTTTGTGTGAAAAAATGTAGGTTGAAAGGCGGCAAGAGGGAAATCGTTAGCTTATTCCACAGACTACATAATAGACTTATTATTCTTAAGTTATTGGAATATATAATACAATTGATAGACTAATGGTCGGCTCGTGGCGCTATAGCAATCAATGTTTCAATTTCCAAGCTGCAGCAGATTTTTACACCCTATTGCTTACCCATACTTTGAAATTTTAAAGCATATTTAAATATATCTACATACGTTAAAGATGCTGATGTAGTCTTACCTGTAAAAGAAAAAATATCTTTAGTAAATAATAAATACATAAACACGTTTTTGCAATTGATTGTAGATACCTAATTTGTTTCCAAACAATTGATAATTGATTCGAGTATGAAGTAGGGTAGTTGCAATCACAAGTGGAATGCAGCGAAGTGCAGTGCTGCCTCTCGACCGACGCAGGAGTGCACTCGATTACTCGATATCGCGCCGACGCGATGCATACAGATTATATCGAACGCCGAACACTAAACCATACGTCAAACCCGTGAACGTGGTGCTGCTTGGGGGGACTGGTCTACTCTAGTCGATTGCTGGTTGTTTTATTGGTTATATAATTTTTCTACTTTGACTGGTTGCCTTTCTCCAATTGCATATTTCGTTTGCACTCTTTGTATATTAATCAAATTGTGTAAAATAATATATATGTAAAAATATTTTGAAAAGATGCAACGCCTGTGGAGTTTCTTCCGGAGAGTTCTTCTTCACAGAAGACAGCCAAATCGTGAACTCTCCTCGACGTCGTAAAGTGATTTGTAAAATCTTACTTTGAATAAACACATTTAGATTTTTTAAAATTAAACCAGTATATTACAATGCAATAGAATATAAAGCTTTATTGCTCATCAGGAATGGCAAGAATGCAGTTCAAAACCGTAGAAGTGTAAAAATTTAAGGCAAATTTCTACCGTAAGTAAAGAATACCCAATGTAGTTTCTTAGTAATATAAATATGTAGTAGAAAAGTAGATTGCGTGTGGTTGCCTGAAAAAAAAATTTTGCAATATAGCTTTGTTTGTTGTATTCTCTTGTGTGCAATAAAGTGTATTCTATTCTATTTTATTCTATATAGGTAGCCTATGTGTACCCTCTTTTCCATGTTAACATTTTTTTTTTAGTTTTAGTGTGCAACAAAACTTCTATCATTATTCTATTAAAGATGAAATTGTGATTTATCTTCATTTTTCAATCAAGACGGAGCGCCCCGCCGCGCGCCGCCGCCGCCACCGCCGCTACAAACTACGCCGTAGCACCTCTACGGCGTAGCAAACAAAACTGCTCTTTTTATTCATGAATAATTTGTATAACTCGTACTCGTAGTACCTACTCGTAGTACTATTGTATATTCTGTGCTCGTAGTAATAATCTCAATTACTAATTGATAATATTATATGTTCTTTTTTTTTATCTCATTTTTTTCAGCAAAGAATACAAACATATAACCGTTCCTTGGTGAACATATTCAAGTGAGTAGAATTAAACTGGAGAGCTGTAAATAGAGTCTCGAATGCAGCCGACGACGGGGCTGAATTGTCTCATCCACTCCATTTACTCATAATGGCCGATGGAAGTAAGTATTCAATCTCTGCACAAAACAATAGCCTTGATAGCTTAGGTATTAAGAATAATAATTGATCAATCCAACAATTTGCTTAATAACATAATATAAATGATAAGAAAAATACGATATTAAATAAACGGAATTAATAACTTAACAGCTGTTCATATTTTTCTTAAATATTTATATATCTTCGTTAACGATCCAATGCCTAATTTAAAAATAAAAATAAAAATAAAGAGTAATACCTACTGCTCAGATAAATAAAGGTATCTGATCAAAATTTAATCCTATTTTATTTCCCAATCTCATTAATTTATCTATAGATCCGTTTCAGCGTAGAGCAAAAATCTGTATAAACGTATGAATTAAATTCGAATTTAAGTGAATTACAATGTTATGTTCCTAAATCAAAATCCAGGTTTTGAAATTGTAAATGACAAATTACATCATAAATTAACTAAATTAAATTCTTCGAGCTCCACGAAGCGCTCCTTCCCTTTAAACCATAAATTGTAGAAGATTAGGAGCTATGATTAATTTTCATCCCATTTTTATCGTGCACGTGGAACTGTAAAAGCAGAGAGAAGCAAGCAGAATAATTTATCATGTAAAAATACTAAGTAGAAAATTTTGATTCACTGGGTGTAGGTAAATATTAGCCCGGGCGAAAGCGAGTATCTAAGATTAAACACTTTGTTCGTGGATACTGTTTTTATAATCAGCGAATGGAGTGCAAATATTATATGTACTTGCATGCATACAAATCTAGAAAATTTGAAAGTCAGCTCAACTCAGCTTAACCACCAGATAGGTATTATATCTAGCTTAAATAACCCGCCATCGTTTTGACATATTCCACGTAACGGATGAAACTACTAAACTAAACTTATTAAAAAAAACTACGTTAGAAACGGATGGCTTTGTAAATGGTATGAACGATAGGAGTCTATGTAGCTAAATGTTAATTTACATTTGTAATAGACAATATGCTTCAATTTAATAATATTCTGACCTTTACCTAACCCATTACGGTAGGGAATTGGTCTGTAGTATCGCTTTTGTGACCATGACTTTGCTCAGACGTAACCGCAAATGTGCGAGGCCTATCCCTACAACTTCACCGTATTCGACAATTATGTATGGGTCTAATGTAAGATATTTCCCTACGGTCTATAATTACCTAAAACCACAGCTTAAACCAAAATATCCTACTACCACTTCAGAAATAAACAGACCTGTGGTGTCGTCTCTCTATAATGTATTTGACCTTTGTATGTTTATGTGCACAGTAAATAGGTAAATAAAATAAATAAATGTATACAGGTTGATTTAATCTGTGGGGAATCCATTTTCATGCACTATTATATAAAATATGATGTTACGTATAGGGGTATAGGTACGATCAGTTTTTTAAGTTTTAGTTTTACTTATTCAAAACAATATTCATATCTACTGCACCACATAACAGGCATGTAATTAGTAACAAATAGTCCACTGCTAGCCTCTTCCTCAAAAGGTCATATAAGTTAGACTTAATCAAGTAGTCCACATACAAGTGTCAATTCTGCCAGCTAGTCGGTCGCCGCTTGCTGAGTTGGCTCAAGGCTGCCATTGTCTCATAGTCAGCCTTTTGTTTTCTTCTCTACTCTACACTTATGAACATGGCATTTTAAAGATAGGTATTTCTTTACAGAATTTATTTCAATGAAATGTACACACATCCTATCAGATTTAAAGGTGAAGATTTAATACCTCTTGCACTTGTACTTCTAAATAACTTCTTTTTATAAATACATAATTCCTGTTTTTTGTTGTTCTAATCTAAAGGATTTTTATTGACAATAAATGCTTTTGAATTTTTAATTTCCAAAAAGGGAAAACCGCTTCAAGATTCTTCCATTAAATCTGTCATGTCTTATTTTTATACCGCGAAGAAACCGGTTGAACATGTACATTTTAGTAACTTTAAGTTAGTAACTGTTTCAGGTGCTTCGTTTAAACGAGCAAGTTAGCTATACTAGAAGCTTCACGCTTACATAGCTACTTGTATTACAATTCTTAAGTAACGTTATATTAAGTGTGTTTTTAATTTAAAAGGCTTAAGACAATCAGATTAAAAGCTAGTATAGTAAAATTCAATGTAAGACAAAATAATTAACAAACGGTCCCACCTGCTACCCTAAAAACTCTTCAACCGGCACGATTCATTGCACCAATTCCAACAAAAATTAATTTCTAATTTTGCGGGTAATGACTCGGGAAATTCTCCCGCCATTTTTATCTCGTCGAGTGTATGAAATCTGGGTCATTGAAGAATATCGCGGCCAGAGACACTCGAGGGGCTGGAGCCGAGACGGTGGCTTCGTGGGGGCTTCTGCCCCCCTGTTTAGCACTCGGCTCTAGGGCTCTCCACACGGACTGTCAAAGGAACGCCCATGCAACGCGATTAAGCGGCAAATCGATTGACTCTATGCTTCTGAATTAAAAGTTTAACGGCCGGTTACCTATACAGGGCGTCCCACAGCTATGCCACATGGAGGGAAAGTACCTTAAATATTGTAAGTAGAACATTTTACTGAAAGAAGACATTATTTTATTTCTAAAAACTATTAAAACTGCATTCATAATTTTTTTAATAATTACATGGTTGAACCGGGAATCGAACCCGTTATACGAGAAAAAAATATATCCTGTAGTTTTATCATACCGATCGAAAGGCTTCATCATAAGGGTTATTTTTTGCTAAATAACATAGTGTCAGAAATAAAAGGAAGACTATGTATTTTAACATTTTTAATACAAAATTTATCAATTTTATTAATTGCTATGACCTCTACGCTGTTGAATACAAAGTCGCACTCTTTCGATTATTACACTCCCTAGCTGTCTTTAAAACTACGCGACGGACTTTGATTTTAATAGATAGAGTGATTCAAGAGGAAGGTTTATATGTATAATACATGCATAATATACTAAAGGATAACCCACAATAACCATTTTCCCGTGCGGAGCCGGGGCGGGTCGCTAGTAACCCCATGCATAAAAAAAATCTCGGCGACCACATCAAATGTTAAAATTCATGATCTTTCTTTTATTTCTGACACTATGTTATTTAGCAAAAAATAATCCTTATGAAGGAGCCTTTCGATTGGTATGATAAAACTACAGGGTGTTTTTTTTTCCTCATGTAGCGGGTTCGATTCCCGGTTCAACCATGTAATTATTAAAAAATGTATGAATGCAGTTTTAATAGTTTTTAGAAATAAAATAATGTCTTCTTTCAGTAAAATGTTCTACCTACAATATTTAAGGTACTTCCCCTCCATGTGGCATAGCCGTGGGACGCCCTGTATATATACATATAAAAATTAACCCCTATTTCACTTGGTCACTTGGGAACGGCTTTACCGATTTCTTTTCTTTTTTTTTCAAATTTTTAACAATTCGTAGAAGGTTCTTACATTTTAAAAAATAAGAAAAACAAGAAAATCTGTTAGCGTGGGCGAAGCCGCCGGGCGGAAAGATAGTATGAAATAAATACGAAACTTAATTTAAAATGTTTCATGAGGTTTCTTATCTACCTATTAACAATTTAAGCACATGGGGAATTATGTTTAAATTGGTTGCATTTTAAATAGTAAATTTGTTTAGCTGTATTCATCGAATCTTTTTATTTACCCTGCGACTAGGCGATGAGACCTTATTTCCAATTAAATGCATCTGGCTGTATTAAAAGTTTATTGAGGTGGTTGAATTATTCTAACCACATTCCAACTTTGATTCTTTGACGAATACAAAAATACGATAAGTCCTTCTAAAAACGCGATTCTTAAGTTTTACTTTGAAAACTTTTGATTTCATCTTAATGTTCTTTTGTTAAAAGGAACAATTAAACACAGAAGTTTTATTTAATTCGACTAAGTCAATAGGTTGGTTCAGGGTTAATTTATTTGATTGAAAGATTTATAAAATAAAAGAGTATTTACAGTTTGGTCAATTGTAATAATAGTAACATTTTAACTCTAGGTATAATACGTGAATAATAAATCAAATACTACTGTAAAGTAAATTTAATTATAAGTTTTATAATATGGTTAACTAGAAGCGTTTTGAACTAAAGATAAATAAAGAATAAGTATATACATACACAGGATGTTAGGAAAAGTATCATTATCCTTTGTACCCAACATTGTATTTTGTCAGATGGTCGCAGCATTGTATGTAATCAGATGGTTGCATCCATAAGTCATACTATTACGTACATTCGCCCGCTACGGTGATGTAGCAAAAGGCTACGGCGTAGACGGTGGTAGCTCGTAGTCTGCTACAAATGTGAAATGATGTTGTGTACCTACTATTATATATTCTGTGGTTGTGTTAAATGTTACAGTAAGCTCTAAATAAAGGTAGTTTAATAATATACTTGTAAATAATAAGTGATGACAAACTATATTAAACATCTTTTGTACTACGCAAAATTAAATGAGCTTTCTTTCTTTTCAATAACAGTAAAGTTTAACTGAAGTTGATAAAATTGTCCGAAGTAGAAAATAAACTGTATTAAAATATTGGCAACATAAAAAAGTGTACCGGTAATAGAACATTAAAATTTACTAAAAGGATTACTGAGCCTAAGTGACCATATCAATAAAGATTACGAGGTAAATTGTCTGTAGCGTAAACGTTAGCTGTCCCAAGAAGCCGGTACAATGACCATCCCTTCTCTGAAGTCACTTTCACGTGACTCGAGGTGTTTGTGCAGATTTCAGAAAGATTATGTTTACATTAGTGGACTTGACTTATTAAAATTGTAATATTTAACCAAACTACAGTCGTAGTTATAACGTTAAAACACAAACAAATGTATTTAACACTAGGTTTCTGCCATGCAGCTCCGCCCGCGTTAACAATTTTTACGGTGGTAAATGGCAGTCTATGTTACTTCCCAAGGTTTATTCTATCTTTATACTAAGTTTTATTAAAATAGGTTTAATAGTTTCGGCACCTATTCAATGCACACGATCAAATCTTTCCTCTTTATAATATTAGTATGTTAGTTAGATGAGATTGTAAACAAGCTCTCTACGCTTTAAAAATACTTTCTTTACAATTATTTTAGATATTTTCTATTGGCATATTTCGTGAAACGCTGCTGGACAAAGGCATATTAATTAAAATAACATTTAACTATCCTTCAAACATTCAGTAAGCAACTCTTAAGCCTGTGCTAGTTATAGAATAATCACGATACGTTATATTATGTATGATTAATGATTCTTGTAAAATAGTCAAAGTTTTTGTTATAAAAAAGTTTGTTTGTTTTGTTATAAACTATCGTTTTCCCCGCTTTTTAATACCGATGAAATGTAGGTCTGCTATATTTTCCAAAACATTAGCGAGAGCGGTTTTCGCTTTCATCATAATCGATAGATAACTATCGCAATAACGTTGAACGATCCTGCTTTCCCGGCATGAACCCGCATGATAAATTCAAAGCCCAATGAGCTCGAATCGCAACCAAAAGTGTGGATTTACCAACCCATACATCGCACTTCCTTTGTGCCAAAGCCGCTTAAAGCTCTGGATATTTTGCTTCTCCCCGCTCTCCGACACCCGCACCCCTCAGCAGAGGCGGATCGAGGGGCTAAAGGGCTTAAGCTCTCCCAAAATATAAAAATCTTCATTGACATATCAATGAAATCATTCAATTGATAAAGAAGAATTGCTTAAAGAATCAATTGATAATGCAGTCGAAGTAGCTAGGTTCTGGGCCAAAATTATCTAAACAATTTGTCATCGACACGATAAGAAGAAGATTGACAAATCAAAAATCTTAAAGTCTTCTTCAAATTTAGGTGGTGGAGTCAATCTTAAAGTGAACTTGGTAATATTATTGTACACTTACGGTACAGTAAAATATTGGCGATGATTATTACTGTCGCGGTGGCTGAATTTAAAATTATTTTCATACTTTTCGAAAGAGTGACAGGAGATTGCCAATTTAGTTTAGGGTTCATGCAAAAATATCTGACTTAAAATTAAACCTAATCGGTTGCCACATAAACGAAAAAATACTTAAATTTAAGTTTAAAGTGTTTCTTATTAAATTGTTTGCTTTTCAAAAATCTTCCCTTAGCGCGAGCGGGATCAAACACATGCCTGAAGATATTTCAGAATCCGCCACTGACCCGCAGCCTCCCGACTAAAAATGTTCTGGTATTTTATAATATCGAGTGGCCCTTTTGTTTGATGTGTGTTATCGTCGACTTCTCATGTATTATACTCATGTCTCGCTGCTTAGTTACAAATAAACAAATTATACTTTGATAAGTACCTTTAGATTCTAATTCTAAAACATTCTAAAGTATGATTTCAAAAGTTTCCTACAATGGCCATAAAACCAAAAACACGTCTCTTTAAAAAATATTTCGTTCCTTCCTACTTTTGAACGAATAAATGAATTTCCGTATGAATAAGCAATAATATATTATGTTACTCCAATTTAACTGTGAAATCGAGAACAAAAAGGTACAAATACCTAATTTACCGTGTGTCTAGTTTAAAAGAGGAACTAAAGAACTCATTTGTTTTAAATTAAATTGATTGCCGATAACATAATTTATGGCATGTCATCGTTAGAGCCCGTCCCCATGTCTACGGCGCGGCGCGGCGCGTCACGTCACGTCACGGTACCGTGGCGCCCGTGACGTGGCGGTTACGTATTAAAAAATCAAAACTTCATCAAGCAAATTTCAAAATAACAACGAACAAATGAACAAATTTTAAAACATCAATGGTCATTTGACCAAAAGTTCAACTGACCAAAGTCTGGAATATCAACGTTTAAATTATCTATGACACTATAGGCCAAATCGTTCAAATGTTAAAAGGATTTTTGGTTCATTTATTAATTATCAACTGGTTTCACCAGCCAAACCAAAATTGCCTTATTACCTACCTATATGTTACAAGCCAAACCCAATTTTGGGTCATACTAGTTTTGCCTAGGCTAAACTGGGTTTAGGTAAGGTTAGGTTTGTTTAGGTTAATGTGTAACCTAACACGAAGGGTATGGCGAGCGATCTGGGCTCGCTACGCTCGCCCACATCGCTTCTGCCATACCCTTCGAACCTATACTATCCGAAGTAGGGGTGCCCTGAACTCCCGTGCTCGCTTCGCTCGCACCCGCCTGGTGAATTAATTTAGCCTAATTCAAATTCAAATTATTTATTTGCATAGGCATTTGCCTAGGCCCTAAGACATAAACGTTTATAATTGCAAACTTACTAATTTATTAGACTGTGGAAGGAACAAAACACTGAAGAATATCATTCACCGAGGAATGATTCAATTCGGAGTGATTTGGCACTTCAAATTTTGATCTAGCAACTTTTGGTCAGTCGTCCATTTGATGACAGATACATTTGGATTATAATTTTTTTCTAAATAAAACATTTGGTCATTTAAAATTTGTTATTTCATTTGTTGTTCTTTTAAAATTTGTTCGATCAAGTTTTGATTTTCTAATATGCAACCGACGTGGCGCACCACGCCGTAAAGATGGGGACGGGTTCTTAGGGTAATCATTTTCAACCTTGTAGCATAGAATAAGGTAGAACAAAATAAAATAAAAGAGTTTGTTCGTTTATTTAGAACAATGTGTAATATCTGAATCCGTTGGGTTCCCCGCGGTTTAGTTTAGTTAGATAGATTATACCGGCGATGGCTGACCCATACGTCAAACCCGTGAACGTGGTGCTGCTTGGGGGGACTGGTCTACTCTAGTCGATTGCCGGTTGTTTTATTGGTTATATTAGTTTAGTTTTTTCTACTTTGACTGGTTAGGATTTTCGTTTGCACTCTTTGTTATATATTAATCAAATTGTATGAAATAATAATTTTGTAAATATTTTGAAAAGATGCAACGCCTGTGGAGTTTCTTCCGGCGAGTTCTTCTCCACAGAAGACAGCCAAATTGTGAACTCGCCTCGACGTCGAAAAGTGATTCATAAAAAAACATATTTCATTTTATTTCATATCTTTGAAGATCACCGATCCGAGTGGATGTTAGTTTGTAACTACCCTCCAGCCAACTACGAACACGCGTGTTTGAGTTGCCAACTCCTGGGAGTTTCCTTGTAGGTACTTCTATCATTGTTCAAACATCTCCGTAACTACTCCTTGGCCAATAGACTTGTGATAACTGATAAATGTTATGTTTGAGTATGCTCGTCTGTCTAAACTTAAGGTTTGTCTTGAGGAAAGCGAGTTCTATCGATTATTATAGAGAATACTTATAAGTAGAGCTGAGGTGAGCTCTCTAAGAGTTATTGCATAATATACAGACATAGTTACTTGAGCAGCAGTGTGGTAATATCAGTTAGCCATCAAATTATTAGGTATATGGAAGAGATTGAAAACCAAACAATTGCTTTCGTTTCAATTTGATAGTCTATTTAGTCTATCACTCAAAGAAAATAAAGCGAATAAATTACACTGCAGCCAATCTATCTTCGACTTCAAAGTAAATCGCAAAGAATTAGCGGACAACTTTTGTAACAGTCTTGAATTCGGTTGTGGCGCGGTGGCGCGTAATCTCGGGTATTATTAAAAGGCCCTATCGGATCCCTCTTTGATCAATCAGGGGAAAAGTTAAGATTAAAAAATAAAAGGTTCGGGATTCAGAAATTATCAGCGGGTCGAGCAGATGGCTCCTACTTGCAAACTTCGCCACGTGATGAAGGCTCCAAGGCTTTCAGATGGGACGGGGAAAACGATGACTATCATATAGCTGAAAACGTAATTCAGATAAGATGTTATTACTCCGCCATTAAAAACTTTACTGAATCAAATGTTCGTTTTTTTTTAATATTATTTATCTATCACAGAACAAAAAAACACGACTAGTAGGTATAAGATGTAGAGTGATGACTGATGAGTCATATTGGGATTTATTTTCTATTTATATTTTTTCTAATTTCCTATAAAGAGAGCACAAAAACAAATGTATTTTGTTGAGATAACAGCATAAGATCTTGTAGACATGTTGTGATTAATTGTTTTTATATGGATTCCAATTCCTGATTGACAATTCGACAGACATTGGTACAATTACTATTATTTGGCTTCTTACTAGACAATTGAACCTAAAATTAATTCGTACAGAAACTTTTTCTTACAGGCGTGAAAAGCAAAATATATAAATTATTTGTCTTACATTAATTAATTAATTTTTACGTTAATTCCAGACGATAATTCTTTCGGGCGTGGTAGGTCAATTTCTTAGAAAATTGTTTCATTACCAATCAAAGTACCTGTGTGTAAATTACAATGCTAGAGTATTTTACCAATAAAACGTTTAATTTTTCACTTCTCAAAGCTAGATAAAATGACCATAGTACTGTACTAACAGGCAAGCGTTCATCAGCTGAAGTAAATTACAAACAAAACGGGAAATTTTATCTCTTCAATCTACGGGTGAATCGTTGTGGTCAAGGTAGGAGAGCTGTCCATTGATGCTAAAAGTTATGTGATTGTAAACTTCAGAGTTGGTACCATCATAAGATTGAGTTATCTTTCAAAACTGACTGGACTATGTACTTCTACTCGTATCGTTAAGTTACAATCGTCTGTGGTTGTTCTATTCTATAGTTATGGTTAAGAAAGTTAGTGAAGTAGTAGTTGAAAATATTGTATACTATGACAGTAAATTGTAATCTACATGGTCTAAAGCAGCTATATGAATCTTCTGCAACTAGATAAAAATAATACATAGTTTAAAAACTAAAAAACACGCTTCCTGTCCGCCACCTTGGACGTCCGCCATATTGGATTTTAGTCACGTGACTTTTTTTTTCGTATTCCTGACAGCAAACCCTTTCATTTGATACCCATATCATGGGGGTGGATTTCAAACAGCCAGTTCCCCATCTTAGGGAGGCCGCCATATTAGATTTGTAATGACGTTTCTTAGCTAGTCATGTATTTAATTGTCATCATAACTCAGAGCGTGTGCAAAATTTCATCCTAATCGAAGACCGGGAAGTGGGTCAAATTAAGATTCCAAGATTTTTTAGATACAATAATGGGAAGGCCGCCATATTGGATTTGTAATGATGTTTCTTAGCTAGTCATGTATTGTCATCATAACTCAGAGCGTGTGCAAAATTTCATCCTAATCGAAGACCGGAAAGTGGGTCAAATTAAGATTCCAAGATTTTTTTAGATACAATAATGGGGAGGCCGCCATATTGGATTTGTAATGACGTTTCTTAGCTAGTCATGTATTGTCATCAGAACTCAGAGCGTGTGCAAAATTTCATCCTAATCGAAGACCGGGAAGTGGGTCAAATTAAGATTCCAAGATTTTCTTACATACATAGTTACTTACAAGTGAAGCTAATATAAAGCGTGTAATAAAGCGTGTAAAGACTCAAGACTCGATGAATGGGCCCGCTGAAGACATCATGAACAGAACTAATGAGTAGGTCCTCGTTGTCCGATCACTACGTGGACGGACACGCATCGAAGCTAAAGTCATACAAAACATAGCAATTACAACACGATTATTTCATTAGGACGCACCACGCGGCTGTGCGTTCGCTCATGAAAAATAAATCACCCAAATTACAGGATCGATGAGTTCCGAAACGGCGCGGCGGTCTACTGTTTAATACGTTTCCTACACCTGTCAATTATTAATGGCTGAATGGAGGACAAAACGTGTGTTCTTGTGATCCATTTACTCGTAAAATATGTTCGAATTCGTGATGGTATTATATTTCATTCTTTCATATATATATATATTTTTTTTAAAGTTAGGTTTACGAGATCATTTTTGACGTCAAATCCAACAACCGGACAGTCCATGTTTTACCGTTCAAAAGTGACGTTTGTTTGTGGAGAAGAACTGCTAGAAGAAACTCCATATCATGTCCCATCTTTTCAAATATCATCCTCATTTCTCCATTCTAAAATATAAACAGATATTATAAACAAGACTTAGACTTAGATTCTGGGAATATTGACCACTCCTCAGTGCGGGTTTATTATGAGCTGAAGTCAAACTTTTACGTAGACGTAGATGAAGCAAGCATAGTGCATAAAAGTAATAAAATAACTAATCGATAAAAAAAGGTACGGTAGAGAAGTGCTGGCTAAGCAAAAGATTTTTATTACAGCAATCGGTTTCCGCGCCCAGCCGATTTATTTGATCAAGGTTTCCAATTTATTGCTTCTAGTTTTTACAGAAAAAACCAAAGGATCTGTATTTAGCTTGTTTTTAGAATTGATTAGAGTGAAAGTAAAAAGTAGATAAAATTCAAGTATGTAAAATCTTTTGCTTTATATTTGATGTCCCTATAATATGTAGTAGGTATTCATAAATTAAAGAAGTAAGAATCATTATTTACCTCCGATCTTTGCCTTATTTTTTTTTTCTAATTGAAGATTCTACAATATTTTCATTCTTTAACCATAGGATTTCTTATACATCTTCTCGGTAGAAATGTATAATAGGTTGAGGCATGATTTTATTATCAGTGAGATGGATCGGTTGGCTAATATAATACCGTGTCACCGAGTAGCGGCGATAATGAATCACGTTCATAATAATATCATATCATCACATAGGGCCTCGATAAAGTATTCAGAGCATTTATAGCGTCTACTAGGCTACTGTTGTCCAGTTATGTATTTTTTTCTCAATTTCAAGTTTCCTGATTAATCTACTAATATTATAAAGATAAAAATGTAATTGTTTGTTTGCATTGAATATAGGCTCCGAAACTACAGAACCGATTTAAAAAATGATTTAAAAAATTATTTTACTATTGGAAAGGTAGGTACATTATCCCCGTTACCCGGGGATATATAGGCAATAGACATTTTTTTTTAAATGGGGTCCTTACTAAAACTCCAATCATGACTGAATATTTGATAGAAATGTCTTGGCACAAAGATTATAATTGACCTTGGGAAAGAACGTAGGCTATCTTTTACCGCAGGAAAATTCCTCATTTCCTCGGGAAAAACTGTTAACACGTTCCTCATTTCCTCGGGAAAAACTGTTAACGCGTTCGAAGCCGCTGCGTAAAGCTAGTTTTTTTTATGTTTATGTGAATATGAGTTTTTATATTTCAGCATATCACGTTGAAAATAACGTATACAACGTTTAAATGGGTCATCGTCAACAAGACCTGAAAAAAACACATCGTGAAACGCTAAAAATAAAATCAGAATGAAAGTGGTTACTTACTCAATAAGACCGTTAATTTTATTTATGCCTGCCTACCTTATCTACCTTTAAATATATACGAGACATGAGTAAAAAAAACTTTCCTAGTGAAGCCTACCGGGTGCGTCTCATATGACATAAATACATTAGACATATTTTCATTTCAATAACGATTAAGAGGCATAATTAGCAGTTGACATAATCGCCAGTTAGTATAACTTTAAAAAGTATAATGATTTATTTTATATATGAGTCAGAATGTATAAAATTGTTTTATATAACAATTAAGTGACCTAAATTTTACTTGACATAAAGTCAATAAGGTATAAATATGAAAAGAATAACGACCAAAACGTATAATAATCAAAAGATATATTTATCAGAAAGTATAAGGATTCAAATTATAATATTATTACTAAAACGTATAATACTCAAAAACATAACGTTTAAAAAATATCAACAGCCTATCTAGGCTGTTGATATTTTTTAAACTAATTATAAATTATACTTACTTGTATACAAAAACCTATACTACTGAGTGCGAGCGTAGCGAGCACGGGAGTTCGGGGCACCCCGACTACTGTTGGTTAGGTTCGAAGGGTATGGCGAAGCGAGGTTGGCGAGCGTAGCGAGTCCAACCTCGACCGCCATACCCTTCGGGTTAGGTTGACATGTATGCATGCCTGCTTGCTTACATGCATGTTGCTTGTTTGTATGCATGCAAGCATGCTTGCTTGCTGGCTGGCTTGCTTGCATGCATGCTTGCTTGGTTGCTTGCTTGCTTGCTTGCTTGCATGCATGCATGCATGCTTACTTGCTAGCCTGCATGCATACAGAACAGCAACAAAGGCAGCATGTAGCGAAAAATATATAGAAAGTTTGTTATAGCATTTAACAGTTTATGTCATATGAATAATGTTATTTCAATATAATTTTATACTAAATGAGCAATTTTTTTCTGTTGTTTAGTCCAACTGATTATTATATCTTATGATCATTATATTTTACGAAATTATACTACATAAATGGTTTTTAAAAGTTTATTATATGAAATGGAAGTTATATTAAACGATTTTATACTTTCTAAAGTTATGTCATACGTTTGTTATGTTTTTCGTTCATTATACCAATCCAATATTATATGAAACGTTGTTATATATTTAAACGTTTATATGATCAAATTTTATGTCATATATTACTTACCCAAGCCTACCCGATATCCACCAGATCAAATTAATACCGTCTCCAGGCAGGCTAACTTAATAGGCGTCTTATTACCCGAACGTTTCCCATTTCCCAGAATTCCGTGGTGTACTTCCTCAAGTTTCCTGCTGCTTTCCTCGAATGCCTGACTGCCAGTAAGTGGCGATATAATCCGCCCATTGCGCGCCAATACATTCCGGTTTTCGCTTTGCGCGACTCTATCAGAACTCCATTTTCTTGTACATTGCCCTTGCGTTAATGGAATAATGTTGTCTTTATTTAATTGTGTTTTTGGAAGAAAAATATTTTACGGCCGGTAATTTTTTGCGTTGGTAAGTACATTTTCAGGTTAGATGAAATAAAAATATAGAGCGCTTTGTGCTTCTCACAATGTGGATAGAGAATTGTTTTAAGTGTAAATTTTCCGGGAAAGGCTTGTTGTTCAGCTATGTGAATTTCTGAGATTCTAGGGATTTTAATTTTGTTATATAGGTATTTTTTCAGTTCTATTTATTTAATCCATATGTATTAATATTTAAACTACAATTATCAGAATACTTAATTAGTATACATATCAGAATCCCTAATTAGTATACATTGGTAATTGTGGTAGCGAGATGACTGAAATTAACGAAGAAAGTTTACTGCGATTACCCTTTCTTAAAAATGAGTAAAAAATTAAAATGTTCAATGACTTACCAAACACAAAAATACATGTTAATATTGTTAATGCACAAGTTGGGAAAATATCCGATATATTACCTCTCCGTCGCAGCCGGCGCTAGGAGCCGCCCTTGGGCTCCATGTTCTGTCCGACGACGATGATGAGTATGATGAAGACCAGCAGCAGCACCAGGATGCAGCATATGGCCACGGCCAACATGGCGGCGTGTTCGCCCAGCTTGGCGGCGCCTGGCGGGGCGCAAGCCTGCGCCGCGGTTAGCGTCGCCGCGACCACTCGCGCGCTCACCGTGCGGTGAAAAAAAAACGCGCGGGGAAATTTAAACCGAGAACACTTTGCCCACCATTTTGTTAAACATACGGCCGCTGACACTTGCAATTTGAAATCAGAAAAATATGTTTTTCTTTTTTGTCTTAGTTTTTTTATGGCTGTATTAACCTGTCCCCTTATTAAACCACTTAGGAATATTCGTCTATTTTCTTCACTGCTTGCTGGATATTTTCTTTACTTTAAGCACACCAAGGCCAGTTCAGTCTTCAAGTTTTTCAAATTCTTTCACAATTTTTGAGCACTTCAAATATTAACCTTATTACGAGTATTAGTATGTAATTTTATTGTCAGATTAGGTATACGTAAGTGTACTAATTTCTGTAATTCAATATTTATGACAAGTAAAGCTAATTGGGTCTCTTTTTAATAAAATGCTGCAGTCAGGTAAACCATTCAGAAAAAGTATGAGCATGTCTGATATGTAAGACATATAATAGTCACTTGAAATACGTAAAGATAACCCAAACTGCTCAATTTTCAGAACCGAGAAGCGAATAGAAACGATTATTGCAATTTTCAATGATGGCATCGCGGAATTTAACTCGCGCCTCGCCCCCAATTTAACTCGCGCCTCGCCCCCAATTTAACTCGCGCCTCGCCCCCAATTTAACTCGCGCCTCGCCCCCAATTTAACTCGCGCCTCGCCCCCAATTTCGGCCGCCATTTCCTCCAGAGAGTGACTTCCAACTCCAATTAGGCCGCGCCAAATAAAAATATAAAAGTGGGCGACCGCGACTCGCATCCGGTTCGTGGGTGGGTGCCGCACATACTATTTAGTTCTAACATTTTATCCAGGTATGGAACAGATTTAAAGGGTCGGGCTTGAGGTTGCAAAAATATTGTTTTGTGTTGTTACACACAATACCTACCAACTATTAGCTCTTTTCTATTCATAAGATTTTTTACTACATTACCGCTACCTTATCAACTTAAAAAAAGCTCTGATAGTTCCGAAAGCTATATATTTATGACAAAATATGTAGAGTAATATTTTTTTATTTTTTTATAATTAGAACGTAAAAAAATAAACCAAAAAGCCATATAAAGGTGTTCCTAGATAGCCTAATCGATACATTGGATACAAATCCGGTGAAGCTTTCGTTTTTATGAAACTATATTTCATTGAGTGTGGTACCTGTTTTGTAAGTTCGTGTATTAAAAACTTTTACCGAACTTTTAATTTAGGATACCGACGACGACGGTACCCTGAAAATTATCTCGAATCTCTTATGAAAACCCCACTCGGTACCCTCGGGGAATATTCCCAAATCATTGGCTTGACAATGGCATCCCCAATCTTCCGAATGCCCCCGAGGCATCGCCTACTTAAGATGTGAAGTTAGACCTTGGAATTTCAATTCGTACATGTTTCATAATAAAATATTGAATAATTTACTTATAAGTATTCAATTTATTAGGTACAAAGTCGACATTTTGGTAGTATTAAAATGAAATATTATATGATTTCAACTTTAAAAACTTCTGTTTTTACGGTATATTCCACTTGGCGTTTTACTTCAACGCTAGAGAGGTATTAAATATTTTTAGATTCATAGAAAACAAGCAAAAACGTAAACCTTCCGGCAGGACTTGAACCCACGACTTTTAAGCAGTTTACGCAGCCAACGTGCTACCAACTAAATACTACTTTACTCACTACTACTTTACAACTAATTACTAACTAGCTTTTAACTTTGATCAAAGGTACGTAACAAATTGATGGACCGTGAATTGTAATGTGTGATCTGTCCAATTCATTGAAATAAAAAAACAACCAAAATCTAGTTGAATAACGAAGCTTTGCGCAATATTGTGCCAACTGAAAAGTAGGTAAACAAACCACCAAAAATGAGAAACGGACAAAAACATGTTTATTTTTCTTTATTGCAAAGGCATTACGGGAATGAGAGCCAGGGCAGCAAAATCATCAGCACCCCTATCACGGTCAACGGTTTTTAATCTCTGATGCTGTAGGTACTTTGTACCTTTATAGGTACTGTAGTTAGTTATATGGTAGGTTTTCTCACCGACTGTGATCTACTTTTTGCTAAATGACAGTTAAGATGCTTTACTCCTTATATAAATGCCCGATTAATGTGAGCAGTGGGCGGTTAATACTTTTAGGGTACCTATATCTCGTTTTAAAGTAAATAGATCGCAATAACTTGTAATTTTCCAACATAATAGTGATTGATTACCTACTTGTACTGTCGCACAGCAAAAGTACATTAAGCGATAGAACATTTACAATAAAATCAAATGAACAAAATATACTTATAATAAAATAAGATGCATAAGTCCATGCAATTTGCGTATAGAATGTCACCTAAGTATATTTATGATGTTTATTAGTTGTCCTGTCATTATTACGTTTCATACAACTGTACAAAAAGCCAAAAAAAATGCTATTCTAATTTTTGGATTGGATTGAAAGGGAGAGGTCCCTTTAACGGGCAGAATACTTTTTATTTGATATTCCAATTTGGTGAATATTGCGCCACTGTGGTGAATATTTTCTAACTTCAGGTTGGTGGTGTCAATTGTGCACTGCGCCCGTTCAAATACTACGATAATATACCATAAAGATCATTTTAAAGCTCAAAATTGCATCATTATCGACCTTACCGTCGGACTAGTTTGGTGGCTACAATCGCCATACAAATTTTCTTGTGCCCTATAAAGGGTTAACCTACAAACCCCTGGAAGAAAATTTTATATCAACTAATTATCTAGATAATATTATACACTCGCTCGCTTTGCTCGCTCGTGAATAAAATGACACTCATCGGTGTGCATAAAAAAAAAGTAGTGTTGGTATTTATAATTATAGCATACAGCAAATTATTTGTTACGTCAATTAATAAGTGATAAATCATATAAAAATAATTGTCTTAATCCAATAAATTGTTATTGCTCATTTCACAATGTTCTCCTATTAAATTACTTATTTTCACCGGGAAAAACAATCAGCTCCGATAACCATTTCCTACTAAATGAACGCGCTGAAGATATTCGGACTGTGCATACCCGTGCTTACGGTGCATACTTGATAAGGCGTGCTCTATGCCTACCACATTTTTTATTTATTTATTTATGGGTCTACCTTTTTCTACCCAGTAGAGTAGGTTCAATATAAATAAGTAGGCGTCACTAGCAACCGGTGCTTATTGATTGGTAAATATATTGATAGTTCTAATAAAAGCTTTTGCAGCCAATGGCACAAATATTTATTTAGGTATTCAGTGGAGGCTACGACAAATAAAAATACATCATCGCTTAGAAGCAAAACGAAGTTATAGCTAATACAATTTGAGCCAATACGCAATATTTTCTAAGATTCTATCAATTAAATAGACATTATGGTAGACAATAGGTATTATGTACAAGATATTATGGTTTGACTCCGCTACTCTATGTCGAATTTCTTTAATTTTAATAACATTCGTACTGCAAATAAATATGAAGAATAATAATGATAATAGAATATTTAATGAACAATTGAAGAAAAATATGATGAATAATGAATGCTACGACCTTTTCATCATATTTTTCTTCAATTGATTTACTAAGAATTTCAGTAGAAAGTTGATTTTTATTAAAGCTTTTTTCATATAAATTAAGATAATGAGTAGAATATCTACAATCATGTTTAATTTAGTTATTCTTTACATTTAATGCAAAGTCAGTTTACATTAGTCTTATTGTAAAATTGTTAATTTCTTATTTAAGCCCTTTTTTAGTACACGAAGTTCATGAAAAACCATTTTCCGACACATAAAAATATATTTCTTTAATAACAACTAGAATATAAAGTTATTTGTACAGGATGCGTCCCTAGGGTCGGATGTGGTCTGCAACTATCTCGGGCTCCGTCCTACGACAAAAGCCCTTTCACAGTTCCGTTTACAAGTTTAAGGCGCTTTCTCACTGGGCGCATTAGCCTGTGATATAACGGAGACGAGCATTGCGATGAAGGTCGTTTTTAGTTCTTGATTTAGTAATTTCAAATTCGGCTTTTCAATTTTTTTTATGGAGATAATAATAATATGGGCTGGTAAAATGTAGGTACTTGATCCCGGCTTCGTTCTAATTCAGGATAAATTGTTTACATTTTACATGCCTACATATTTTAGAATATATTTTACATACATATTTTACAATACCTAAGCTAAATTAAATTGTAAGTCTACCCTTTTTTTAACTGTTACACACCTATATTTATGTAAGATTTTAGCTAATAAGAAGAAATGTTTGTATGGTGGTAATTAGTTTTTTAATTTTGCATGTTCGTAATTAATAATAATAAGCCCTTCGGTGTGGATAGAGACGTATGAGTGATTATTAAGTCAGAATACTCTAAGTTAAATGTTACATTACACTGCCAAAGCTCGATAGTGAAGTAAACACTTGTATAAAACAATGTTCAAAATCGAGTAAGGCGTTGTCCTAATAGAACGCGATTACGCGATTCGCGCGAATTTTACTCGTACGAACGCGCGATCAAACATATTGAATTCGAATAGGTGTCCTAATAGACGATCGCGCGATTGAACGATTTCTTCATACATTTGACAATCGCAAGTTCGCGCGAACTTGCGATGATCGCGTGGTCGCGTTCTATTAGGACAACGCCTAATGAAATGTTACATTACAATAGATAGCTCCCGGTGCGATCACACCTTTAGCCACCCTGACGTTTATACCAAGCTCTGACGACGGTGGTCATCCCTTTGTAGTGTCCAATTTAAAGTTGGTATCGTAATGTTATGGAAACTACACTTGTCCAGTAATGTATAGCACTTTGGAGTTAAGCTTTTTTGTCCAACTCTTTAATTGATGTACTAGACCCAAACATAGTATTCAAAGCATAAGTTTGGAAATATCTATAGCATTTTGTTTACTCAAAACCTTTTAGGATATTTCTTATAAATAAGTAGATGTGTGGTGTCGTTTCACCTATCTATTCACTAGTTGTTTGTGTGGGTGTACAATAAGTGATTAATTAATTATTCGTGAAAAATTTTCCTATATGTATATAGGGAAATTGGTTCTCTCAACTCAACTTTGTCGGTGTTCTGAACGTTTACCTGTTTGACCAAATCAAACAGATTTCAGTTTAATTTAAAAGTTGAAGGCTTCTAGTTCAGGACTTAACATTACACAAACAGCCGATTCCCAAAAAGCCGGCCAGTTGCTTCTAAATAATTTTGTTCTTCTTTAGGCTCGAATTTGAAGACTTTTTTGGGCACAAATTCATTTTTGTTGGAAACATAAATTATACCTATAGGTTGATAACATTCACATTTGTATCTCTGATTCTAATTATGTATTTCTTTTGGATATTGTAGTAAGAAAAGTCTGTACTTTAGTGCTAGATCTACCTGATAAAGTATTATTTAACCATTTCAAGATTAAAGCTGAATAGAACGTGTTCTGTACGCAGTCAAAATTTTGGTTTAAGGTTTAAACTTCTGTATTCATATGTGAGTTATTTCTGGTGAGGGTCGTGGGACGCCGCTGGATGCGGGCAGCGCAGGACCGCTCATTGTGGAGATCCTTGGGGGAGGCCTTTGTCCAGCAGTGGACGTCTTTCAGCTGAGATGATGACGATTCATTATGTGTTTTTAAAAAACTTTAGTTGGAATACATTATATTAATTTTACTAAAACAAAATGACAATGATTCATATTGAACAATAATAGAACTTGCTACAAGTAACAAGTCGTTAGCACTCTATCCTTCGATGACGAGGCTATGATTGCACAAGCAATCTCCCCGGGGCGGCTGTCTTCCCCCTCCCCACTTCAATTTCCTAGCGCTAATAGCTGCGATGCACTCAGGATTGCAATACGTCCACAGAATACGTATTTACATCCACAAGCACTAGTCGTTTCCTCCAGCTACGCCTATCACATCCGCAATAACATCATTAATTGTCTCCTATATCATCTACTTTTACTTAGCTCCATAAATCTATCTCAGTTGCTTTGGTACAGAAGCCAGGACATGCGGCTGGACATTTCCACTATGAGTTTCGCCCCTGCTACTACGAAATAAAGGCGCTCTCGAGGTCAGTATGTCCAGCCGCATGTGCTGGCTACTGTACGTGCTCAATATTGGTATTACGTCATAATTATCGTCATCATTTCAGCTTATAGACGTTTATTGCAGAGCACCGTTTCAAGAAATTTCAAATTACGATTATTTCTAAGTACACTGCGCAGTCGATATAAGAAAAATGTAATGGTTCACGTTGAGGACTAATTGGCTAAGCAACGAACGTCTAATTGTTCATTTAATTGTAGGTTCGTCAAGTAACCACTCGGACTAAGGCGTGCCCCACGGATCTCCACAGTGTCCGGTGCGGTAACACCACGACTCTATTTGATCATCGCCATGTTTACAAATTGAGTCGTCCGCTCGTGATGATCTTACTTAGAGAACATTTCTGCTGCAACTGCCTGCGTACTGCGGGCAAAGTGCCCTGCCTATATCATAGTATCAACTATGTTTTGAAAATGTTTGTGCTGTATCCTTTGTTCCGATTGGTTTAGGTCTTTAGGTATTAAGTAAATTAAACTCTGTTCAACCACAACCTCTTACAGGCAAGAGCCTGTAAGTAGACCTTAGTAAAAAAATATTTTTCTACTAAGCAAACTGGGGCAAAGCCAACTGACGAAGCTGAAGACTTCGGACGGTAGAACCGTGTCTTCTAAGCCTGAGCTACTGGAGGAAATCGAGGGGTTCTATGGACAGCTGTACACGACAACACGGACACCTGTCAGCCAAGCAGCAACTGACCCCAGAGCTAGGCTAACCCGACACTACACCGAAGACATCCCGGACGTCAGCCTGTACGAGATTAGGATGGCTCTCAAACAGTTAAAGAACAATAAGGCGCCGGGTGATGACGGAATAACTGCTGAGCTTCTGAAGGCAGGTGGTACACCGGTCTTGAAAGCCCTTCAGAAACTGTTCAATTCCGTCATCCTCGAAGGTACAACGCCGCAGGCGTGGCTCAGAAGCGTGGTGGTCCTCTTCTTTAAAAAGGGTGATAAAACCCTTTTGAAGAACTACAGACCCATCTCGCTTCTGAGCCATATCTACAAATTGTTTTCGAGAGTCATCACGAATCGTCTCGCGCGCAGGTTCGACGACTTCCAGCCTCCCGAACAAGCCGGTTTCCGAAAGGGCTTTAGTACCATAGACCACATCCACACGCTGCGGCAGGTTATACAGAAGACCGAAGAGTATAACCAGCCACTATGCTTAGCGTTCGTGGACTATGAGAAAGCCTTCGATTCGATCGAGACTTGGGCAGTGCTGCAGTCTCTTCAGAGGTGCCAAATTGACTACCGGTATATCGAGGTGCTGAAGTGTTTGTACGATAATGCCACCATGTCTGTCCGGCTCCAGGATCAGAACTCCAGACCAATCCAACTGCAGCGGGGTGTGAGACAGGGAGACGTTATTTCTCCGAAACTGTTCACCGCTGCAATGGAGGATGTCTTTAAGCTTCTGAACTGGAAAGGACATGGCATCAATATCAATGGCGAGTACATTTCTCACCTTCGGTTTGCCGACGATATCGTGGTCATGGCTGAGACCTTGGAGGACCTCGGCACAATGCTCGATGACCTCAATAGAGTTTCCCAACAAGTGGGTCTGAAGATGAACATGGAGAAGACAAAAGTCATGTCGAACGCCCATGTAGTACCCACTCCAATAAAAGTTGGGGACTCCGCTCTCGAAGTTGTAGACCATTACGTCTACCTGGGACAAACAGTCCAGCTAGGTAGATCGAACTTCGAGAAGGAGGTCAATCGTCGAATCCAACTTGGATGGGCAGCGTTCGGGAAGCTGCGCAATATCTTTTCGTCCCAAATACCGCAGTGTCTTAAGTCTAAAGTCTTTGACCAATGTGTGTTGCCAGTGATGACTTACGGATCTGAGACGTGGTCGCTAACGATGGGCCTCATAAGAAAGCTCAAAGTCACCCAAAGAGCGATGGAGAGGGCTATGCTTGGAGTTTCCTTGCGTGATCGAATCAGGAATGATGAGATCCGCAGGCGAACCAGAGTCACCGACATAGCCCGAAGAATCGCTAAACTTAAGTGGCAATGGGCTGGGCACATTGCACGTAGAACCGACGGCCGTTGGGGCATAAAGGTTCTTGAATGGCGACCGCGCGCCGGAAGACGTAGTGTGGGCAGGCCCCCCACGAGGTGGACCGACGATCTGGTGAGGGTCGCGGGAAGCCGCTGGATGCGGGCAGCGCAGGACCGATCATTGTGGAGATCCTTGGGGGAGGTCTTTGTCCAGCAGTGGACGTCTTTCGGCTGAGATGATGAAGCAAACTGTATTTTGGTAAAATAACACTTTGAGAAAAATAACACGTAGTAAAATAAGAAATATAAGTCTTTTATGAACATTCTTAGATTTTCGCGGTTGTCGGAGAAAAACCCGTGAAAATGTGTGTTAGTGCATAAGTCTTTTATGTTTGTAGCAGACCAACCACTATATAACCAAGGTTCTCTTACAATTAATACCGTTCTATATCAAGATAATTATTACAGTGTTTTCAATTTTGATTGGGTTTCACTAATATCTGACACGCGCCGTTTATCCGTTAATATCGAAGGCTGTTCTAGTGGCATTAGTGAATATTGGCTTAATAAGCGATAATGGACGCTAATGAACACATATCTAAGGTAGAGGTTTGTATACAAACCGGGAACAGCGTCAATATATATGATGTCATATAAACGACATGTACCTAATATGTATTGACTATTTGAACAAAGCGCAAAAGTCTCAAATAAGCATCATTGACTATTTGTTCAGAACCCTATTATTAGTTAACAGAATCATCTCATGTGATGAAACTTGCTCCCGCTATGGTCTTTCCCAACGGTACAGTCTTCGTCAATACCTACCTAAGCAAATTTTTTTAAATTATACTTATACTCTTGATCTTATAAGTAGCAAGTAAAATGAATACACTTTTATCGGCTTCGTATTTTGTATTGTCATGTAAAATGCATCGTAAACGTTCTTATAAATCTTTTCAAAGTGACACAAAAAATATCTCCGCTCGCATATTTGCAATAGTAACGACAAGAGATAAAAAAGTACAATAACAAAAAACTTCCACGTAAAAAAATTAAGTGTACATAAAAATATTGTTGAAGATTTAACTAATAGCCATCAGTGATCCTTCCTGAACGTGCCGTTATAAAATGGCAAAGGTTTGTTATAAGCGTCTTATAGTAAGAAGTGAGTCGTTTATAAGTTAGTGTAGTTATATATCGGCACGTAAAGACTTAATGCTCTTATCTTTGACTTGCAGGAGCAACTTTATTCCCTTAACAACTGCCAGGTGGATGCTTGCCATAAATCCATTTTATGATGGAATCACTTTTGAAAGAGCATGACAAAATTTAGTATCAGGAATTAAAATTAATAGTATAAGTTTTTAGGCATCGTTCTTCAACATTTTCTTCTTTTAGTGAAGTCGTAATAGTAACGAAAACTGACAGACAGGCAAATTAGTTCAGGCACTCTAATAAGATTGTAATCCGCCTATCAGAATTTTAAATTAATTCTAATATGTGTATATTATAGCTTCTCCCCACACACAACCCAAATTTCCAAATCACTATTCCTATACTTCAACATGTCTAAAAAAAACAAGTCACATTAATAACTTAGCCATATTACACGTCTTTGGTAACCCATCGCGTCGCCGCGCGTCGCCAAACATCCGTCGTCCTCAGCTAAAAGCCGCCATATTTGACATCACTCTGCTCCCCACAGACTAGTAAACAGTGCAAATATGAGACAGTCTAGTTCAAGATACAAACAATGTACTATTGAATAAATACATTATTTGTATTATAAGTGGGACATGGTGGGTTTTCAAAACAAAATTGTAATCGATTGAAACATTGTACTTCTTGTCATTGTTTATCTAGCTAGCAACATCCGACCAAGGTTTGAGCTGTGTGGAGTATTGTGGAAAACTTTAACATCTTTCATTAAATGTTAAACAAAACTATTTTTCTGGATATGTTAATTGAAAAATAAACGTAATTGCTTGTCATGCGACGTCTAAAAATTCAGTGATCTGTGGTAGCATCCCACTCCACGACCAAATGGAGGGTAGATGAATTAAACATGACATCTGCTGGCGACGGCGGGACCTATAGGTCTACCTACAGGACCGTTTAGGCTATAAACTAGCCTGGCAGGACTGAGTCAAGTGACGCAACCCCATAAAATACAGGAATTATGGAAATTTGACGATGTAGAGCCTGAGTGGATAGAAGTACTCACAGTTCATGCATAAATGTCTTTTCTCAGGAAGTAGGCGACTATAAACTTATACCGAGCATAGCAATGAGTTATAACTCAAAATGTATCTAGGTTAGGATTCAGTAATTCCATTTGGCATGATTTTCATGCCAAAAAGTAGACAATTCTTTTATAGCACAATAATTTTATACCCTGTGCCTATTATTAATTTCTGGCTGTAAATAAATAAGTCACTGTTATTAGCGTATTAGGGTCAAAATCTTCGAAATAACAAATTCCATTACGATTGTTAAGAAATAATAATTACAGACAGTCACTTGCCCATTTCCATATTGCTATACTACAGCGCCACGAATTACACCATTAGATAGATAAATATCAAGCTGCCATAATTCGTTTGATTGAAAACGTCCCTTGCTTTGTAATTCTTCGAAGATAGAGCGAGAACTACTGAATGGATTTTAATGAAACTTTATAATAATTTAACTTATACAACGGAATAACACATAGGCTACCTTTTACCGCGGGAAAATCCCTCATTCCCACGGGAAAACCTGTTAGCGCAGATAGAGCCGCGGGCGGATAGCTAGTATGCATCTGAAACCCACTCGATAAGCAATCAGAACTTTAATTACTTTCAAAGTAAGTAATCAACAAAGTTTAAAAAGATCCGATTTTTTCTAGGACAAGACAATCCTCCTGAGGCGGGCCATATGATAACATAGCAGTTTTTTAATGACTTGTTTTTTTATTTATCACCTTATACATGTTTTTAATTCCTTATTTTTAAGGTTTTTGGTTGATTATGATGATAAAATGTTTTCAAATAAAAACTTTTCCAATCTTTTTTTTAACCGTCCTACGCTTTTGTCAAAAAGGTACGATCAATCAAGTTTCACCGGACTTGCAACTTTTCAAGTCATCATAGCAGTAGAAATAATATTCGAAAACACCAAAATTACCTACATAGACCTGTGGCTTAAGACCCTAAATTATGATTCTACTGAAGAAATTCTGAAGATAGTCACTTAACACTAATTTGTAATTCAGTACTTTCCTTACTAATATTATTTCTACAATAATTATAAGTATATATATATATATATATATTTCAATTATTTTACGTATTTAATTATATCTACATATAACCGATAATACTAGACTGTTCTATAAACTATTACTATTGACTCTTTTGTGTATACTTCTATAAATAGAAATATGATTTCATTGATCTCTTAGTTTAAGATTAAGGCTATAATTCTCACCTTTGTTATTTGATAGTTTTATATAATATTTTAAGGTTTAAAATTTAATTAGAAATGAATAATTAATAATATAATGTAACGGTACGTTAGGACTGCCACGATACAGGCTAAGCCTAGTGTGGAGTTCACATGTAATACATATGTTATTTTGTAAACATAATTTTGGCAAATAAAACATTTATTATTATTATTTATTATTCTTTATGCACTAAAAAACTTACAGTTAGCAATTTTAGTTAATTAATGCTTCCACTATAGAAATGCTAGTGTCACTAATCAACAGTGATTGGTAAACACGAACTAATTTAGCTGATTGAGAGTTACGACTGATGACAATGATTTTAATTTCGGATGCCTAAATAAAACTGTTGCGTTCCATACAAGGTTTTGTAGTATTCTCGTTCCTCTAACAAACGTCTTACCTACCTACATAATTATACAAAACTAATAAAAGTTCCGAAATGAAAATGATGTAGCCCTTTTGTTTCCAAATTACAATTTTTTTACGCTACATATCCAGTTTTTATACAAACTGGAAATAAATCAGCTTACATAAAAAGAAAAAAAAAGAAAAAGTGTCTCCACATATATTTTTTCCTATTTTTATATTTAATTTTATGATGTTGGTTGAGCGAACCAAATGCAACATTACATAGACAGACATGATTAAAAAAAAAGGGATCATTATAAGGAGACCATAAAAAGAACGCTCTTTAAATTTATTTGTAAATATAGTTATTTATGATACTAGTGCGGAAAGTATGTGATTTCCGATGAGTGTCATTTTATTCACGAGCGAGCAAAGCGAGCGAGTGTATAAGCCGACACGAGTCGGAAATCATCTTTCGCACGTGTATCATACAAGATTTTACAATGCATTGTGCAAGAAAAAAAAACAGTTCTAATAAAAAGGCGTATAAAATGACGGGCTTCATAAACAAAACACATTCGCGCTGAAAAAAACATCTACTGCGCATGTGCAAAGCTGTCGAATCGCAATAAGGCAATGAGTAAAATTTATTCAGCCACGCAAATTTTTAATTAATATTTGAACGTAATTTATCAATAAAAATCAATTTGTAAAGTAATTATACTAATTATAAACGCGTTTATTGAATTGTTATTTTTATTGTTCCCTTTATATTAGTAACAATTGGTAATAAAAATATCTCAAATACTGAAATGTTAGGTTGACTGGCTGAATGACAGGCTGAGCAAAAATTAAAAAAAAAACTGAAAAGTAAAAAGCACTAGTGCGGAAAAGTGCTACTTTCCGCACTGTTTGGCTGCCTAGAAAACGCTCCTTTTCGAGCACATGCATTGTAATAGTTATTTATGATACTAGTGCGGAAAGTATGTGATTTCCGATGAGTGTCATTTTATTCACGAGCGAGCAAAGCGAGCGAGTGTATAAGCCGACACGAGTCGGAAATCATCTTTCGCACGTGTATCATACAAGATTTTACAATACATTGTGCAAGAAAAAAAAACAGTTATATTAAAAAGGCGTATAAAATGACGGGCTTCATAAACAAAACACATTCGCGCTGAAAAAAACATCTACTGCGCATGTGCAAAGCTGTCGAATCGCAATAAGGCAATGAGTAAAATTTATTCAGCCACGCAAATTTTTAATTCATATTTGAACGTAATTTATCAATAAAAATCAATTTCTAAAGTAATTATACTAATTATAAACGCGTTTATTGAATTGTTATTTTTATTGTTCCCTTTATATTAGTAACAATTGGTTATAAAAATATCTCAAATACTGAAATGTTAGGTTGACTGGCTGAATGACAGGCTGAGCAAAAATTAAAAAAAAACTGAAAAGTAAAAAGCACTAGTGCGGAAAAGTGCTACTTTCCGCACTGTTTGGCTGCTTAGAAAAACGCTCTTTTCGAGCACATGCATTGTAAAATTAATTACTAAACAATTATAATTACACTGCAAAAACTGACAAAAATTCAGCGAGCACCCGCTTGTTATTTAATCACAGCAACACGAAACCGCAATGTTGTTTGTTGGTTAATTTTTATTGAAATTCCGCGTATCACAAACTATCACTTTAGTTAAATTTTATCTGTCAGTCACAGAAACTGCCGGGTTTTTACCAGCGTTTAGGAGGCATGTTACATTATATTGCTATAAAATTCTTGATCATATTAAAATCAGTTTTAAAAAATAATATTGATCCTCTAAAAAATAAAACCTTCATAAATTGTAGCGGTATTTAAGTTTTCATTTTGCAGTTTTGTGAATTAAATTCGACTAAAACAGATAATAGTCCAAAATAACGCAATTTTAATATTTTTGATACATAAAAGACTAAAAATGTATAAATAAACAAGCAACATTTAAAATCTCTCTTGTAAATACCGCTAAGTTTTTTAAATTATTATAAACATCTGCTGTAACTTTCTAAGTTATGTTTTCAGTTATTTTCTTCATTCATCTTTTCATTCATTAGCGCGACTAAGTATATAATGTGGCGTAGCGGCGACGAAGATGAATGAGTGCAGTCACGTGCTTAAATTAGTATTAATGATGGGTTGGGATGGGATTTTAGTTATTCCTTGAAACAAAAATGAAGGTATTTTATACAATCTTGTTAACAGACAAATAACGGCCTTGTTATCTTGTTCTGCGGTGGGTGGAAGCATTTTCAGGTAATTATCTCAAACTACATACAACAATTATTTTGTTAGAGAAGCGGATGTACAGTCATTCGCAGTTTATTATCAAACATCTACACATTTACTTATACTGCAAGAGTTTATTTACTTCATTGAACCGTTTCTATGTATATTACTGTTGTGGAAAAATAATTCGATAATTATATTTGCTAATGATATTCCTAAATAAAAGCTACTGTAAATTTTTAACATTTTCTGGTGACCATACAATAAAACAATATCAATCCGTGAGTCATACAAATGAAAGGTTTTTGTGTCACTCCTGTATCATTTTGAATTACTAAAATAATGTTTGTATTCATCGCTGACTGTACTGAAGCTGTGTTCGGTCGTAAGATGTAGAAAATATTAGGAACATCACGCGCACTCATTCGCTTCGACATCAATGGTTGTCTGAGCTACAAAACATGGCTCTTTTTGAGTCAAATCAAAATATACCTATAATGTTTCTTTAGGTGAAACAAATATTCCACATAAATTGACTTTTAAAAATAATAATAACGCCTGTATTAATATTTAAAAGAAGAAATTCAAATTCGAAAAACTAGATATCTGATTATTCACATGTTTTCTTTGACCGCACTATGTTTCGATTTTACATAACCGAGAACCAAAAGTTAGGTTTTTGCAAAACTGCAAAATATGCCTATATTGCCTAATGTTTAAGATTTATCGGTACGTACATATTCCCGCTTTTTGTGTTTTTATTTGCTGAGTGGCACAATTTTTAAATAATCTTTCGTAGGCGTGTCGGAGCATAAATGAATGTGGCGGGTGAAAGCGCGTGGCGGTGATATATCACATTAGCCGCGATGATGTGTGACGTCATGCTCTGGATGCAAGCGGCGCGGGCAGCGTAACACAAGCAACCTCTTTAATAAAATGAAATTATACTTTATTTGCGAGAAATATTACATGGTGATGGTATGATATGATTTCTCTTCTATCAATAGCATATATTTTATAATCTTTAAATGCCAGTGGGCACATATAATTTCAGATGTTTTAGAAAAAAATGCATAACCATAAAGGATCCGATAACAATGCGATGAGAATTATATAATATTGAGAACGTATTTTGTGCTTGACTAAGGCCCTATCCACCCTGATTTCAGGGTATGCTAGAGCCCCTTGGGGACATAAATAAGATGTTAATTAACTATTTCCATCGCCCGCTGCCCTCTCTACCGCCCGCTAGAATCTTAACCGAGGTTTTACTTGTACCACAAATATAAATTTCATAAAAGGATAAAGGGAAAGAATTCATAAGACCAAGAAATCTTTCACAATATCCCTGAGGTGGAATTAAATAGAAAAAAAAGGAAAGATAAATTTGTACAAAAAGCCTACATAATCCCCTTTGTATTTTAGATAAATTCCGTCCTAAGAATTTTTCTACCGAGGCACGCATGGGAAGGAGAAATGCCTATCCCTTTTGGGTATCTAAAATCAATGTTTTACTTACTTAACTATGAAATTGTGCCTGTGCATTAAAAATTTTATTAAGTGAGTTTTTGTAACCTTATAATACATATAGGGATTTAAAAACACGCGACAATGTACATAAGATCGCATTGAAAACTTGTTGGTACTTTAAAAATTGTCTTGTTTTTCTATTGTAGAGTTTATCAATATTGTAAGAATAGTGTGGACGCTTCTTTGTGGATTACATTACGAACTACTATGTTAAGGCGAGATGTGACAAGTCACTTACGAGTACGAGTACAACACTCACAATGACCAATCACTCACTCACTCATTCACTTACAATGTTCTATTATTTCTATTAAAAAAACTAGTTGTTATTTATTTATTTGTTAGAGAAAATAATTGTAAAATTTCTACATTTCTTCGCTTAATACGACGGTATAGCTTTTAGCATTAGTACATAGGACGTTCATTGAGCTAACTTATTGAATATACAATAATTGAGTTATGATTATGTATTATTAGGTGGAATCTCAGGCTCAAGAAGCTTTGCCTTGGCATGAAGGGCCGTCACGAGAGGCTTTAGAGCAGAGCCAATTTTAATTACTGCACGGTGTGAACCGGTTCATAATTATGCCAACCGTCGTCAAGTAAAGAGTGGAAGTAAACATTTTCTGCAATACCTTTAAAAATCCATGTTTTCCGTCCGTTTTCTAAAGATTTCCGACAAAAAATACACTGTATTTAAAAAAGTAAAAAGGTTGAGGAAATTTTGTTTGCAAATGTAGAGATTTCTTCGTCTTATAAATTATATAATATGTAGAGAAAGAAGAATAGTGGATGGATATAGCCGTGAAACTATAATTACTAAGTCCATGGAACAGCCTTATTCTAGCAATGCTACTACCCCGGTAGCACGAAGAACTGTCAGAGACTGACAAGAGATTTTCTCACATTTATTAAACAATGCTGTGAAAATGCCGCCACATTAAAATTACCTCTAATAGGATCAAAATATAAATAAATATAAATGCAACCAAACTATGTCTTGTATTTCGTGAAATCTCATGCTACCGAGGGTAGTGGAGTGTCATTAGCTTATAATGATAAAAATTGCTTCTTTTTAAGTTGAACTATGCTTGTGTCGAAAAAGTACGACGAATCAAGCTTCACCGGACGGAAGACTCTACCCCAGCAAAGTTCGCAAAGAGAAGGCGAAATCATCCAGCCAGGTGTGTATTGGTATTAGTATATAATATAGTCACTGACGAGGGTCGACGGATGCCAAGATAGGGAAGCAGCCACGCAGGATGGCATTGGCACGTGTGGCCACACGGAAAATTTATACTACAAATTGTACTCTTCTGTCTGGTACTTTTGCGAAGTTCCTCTGTGGTCCTTGAGCAGACATCAGTCAAGATTTAAGAAATTTTTATTTTCGTGTTATTCATGATGTACCAGTGTGTGTATTTTAAATTGAATAGATGCTTGTTTCTTACCCTTACAAACAAAACCACCGATTTTTTTTGTGTAGTGTTAAAATCTAGTAGTATTAATATCTAAGCACTTTTTTACTGCGAGATAAATCTTATTATAACCACTAAAGAAAATTAACAACACTTCTAAACTTAATAGGTACGAGTAGTTAAAATAAATCCTAACCTACACTCGTACGAGATTTGGTTACTTTAGTCATACAACTGAGTCCAAAACTATAAAACATACCAGCCTCGGGTGGGTTAGACCTTTAGACGTAATTCACACATCACTGCGTCCTCCCTTTGTCTGTGCTCAACCTTATGTGGGCTTGGATTCGAATCAGCTCTGCCGAAGCTGAAATTACTGAGCTGATTATTAAGGCAAACGCTGTATTCTGACACTTACATACCTATTATAGGTATATAATCTAACGCCTTTTATTTTAAATTCGTCATTTGTTCAATATTTTATTTGTACTCAACCAAAAGCTTCTTTTGGCACGTTTGGTTTAAAAATTAAGTGGCCTAGTCGTCTCAAATAGACTTTGCTCAAATTCAAAAACAAAATTTCAGTATCATTGTATATGACGCTTTTTGTACAAATCGAAATTGAATAGCAATTTCCTCTGAACAGTTGTGGGGAAAAATCGGATATTTAGATATCAGATTTTTCTCATTCTTTACTTATATCTCGCCAATGTCCTCTACATACATTAGTATTGTAAAGACTCTCAAAACCTGAGTATTATTATTCTGTGCTTAAATTATAAGAAAAATAAATTATTAAGAAAGTTATTAAGAATAAAAAATATTTTCTCTAAAATAAAAATAAAATATTATACTGGCATCCTATTTATATTGCACAAAAATCTCATTCTGGGAGTAAGTAGGTACGAGTATCATTTTATTCGTCGCAGACTTGTTGTTTTGATCTCCTTCTGGCAGAATGAGTTTTAATCTGTTGCCTTGCTCAACTTTATACAACTTTCTTGCCAGAGATAGAAATGTTTTTTGCGGTCACGCGATCGTTTGATCCTTTGATGATAGTTAAAGAACAAGCATTGAATTATATTCTCGAAACAAAATTAAATACAAAATGATTTTACCTGACTGCAGCATAAATCATAATCTAGAAATGGTTTACCTGGGCAATAATAAATTTAAATCAATATAACACAATTTTTACGCCATTTGAACGATTTTTTAAAAGTAATTTTTGTGCAATTCAACTTTTTTAAATAAGTACGATATAATTCAAACAACAACACTAGATTTATAATGACAACACTATTCAAAACACGACGCCTATATATTATTAATTATAAACTTTTTAAATAGGTACTTAATCTACAAATTACTTTTCTTCAACTTTAGCCCGAAAAAATTCTACAAAATGTTGTAAATTTCTGATTAGAACGTTATATAACACAATCGAACTGCTAATTTAAATTTGGAATTAATATTTTTTTAAGTTGGCGCGTTGTTGGCAAAGGCGCGCGGTGCGTTCGGCGCGGTCGAGACTCTGGCGCGCACTGCCGGCCGCGGGAATTTCGGGGAAAATCTGATGGATGGGGTAGAGCTCCATTCGCACTGAGAAAATACGAGTAAAGCAAAAAATACTCTTAGACGAACTTTCTAGAAGCAATATAAGGCTTAATTTCCTAGTACTTTCCGATTGACGTAGAAGAAGAGCAAATAAACGAGTAGGTAGTCGATTCACGATTCAGTTTAAGTTGTTTTTCTGAAGTCGATCGTCTCAAATTATAAGTAAATATTTTTTTAACCGATTCCTATTATAAAACAACTTGTATATTTAAAGACGGACAATCCAGTATGTATGAAAACTGTATAAATAAATAATTGTTATTATTCTTATATAGTTCAATCAAAACTAAAGTAAATACCTAATTGAAGCCTGACGAGAAAATAAAAAACCTGCTCTGGGGGCACCACGTGTATTGTCGTGTATGTACTATTTATAAAAGTAGTTCCATTGTTATTCTGCAATATGGCTAGAAAGGTAAAATTTTGAAATTGGAGTCTATTTATACTTAGTTTCTACTTACTACATATATTTTTTCTTTTTTTGGTACATTTATCTTGCAAACTCTAATAGAAAGACAGCTGACAGCAATATTTTACTGCTAGTTTTTACTAATACAAAGTAAAATAAAAAAAATGAGTTTTATGTGAACGCTGCCTACGGAAAAGCTGCACACCGCCACACACCATAAACGCTTGTAGCGGAAACGGGAACATCGGAAAATGGACGCTCTGCTATCCAAATGGAATAGAAAAACACACTTACTTAGCTAGCAACCTGTCCAATTGCCAACTTTGATGGATTAATACCACAGGCGAGAGTGAAGAGATACCATTACTTAAATGTGGTGCGGGACTTGTAGGTATAGGTTGAAACTCTTAAGTACACTTGTGCTATTTGTGTTAAATTTTTATTTTTAGTTATTTAAAAACCGTGTAATCTCTATTGTGTCCTGAAGACGCACGAAGGCTCAATGCGCTGTTCAACAAAACTATTGTATATTATGCATTTTATAGTAGATGTAGTGTGGGCAGGCCCGAGGCGGACTGACGAGCTGGTGAGGGTCGCGGGAAGCCGCTGGATGCGGGCAGCGCAGGACCGATTATTGTGGAGATCCTTTGGGAGAGCCTTTCTTCAACAGTGGACGTCTTTCGGCTGAGGTGATGATGATGATGATATGCATTTTATATACTGTATCAAATATTTACATTATATTTACTCCATTTATTTTCTCCCATGTTGCTGTAAATAAAAAAAACTTGATCTTCGACAAATCTCAGGTGAAGCTCGGCTTCATAATCAAAAATATACATACTCGTACACCTTCATTGTGCATGTAATACCTAAATAGCTTAGAACCGGCCAAGCGGACCCAGGATAATATAATTTGTCTCAAACCGAGCGGTGAGTGAGTAATTATAGAATGAATGCCTCATTTTCAAAGGATTTTTTCCTCTTTTGGTTAATCCTTGGCTATACAAGTAAGTTGGTAAGCTGCAAACTAAAACCACTAGAGTCTTAATGAATTTCTTTAATGCACTATGGTGCGGGCGGATTAAGAAAGATTGCGAAAAGGCGATTGCTTTTATTTTATCAATATAAAATAACAAAAAAAAATATTCAAAATATTGGTATATTACCTTGATCCGACAACGCTTTTTATCTTAGAGCAACGCCGGCCTTCCGTACCGGAACGGAAGGCCGTTGTTGCTCTAAGCTTTTTATTAACTGAAATACAAACACACTAAAACAACCAATTATAATTAATGAAACTATCTAAGTAATAGGCCGCGAATAAGCCCGCGTTGTTTTTCTACCCTTCCGAGGTGAGTACGACTTTTTTGTTCTACTGTAAAATAGCACAAGTGCTTACGCTTTTCAAGCCATCCATCTTCACATGTATAGGTATAATAAAATAGATTTTTTTTCCTGAAATAAGTACGATAAGAACGTACTTACTGAACCTGGACCTTTGTCATTTGAAAAAATATTTTTTCCATTCCACGATTTTGTGGGTATTATTATATTTACAAAAATACCTATATATTATGCGGCTACTGTGAAAATTTGTACTGTCCGCCTACTTATATTGTACAGTAGAACTGAAATGGTTCTAAAACATAAATATTTCAAAGACTTTTCTATATCATAGTTTATATGTAGTTTTCATTTGTTGGAGAGAAGCTATGTGGGTTTGTCCACTTTAAATGCAACCACATACAAAATGGACTACGGGTGCTACGGGCAGGATTCTGAACGTTAAAATTATTCTGCGCAATTTGATAAAACTATGCAAGCTTTGCTGGTTTACTTTTTAGAAGTGAATGAACCCAGAGTAATCAGAAAACAAAGGACTGAATTTGAGGGCTGTATGGCTTTCATTACCGTATTTGTCACGCTAAATCATGGCTATATCTATCTATACTGCTTTTCAATAGGGTAGATTAAATCATTATAATTTTTATTTTTACTTTTTGACATACAATATTTTTTATTATTCCCTTGACATAAATGAATTTCTTTAATATAATTATTTTTTTGGTTTTTATACATACTCGTATCGACGATCATACTACGGATGTCCTTTTTTATACTATTGTAAAAACGTGTGCAATCTTGTAGTATGTGATAAATAAAACTAAACTAAACTAAACATTGAAATACTACTGTACTAGGATAAAATATCTTAATTAGAGGTATAGGCGTTAGTTGCGGGCAGCGCGGGACCGATCGTTGTAAAGGTCTATGCGACATTTGTCCAGCAGTGCTATTCTCGAAGGCCGATTTCTAATGCTCGAAGCTGAATCCGCCGTGAGATTACAAATCAGCATTCTGTAAACCTCGATACATAAGACGAATGCACACTAGCGCTACGCGTGCGGGCGCGGCGGCGAGTTGTCTTTCGGCTGAAATGATGATGGGCGTAAGTTTATATTTCATCCAAATTGACATGGTTATTTATATATTCCGTTGATTATATTGTTAGTTTTATTTTATGCCGTAATGGTTCTCTTCCTGAACAAACTCTACGCTACGTTGTTGGAACCGAAGCTCCTAGACTAGAACATAAACCCGTAATTTTAGCACCAACACTCTGATATTTATTCCTGTGAGTAAGGGTAGATCATAACAATTTATTTTATTAATTAACACAAGCTGTCGTGACGTCATAAGAGTTAGGCACTTACGTCTTTGGGTAAACCCCTTCAGGCAAGCAGCAATTCTATCAAAATTACGTGTCGTCGAGTGGCGTGGTAAGGTAATTAAGAATATTAACACCTGGGTCGGTAAAGTACTTATGAAGTGTTCAAGTGAGCTATGGCACAAGTTAATATTTCTTTATAAAAAGAACAAGGGCTTTTCTTTATTTTATAATGAATAGGTAAGTAACTTCGGACGTGAAGTTGAAGATTTAAAACTTTATCAACTGAATTTAAGATTCTAAATTCATGATGAATTAGCTGTGTAGAAGAGACTATAATTTAAACGGTTTAAGGTTAATGTGCTGAACACAAATAATGGTCCCTGCTCCCCTCTCCCCTTAAGGGTTAGGAGGGGGGAACTAGATGAAACGATTTCACGACTACGTGACGATTTTACGTAACGAAGACTGTTGTTTTGTTGAATTATAAACATGTAATAGCCATAGATCTCTTTACAGGACGCCATAGCAGCCACTGGCGCGGCTTTGACAATCATACTCAGTGGAAAAAAAAGGGTTGGTGGCGAGTGGACCGGCCCGTTGGCTTAAATTCGGGAAAGAATTCAAATGTTTTGTGGAAGTTGACCAACCCGCACTGGGCCAGCGTGATCGACTGAGGCCTATTCTCCCAGACATCCAGGTAGGTTTAAGCCCCTCGATCGGGACATAAATGAGCTGATTAACGAGGAGACGAGCTAGTATTTTCTTAAACAATTTCAAAGCTTAAAAATAAAAAAATATATTTAGTCTAAAAGTATAAAAAAAGCTTTTGTATAAAATTGAACGCTTAGTTCTCCTTTTGGTGAAAACACTCACGCTCTCCCTCAGACGCGTCCTGATTGACTGACGTCGATCAAACGGGCCAGGTGGTCGGTCCTGGGCGGAATAGATTAAACCGCACCGCACCGAATCCATTTCATTTAAACCGCGAAAGCTCCATTAATGTTAAATCGAATCCTTTAAAGTAATACTGTAGCCCAGTTTTAAATCCCAGGACGACGATCGTCTTTAAAGACTTTGTAACTATATCAATTTAAAAATTTAAAAGGAAAGTAAAGTTAACACTTTATTACACACAAATATAGCGAACATACAAACAACACTGGAGAACATAATATGCAAAGGCAGTCTTATCGCTTGCAGCGATCTCTACAAGAGTAGAGAATACACAAAGAGCACCAAGTCCGGAGAAGCTTGATTGGTAGTACCTATTCGACAATTTAAAAAAAAATTGGAGCCAAGGACGCACTCATTCCAAACAATCGAAGCGGCAAAAATAGCTTTGTATTGCAAAGTTGTTTTTTCTGCCGCTCTACGACCACAATGCTTTATAAAAGGAGTACAACAAGCGCCAATAAATGCAAATTAAATGTACTAGCTGTCGACACGAAAGAAGAAGAAGAATGCATTTCACTCAGGCTATTCAGTTATTGTGTCACGCCCTAGGAGAGTTCTGCCTCAATTAGTATGCAGCTTAAAACATGACCATCACAATATGCACTTAATTTCAACTGCCCTTGAATATTTGCATGACAAGCTGTAATCCGCTGCGTTGAGTGGTTCTACTATAGACTTGGGATATATTTTATGACCAAACAGACTAACAAACAACACAGTAAATTAACAAAAAATAAACATGGGCGTTGCTGCAAGCTAAGTGAGTGAATATTTACACACATCAAATTCGTTCTAAGTTTTGGCACGAAGTAATAATAATAATAATAAATCGATTTATTTCAAGCCATATTAACACATAGATGTTAAATATTTAAACAGAAGCCCATATCATAAATACCAAATACCTTACAGACTATCATACATATTATTTAATAACTAACCTAACCACTAAATAAAGCACACTAAGCTCATTCAATATAATTTACGATGTCAACATTTTCGATATTTTTTTGCTTTTAAAAATTATCTTGCCTCCCGCACGCTTTCTTTCTCTGTTTGACGATATATTTTTTATCTATGCCTATGGGTACAGCAATATTATATAAAAATTCAATATGGCGAATTCCGTGTCATATCGTATGATGCGATTACGTAGCCTCATCCATTTATCCGTAGCGCTACGCTCGCTGACTACGGCGTAGAACTTATGTAGACATTCTCTACCCATTTTTGTTTTAAAACCGGGATTTTTCAAGCTAAATTATCGATATAAAGCCGAAATATTTATTTTTAGTGGCAATGGGCGAAACCAATTGTTTGGAGATTTGACTGCTGTTGGACAGATAGATTACCGAATGGCGAATGGTAACTAACTATACTGGAAGATTTAGTTCTAGTGACTTGGTGAACGCCATGAAAATCCTATAGTTCTCGTTGTAGAGAGATGATTCACGTGCAAAGATATATTTATGAGAAAAAACATAATTTGTACTAAGTAAGCATGTGTCAAATAAAATATAATATACAACCGACCTACCTAACCGAGTTTTACCTATTTTGACCGCACTAAGAAATCATTTGAGACTGTACTATTATAATTAAGTTGTCCCTTATACACCACTGACTGTGTAGTATAAAACCATTGTACGAGAAGTACACTATTGTTCAGTGAATATATCGCGCGTTTCAGGAGACAAATAGTATTCTGTGCGTGACGGCTCTTTTCTTTCTTCTTTATTCCTCATTGTGTTTGGTGAGGGTACAGATGTGCACACACATACAAATGTTAAATATATTATATACACACATACATCGTGTACGTGACGATTTAGAAAATACTGCGAAGGACGCGCTTAATCAATGGTTTTGAAAAACTACCCCAAACCAACTTTACTCTGAAAAAATTTGGCATTCCCATACAAAATAGTATTTTTTATCGAACAGTTTGAGATAAACCGTTTCACAAAATCAAAAATAATAATAAGAAGAAATAAGATTACCCAAATCGCTTTTCGACGCCAAAATTTTAATAAAGTTACTAAGTTTTTCTCAAAGCAAGGCTGGCTCTCGTCCCACATTAATGCAGAATAAACATTTAAAAATTTAAAAAAGGTGATGCGATATTAGTTATCGAACAGGACTGGCAGGTTCGCAGAGAAGATCGCTGTTCTCTCGATCTATCGATATTTTGTTCTTTCATCTTCTTAAAAAAAAATTAATATAATTTATCATTACAATATTGTTTACTATTAATATAACAAACCAATATGCAATTAGAGGAAGGCAATCAGTCAAAATAGAACCCCATCCGTCGATTTCGAGTGGAATCTAAACCTGTGCCTCTTGTCTCTTTTATAAATTACATGGAGAGGATACGTAATTTTAAAGCATACTTCACTCAGATGTTGCTAAACATAAACTTGATTAACATTGCATGTAAGACAAGGCGTTAAGGTTGAAAGTTGAAGGTTGGACCGATCTCCTAGCTGGGACCGATATAACTCACAGAATGCCTCAGGAATATATAAAGTCGACATCTAGAGAAGCTAGTGAGATATATTGCATTGGGTCTTGACGGGAACGGACAACATGATAAACTTCGAAGGAGATGGCAATCGCTTGTCGATTGATGATGGTAGGAACTTGCATAAAACTAAGAGGAATGGGTGAAAAGTAGGGAAGCTTTCGCCTAGCAGTGGGATATTACAAGCTAATAATAACGGTATTTACAAAACGATAGAATGCACATTGACATAAAAAAACTGACTTTATTTTCCTTCACTTATTGTAACAGCTTTAACCACCTAGCCCAATAAAACTAAGTATAATGAGAAATCCTACATTTACCTGCAAAAAAATTAAAGTATTGCGCACAAAATAATAAAAAAATGGCGGCGTTGATTGTGTAGGAAGTGGTCCAACTCGGTAAGCCAGATCTAGTCACCCTTAAATTAGTTTCAAGACATTTAAGGCCCCTAGGTGGGGATGTATATGTGCTGATAACGAACCCAAATAGTGGGCGTCAATGTGTATATACATTATACATGTATACATACATTACATATCGATCGGACACAAATCTTCTATCTTCTTCTTCAATCTATCTTCTTCTTCTATCTGTACTATAATAAAAATGAAAAATCGGCGTGTCTGTACATTGATTTGGTTTTCAGAAAACTGATTGTAGGTGATAAAGAGAGTGTAGCTGAACACAAAAATACAAGTTTAAAAAAAAATCCGTCTGTCCGTCTATCTGTTCGTACACGCTAATCTCCAGAGATTTCTCCGGTTCCAGAACGGTTGGACCGATTTAAATAAAATTTTGCATGATGATACTTTATATCCCCGGTCAACATCTTCTTTAGATCACGAAAAAACAACAGCTAGTTAAGAAATTAGAATTAACAAAGTCTATTACATTAGGTATACTCCAATCAAACCTTAATTAAGCTTTCATTGGACAAATTATAAAAAAGTAACAACTTTTATGAAGGCAGTCCCTCGAAATAGTTCACCTTGATGAATAATTCAGTTCTTAATGGGAGCAAGTTGAAACGTGATCAAGATGCTTTTAATTATATTAATGAGAGGAACGGGAACGAACAAAACAAGAACAATAAATACGAGTAATAATAGGAGGAAAAATAAGAAGCACGAATGAAAATAACAAGCGGGGTCTAATACCGACCCCATTTACATGGCAAACGAAAAGTCACTATAATGGCAAGGGGATATTAAATGGAAAATATATTTGAATTTCAAATTTCAGTGTCGTTGGTGGCATAGTGGCTACAGTCGTAGCCATTTCAGGAGTTGCAGATGCCTGCCACCACCATCTACGCTTTACGAAGGATGAAAATTATAAAGAAACCTTATATAAATATACAAAATCCAGACACAAAGCAAACACAAGTGCTCATCATCACACGAATGTTTACCCTGGGCGGGATTCGAACCCGCGACCTTGTACTCCGTAGGCAGACGTACTCGTACTACCAACTAGGCTACGTGGCCGACGACTAATGTATGTTACTCAATCACGCAGCAAAGGCTGGACAGAATGAAATTAAATTTGGCATGTACCCTGTAAAAAAAATGATGTCTATGCGGGCGATGCCGCGGGAAACAGCTGGTTAACATAAGTATGCCAACTGTAAAATGTTGTCCCAGAATAAGTGGATCTCGCTCACCCGGTATTTTCCAAACATTTATGCATACCTACCCCGGAAAAAGACCATAAAACATCATTACAAAAACTTCGTCCTCAGACATCTTTCTCCAATTTATAATCTCAGGACTTATTGATCGCTCCTCCCACTCGTAAAAACGGGACAACGTTATTCCTATATCATGTATCTCGCGGGTGTAAGCAAGACGAGAAAGAAAACGATAGGTCTCCGAGAATATTGTGACCCGTTACGTTACTGGCTGAAAATTGTGAACGTCGTGGGTTATAATATAACTTAGTGAATAGGAAAAATAAAAATTCACATTTATAAAAAATACTTGGTTGGCTGACTATGAATAAAATTTTTATGTTAAATTTTGGCTATAACTCATTCTTGCTTAAAGTTAAGTAAAATTATTAAAAAAACGTTTTTCATAATCAGTAAAAAATACTCTTAAAATAGGTAAAAAATGCAAAAAATATGGCACGTTGCACATGTTATTAAACAGCAAAGAGTCATCAATTACAAATCTGTTACATCACCACTGCATCATCCATCGTTCTTATGAACCAAATTATGCTTATGCATCAATCGCTCCATTTTCCGGTATCTATCAATCAATGCTCAAGTGTGAAAACAAGGCTTCAGTTTTGAGGTAAAATTTGAGTCCTAGAAAGTTTGCGAGCGTTTATGCGAATGATAAATGATTAATTTTGAATATCATGTTTTTACGTATAGGGGGTTAGTACTATTATTTTCTTCTGTGGTATAGGTCTTACAAACATTACTAATTTTGCAAAGATAACGCCCGTAATAAATCGTACCTAGTATTCGTAATAATAAAAATAATCGTAGTTTCTTATCACTGTTTTTTTTTCAAAATTTTTACATGACCTTTAAACGAGGTTTTATAACCCGCTAGTAAACCCATATTTTACCGTAACCACTAGAATAAATTTCAACGAAAAAAATATGCATATGACATTAGGTATAGGTACATAATAAATAAATAGGTACAATGAGACGTTTTATCACAGTACGGCTGTTGGCTTCTTTGTTATTTTCTGTAAATTTCTTCTCGGTGTCAATAAAATACAGTTTGTATTTGTACATTTGCTATCTAGTGCTATCAACATACGTACATAAAATAAATATCTACTTACTCAACGTAATTTTTACGTCCCGCGCTAAAAGCTGTCATTATAGAACCCCTTCCTCGACGCATATCTGCTAAGTAAACCCTTTAAAACAGATGATGCTCTTAACTCTAGGAAATAATTTTAATAAGTGTATGGCCCACTTTACAAAGTACTGGCAGGCAGGCACCTACTTTTGCATGGAGCATAGCACGAGCATAGGCGTATTTATGATTCGAAATTGAAAAGATTTTGTTCTTGTAATTTTTATTAAATGCAAAGAGGTAGGATAATCTATGGATAATCTGATAAGAACCAAATAAATAATCTACGAAGGACATCCACCAAAAATCTGTCCTCATCAACTCGAAAAATCGAATTTATAGATCTTCGAGGGAATCTATGCACAGCCTAGGTATATAATATACTCACTTGATATCTCAGTGAACGAAGCATGGTTTCATCATGGTTTAGTTAGACTACCGTAGAAACAGTACCTAAGTATTACGTACGGTACGATAATAAAATCATCATCATTACAAATTATTTGTCGTTTACTATTGCGGTGATATTCTTCCTTTCTGAAAGATGTCAATCAGCCTTGGTCCTAGTAAGGTCTCATAGTAAAATCTAAACTTACCGCTTGTGTGTTGAAGAGTAGTTGCGAAGAGACATAGTAGCGACAGCGACAGGCATCCGAGCGAGTTGAGCCAATGTGCCGCGGCCATACTGTATCCTGTAAAATAAAAGTAATATTACAAAAACCTAAAACATAATAATGTTATTAATTGCACCGAAAAACTCCTTTTGCAAAATATGAAAACGCCATCTAACGGGTGGTGCAAAAACTATATCAATCCTCAACCAGTCAAAAGCCCAGCAGCAAGTAGCAGCACGTCATCGTTAGTTACATTGCTCCCTTGTACGAACATTTTCCGAGAGATGGCGCTAGCATTACAAAAAAGAAACTTTTCAGGTCAAAATACAAGGTATAAATAATCGTTGAGCTACATATTATTTAAAGATCAGTTATATGCGTGATATTATTATATATCCTGTAGCAGTGCTAATTATTTTAAAATGTAATGCATTTTTTAAATTTAAATTACTATACTTATTAAAGTTTTGCGTAATTATAAGTTAACTACTGAAATGTGTCATAAGTTAGGAAAATATATTTGCCATATCGTCAGCATGTGTGTGAGGCGTCTCGTCTGCTGTCCGCGCAGTTACCTGCAACAAGAGAATATACCTATTTATTTATTTTACATGTTACAACACCTGGAAAGTGCATTTTTAACTTCATAAAGTCAGGAGTCATATTACATACATAAAAAATACTAATTCCCGTTTTGACAAATTTTTATCCACATATTTTTATTTTTGCCTCTTTATAAGGTTAACATTAATTAACTGATATCCGAGATGATTTACCGGAGTAACAAATGAAACAATGCGTTATACATAATGCGTGGAACCAACAACAATAGCGATTCTCCCTGAATGCCAAGTATACTTTCAAGGAAAAAAAAAGTAAAGAAAGTAAAGTATATTCAATCTATCTATCTATCAAGGAAGAGGCGTAAGCCTACAGCATATTATAGTAAAGGCACAGAATACCAAATAGTGTAAAGGTAAGGAAGGGGGTGTTATAGTAGGAGTAGGTACGGATAGTAATTTCATTTTAGTTAGTAAATGGTAGATTCAGCTAGAAAATTCTATAGCGATAGTTAAAAACCCAGCCATAATTACGTAATTTTATGTTGGCGATCGTTGCCAGAAAGATTTCCAAAACCATATTATGGCGCCTTCAGTGCAGGTTTTTATTTTCTGGGCAAGTATATATATTACTAGCGACCCGCCCCGGCTCCGCACGGGAAAATGGTTATTGTGGGTTATATTTAAGTATATTATGCATATAAACCTTCCTCTTGAATCGCTCTATCTATTAAAATAAACCGCATCAAAATCCGTTGCGTAGTTTTAAAGATTAAGCATACATAGGGACATAGGGACAGAGAAAGCGACTTTGTTTTATACTATGTAGTGATAGTGATGATGTAGGTACTGATAAATCGAGTCATTCTATCAATAAACTATCTTGTTGGATAGAAGCTCCTGGTAATGGAGACGTCCTCACTGAGCTCTGAATCGACATTCAATTTATCAAGTCCGCACGAATTGACGCGAGTCGCGGCGACAGCGCTCCCTTTGCTTCTTTTATTGCGCGGCAAACCAAACGGAGAAATTGAGTTGAGAAATGATACGAGGAAAATTCCTAGTCCAAGAAAATCATTACGGAGAAAAAATTTACAATCGAAAAAGTACGACCAATCAAGCTTCATCGGACTTGCGGGAAAGTGGAAGACTCTACCCCAAAAAAGTCATATACCAACGCGTCTAGGGGCGGCTCGAGGGAGCCTCGGACCATGCCTAGCGCGTCGATACTGAAAAACACCGTGAAGGAGACGACGCCTGGGGGGCTCCGTCTCTTAAACTACAAATAGAATACAAGAAGTCAACAGGCGGCCAACTAATCATACTTATCACCATCATATCATCATCATACATATTATAAAGAGGAAAGATTTGTATTTTTGTGTGTGTATGTTTGTAATGAATTAAATCAAAAACTGCTGAGCCAATTTCAAAAATTCGTTCACCATTAAAAAGCTACATTCACCCTGAGTAACATTAGATACCTTTTACCGCGGGGTATTACCTCATTCCCACGAGAAAAAACCGTTAAAGCGGGCGAAGCCGCGGCGGAAAGCTAGTAATATATAGAGAGGAAACATATTTTGATTGTTTATTTGATTGCATTGAATAGGCTCCGATACTACTGAACCGATTTTAACGAAACTTGTTGTAAAGATAGAGTAGACCTTGGAGAGCAACATGCATAGGCTACCTTTTACCGCGGGAAAATTCCTTTTTCCTTTACTGTCAAAAATCTGTATGAAGTCCGCCATGTTGAAATATCCTAGGCAAGATAAAATTACGTACAGATAGTGAAGAAAAACAAACGTGTACATCCTTGGGAAACGTACTCTACAGAAATTTAAATTTAGAAATTATTACGTGGCTTCTCCCAAACGAATTTTAAGTCCTAAAACGATATAAGCTACAGAGCTGGCACGAAAATGTGAACCTTGTTCGCAGATTACAAAAAAAATCAATCGCGTAAAAATTGCCGCCAATCTATCCCCGTCAAATCCTCATTTTTCAAAAGGGCTGGGTGTTGGCTGAGAAATTAATATGAATTTAATAAAGCGAGGGAAAAGCTAAATTTATATTGGAGGGAGTGAAAATTGGCGCCTCTTGCTTGTGACGAATAGACACACCTAACGAAGGTCATTTATAAACACAGAGACTCGACATCTTAGTATTATCACATATTATCCTGAAGTTGCTGCAAATTTCGTACGAAAAAATATAAACATACTTATATATAATACTAGCTGTTCGCCCCGCGGCACCGCCCGCTCTCAAGGGTATGAAAAGTAGATGTTGGCCGATTCTCAGACCTACTGAATACGCTCACAAAATTTCATGAGAATCGGTCTAGCCGTTTCGGAGGAGTATGGGAACGAACACTGTGACACGAGAATTTTATATATAAGATTATTACATATAAATTGTCTTTTCATTCATAAATACTTTTCAATAATTTGCTTGTGACTGCTATTTTATTCAACTCATACATTTAAGTCATCGCTCAAAGATAACAGCCAGTTTTTTTTTGTAGTATGTAGGATTTAATATTTGTTTAATATTATCATTACAATAAAAACCGAAATATCTGCATATCTGCTATATTTTTGGAAATATAGATCTAAAAAGAAGATATTAATGAATGTGGATGAAGCGAAGAAGTTAGTTTGGATCGTAGCAAGTGGAAGGAAGTGGTATCTGCCTACCCCTCCGGGAAAGAGGCGTGATTTTATGTATATGTATGTATGTAGATCTAAAACGAACGAACAATAGAACACGTCATTATTCGCAATAAGCATGATGTTACTAATTCCATATGGCGAGAAGTATCTCCCGTAGTATAAATAAATTCGACGTGAAGTAAGTAATCAGGATTGAGCTGTTTATTCCGATCCACTAATTACAAACTAAACTAGGACAGTCTTTGCGAGCATGCAATGTAGAAAAAGATCAACCTACTTATACAATAAAGTTAATAAGGAACTTAAAATATATAACAAAAATTACTACGAGTGTAAAAAAACACTAATCTTATGGTTAAAACAAATTAATTACGATGAGTGTGAGAAATTCTTACAACCGGTAAAATAAATACACGCGCTGTCATACGCTACACACACATGCACACACACACACACACACACACACACACACACACACACACACAATCCAGAGGCATCCTGGCACAGGAATTTTTATATGCTTAAAAGGAGGCCTCTCCAAATCTGTTTCGTAGTTATAAGATCTTTTATTGAAATAAATATTTTTATTATTTATTATTATTATTTTTTACTAATGGTCTAAAAAACAAGGTATGGAAGACCTTGTTTTCTTAGACCATGGATCCACTCTATTTATCGGTTGGTTACACCCGTAGGCGCCCGTAGCGAGAGGTGCCGCGTAGTCAGTTCGTAGTAAACTCGTAGCTCCGGGCTACGAGCGCCTTTGTTCAACTTGGTTTCCTACACGGTGGAGCAAGTAACTTGCGCATGTTGATTATAAAGAGGAAACATTTCTATTTGTGTGTGTGTGTGTGTTTGTTTGTAATGAATAAATTCAAAAAGTACCTTAGGTACTCCTAATTTACAAAATATAAATGCAATCGAAGAGCGGAAAGTTAGTAACATTTTAAGTTAACTTTGTAAGTTATTTTATTACTTGAGACATGTTTTTAAAAGTTTATTAAAACATCTCCTTCTCACACACGACCATCTGACCCGAAACTTAGCAGAGCCTATGAGTATCAGACAGTTTATATACATACTTCTTCTTCTTCTTATCGTGTCGATGACAAATTTCTTAGATAATTTTGGCCCAGAACTTAGCCACTTCAACTGCATTATCTGTGGCATCCATCAGGTCCTGCTGCGAGCAGGTGGCAGGGCAAGCAGGGCAGGACACTAGGTGGGCCATAGACTGCACCGTCCCACACACACACTCCAAATTTGGGTTCTCCGAAAATCCCCACCTGAACATATTTTCCTTACTGCGGCCAACCTGAGTCCGAAGTCTATTTAAAGACTTCCAGATTGGCCATGGCAGTCTATGTCCAGCCGGGAGGCTCTCAGAGATCGGAACATATGGATCTGGGAGTGGTGTTCGAGCACGCCACAAGTTGCGTCTCGCTTGAGAGGGCACGCTATACGAGTACAACATCCAAACACAAGGCAAAGACAGTGCTTTTAACACAAATGTTTGCCCTAGGCGAGGTTCTATGTCGTGTCTGTTTGCTTAGAAGGCAGGCACACTACCGACTAGACTACCGGGCCATGGTCATACTTTTCCGTTAAATAACTCTGATACAGAGAAGGCTCGAGCCCCTCGGTGGGAAAATGTATGGGCTGTTAACCAAGTCAACATGCTTATTTTGTGTTACCAAGTGGCTAGGGCCCTTCAGAAGTTCGTGGCTTTAAGCCTCGGCACGTCCACATGTTTTCGATTTTCAAATTCATTGTACGTTTATTCGAAGAAAAATATCGTGAGGAAACCTGCACCTACGAAGAAATTCAAAAGTTGTGTGTGAAGTCGACCAACCCGCACGGGCCAGCGTGGTCGACTAAGGCCTTATTCACCTTGATTTCAGGGTAGGCTCGAGCCCCTCAGTAGTGACGAATATTTGTATTTAATTCTATGAATTAGTCAAATACAACAGTCCCCTCTGCCTAGTTTTCCTATTCCATGGTTAGGACACAGATAATATAATACTAGTTGTTAGGAGTTCGGGGCCCTGTTGGCCGTGTGGGCAGCGAACATTAATTACGCCAAAAAAAGCCGCCGTCCGCGCCTCTACGTGCCTCTACACTATTTGGTATTCTGTGCCTCTACACCGAATTTCAACCGCCGAGAACACTAGCGGCTAGTGGAAAATACCCCAAAATGGAAATCAAAAATTGAAAAGATGCCAAATTACTTATAAAACAATGAGGTTTGTTTATGAATGCGAACTTTTTTTAGTTTCTGAAATGAGATTTGGAATGTATGCTGCAAGGATGTTATAAGTACGGTAGTGCTTGCTTGCGGTAGTGTTGCTGTCTTTTAATTCTTTATTCTTTTTAGGTATTTCAAACAGAGTGGTTGAAAAGCCGTGCTTTGCTTATTTCAAAGGTACAAAAGAATAGCATATCGATTCCGAGAATTATTATTTTTTAACCGACTTCAAAAAGGAGGAGGTTCTCAATTCGACGCGTATGTTTTTTTTATTTGTGTGTTTGTTATAAGATATCTCCGCCAATTGAGAACCGATTTTCAAAATACTTTTTTTAATCGACTAAGTTTACTTGCAGGGTGGACCCATAAAAATTTCGCTAAGATCGGATGATTAAATTTGAAGATATGATAAAATAACTCCTCAATTGACGATGCCGTTATACCCGATCGGTAAATTGTTTTGACAATATCTTGGCTTCTTATCAATCGATTTCAATATTTTTTTGTTTTATAGATAGAACTTGTACTCAAATTTGTTTCATATAAATTTGGATTATATCTGATGGCGGAGTAGAAGACTAAAACGAAAACTCTTCAAAAAACAACAGCACACTCATTGCGTTGCTTTTGTTATAATTGAAACAACAAGAAATATGCGGTTTTGGTTCATATATTCTGTAAACTACTATAGATGACTGCTAGCAGTAGAAGTCTTTTGGTCGAAATGATGGTGATGGATGATATTAGCTGGCACCGACTCCAAGGTGAAGTGTATAACAATGTCTACACATGTTTATGTGATGTTACAATTTATGTAACTATGGAATATTAATAGCCATATTAAATTTCTATGCTTTTAGCTAGATTTATATTTTATTTTTAACTTTTTAGTGTAGGTCCTAACCTTGAAGGCGGTTTTATATATTTTTTAAATTATCTTTTTATTTGTTTATTGTTTTCGTGTCACACCTACCTTAATCTAATAAAATTTTATTTTAATTTACTGAAAAACTTAATTACGGCCTGCTTTATAAACGTGACGTAATCCTGACTTAAATATTCCTGAACATTATTGGTAGGTATTTACTTTAGTTTGAATACTAAAATAACAAGCTATCCCATCACGAAATTCTGTACATGTTTTTTTTATTCTTGGCATAATTCGGTCTGCATATTTCCACAGACAAGAAAAGGTAAAGATAAAAGGAAAGGAAAGGTAAGTATTTTGTATTGTATTGTATTTGTATTGTAAAGAATATAAAACATTATGAAATTAACGGCCGTACGTAAAGGCCGTTTTAGTTTCGTGAAATTTTACTTTCAATAAAACTTGTTTATTTTTTATTCTATTAAGTAACACAAATATCCTACTAATATTATACACGCTAAAGTTTGTGAGGATGGATTTATATATGGATGGATGTTTGTTACTCTTTCACACAAAAACCTATAAGTGGATTGCAATGAAACTTTACAGTACTATAGCTTATACATCAGAATAACACTAGGCTACCTTTTACCGCGGGAAAATCTCTCATTCCTACGGGAAAAATTGGCGGAGCCGCGAGGCGGAAAGCTAGTTTTGTAATAATGTATAAAACAAAACGCCCTTTTACTTACCACCTACTTTACACACTGCAAATCCATACGAACTAACTAAACATAAGCACTTTTCACTTCCACTGACTCACAATTGTCACTGATCAAAGTAGTGTAACTCTCAACGAAGATCGGTGCCGGAATAGGTATTATTACAACAACCAGCCGATTTGAAAAGTGTGGTAGTGTGCAAAAGGAAAGAAAAGGTAGGCGACCTCCCGAACTGGGCCGCTTAACGACCGCGGAGTTTCATCCTTTATCGCATTATCCAGGGGTCGGCGGTAGGGGCCAGTGTTGAACAATTTATATTATCAGGTGACTGGTTGACGCATAACTTCAAACAGCTATCTAATTTGGTGCTGAAGATAATGGCACCAATTTGCTTGTGCTGGGATAAACCTACTTTTATTTTTGTTGGAATTTTTATTGATGGTTTGTACGTGTGACGTTTTCAATAAAAAGGAACGTAGAAACCTACGTATCTACGAAACGTACGTATCAAATAGGTTTAAATTTTAAATCTATGCTCATACGCAGGGTCTAAAATTGTGCTCCTTATTTATATTAGTCAAGTCAATTGGATTTAATCTGAATTTAATATTTTCTGTTTCTGAAAATAAGATATTACGTAATCGGAATACAGAAAGACGTTAATTATTCTGAAAATATGTTTTATTCTGCATTATTCGCCTTAAAGTACTATTTTGTAATCGGAACGAACAGATAAAATTATTTTAATAATAATGTAGTGATAGTGATGATCAATAGTAGTATTTCTCTATTTATATTACAAAGTTATTGCAACAATAATTGTTATATGTATAAGTAAGGTCTACTAAATATAAAGGTAGGTATTAAAAAATATATTGATAATAATAATATTTTATTTGTTTAATATAATCGTCGCCTGCCTTAGTCCGTCCCTGCAAACTAACCGGCCGCCATCTTCGCGGCCCGCCCGCTATAAACCCGAGTCTTATAGATTTCCGCAGCAGATAGAAAATAAAAAAATCATGACTCTCTTTTATTGGCCTCCCTCTCTATCGTCCATGCCGGCCGGCCTCCTACCGAAATGACTAGGGGAACTTAACTAATCATAATGACCAGAAATAACCAATTTATTTTATTCAGCTCTCAATGTTTATTGGGTCAAAAAGATAAAACGTTAATTCCGGAATTATAAAATGACGAGTTTTATTGACTGAGAGAGTGCACTCAGAATATGGTTATGAAAATTTCATGAAGGAAAATTTTCACTGCATATTTTAGTTTGAAAATTAACATGTTCGGACCATAAAAAAATTTTTACCTCTACCTATGGTTCAGACTGACATTAAAACAAGGCCACAACGCAAACCTATTTATTTTAGGTACCTAACGTGCGTAGTAAAGGTGCGATCCACGAAGCGACTCCCACCAACTGGCGATTCCCAACCTTTGAAGCCAGTAGATTATGACGTTTTAATTTCATCCACGTAATAGAGTATAAGCAAGTTTTAAAAAATAATATGAAATTAATCATACTGATTAGGAAAATAATACCCAATAGATTAAAAAATCTAAAAACCCGACTGTTTAAAAAGGGAACTAAAAAGATGAAAACAAGATGATGTAGTAGCATAGCAGCATGTATAAATTGAAATCCTCTTTTTCTATAAATTAAAATAGTCAATTGTTGTTATCAGTCTTGAGCCTACCAATTTAATGGAGATAGATAAAGTCGTGGAATCTGTAGATAAATATATCCATCAATATGATACATTGGCGACGCGCGATGCAAATTGCGAAATTAACCCTACTACGTCGTAGCAGTCGTAGCACTTGTTCTACGAATTTGTTACAATTTTTTTAGCCGCAGATGTCCAAAGAACAATAATACTTTTAAAATGACATATGTTTTGCAACTAGACCGTCTCGTAGTCTAAAGTTCCAAAGTCACATTTTAGCCACAGACATATAAAGGGAAGCAGACTAAACATTATTGTATAATACAAAGAATGCCGCGTGGCATGAATTCCTATTTAAACTACATAAGTTTTGTTGTTTTTCTTTAATATAATTGGTAATGTTTGTTTGAGGCTTTCGGGCTTTCTACACAACAACCGCCGAAACGTCGGGCAAAATAAGGTATCGTACGTAATACATACCTACCTATTTAAAATTATCGCGCTAAGACCCGTAAATAACAGAAATAATTGGTAATATTTGGATCAAAAATAGTAAAGTACTATACTTATGAATGTGAGAGAGTACTTCAGTATACAAACACCCGCAATAACTGTTTATAAATATATTAATTTGGCAATTCAAAAATAAGCTACGAGTGAAAAGATGCCACGCGTTCTAAGTATGTCATTACATACTTAGAACGCGTGGCATCTTTTCACTTTTGGTCTGCTTCCCTTTATATGTCTGTGGTTTTAGCCTGGTTTAGTGTGAATATTATAACACTGCGGGTTCTGTCTATTATTCAACCGCCTTGACAACGCGTTGCATTGCACCCTAACCTAACTTCGACTAATGCGGTTACGGCAGCCTTGCTAGTTATGGTATCCTACTAATATTATAAACGCAGAAGTGGAATGGATGGATGTATAGATGGGTGCTTGTTTGTTACGCTTACACGCAAAAACTACTGATTGATTTGAAGAAAACTTAACAATAACATTTATGTATTTAATTTTACTGCACAAACAATAGACAAATATAATATGCCCATTTGTTAGCATTGAATAGGATTCGAAACTACTGAACTGATTTTAATTAAATTTGGTATAGAGATAGACCTTGGGGAGTAACAGGCTATCTTTTATAGCGGGAAAATTCCTCATCCCCACGGGAAAAACTGTTAGCGCGAGCAAAGCCGCGAGGCGGAAAGCTAGTTTATTATAGATAGTTTCTTCTGTTCTAATTTCTATCTTTCTGTATAACATATCAATAAAGGATGCAGAATTTCACTAAAACATATCAATGTAGGGTAGAGCTCAGAGGAGGTATCTAAATTCTATGAAGGGAAGCCTTGTGCACACAATCGTGATAATGAAATCATAATTTAATTTAATTTCGACAGCTTCTCTTATTTATTCAATTTACAACAAGGCTGAAAAGTTCTTGGCAACTTCGCTTCTGCTTCGTAATAAACTCGTAATCACTCGCACACATCACGAGTCAAACTTCTCGATTAAAATCTGAATACGGTAAAGGATATGGAAATCGATTACAAACTTGAAATTACTTTTCCATACGCAGCAGTAAGTCAATTTGTTGTTACGTACGAGAAGCGAGGCCGTATCGGCTTGCGAAAAGCGTAGGTGGCTATGGATGGACGACCATAATACATGACTGTTTTCAAAGCTATATGCTTCCAACGCCCCGTGATGAAGTCCGATTTTAACAAAAGTATTTTTTTTTATGATTATGAAAGCTATGAATCTACCATTGAAGTAAGACATATAAATCACTGACCGTCATTTTTTCACTTTGTACCGTCATTTTCAAAACTTCCAGGCAAAATTTTAGTGATAAATGTATGTAGGATTTTTTCTGTCACCAATTAACTTGTAACAAAAATGTTGTTTTATATCAATAAATTATCATTTTATAAATTAATGTATGTAACTCTAAAACTATAAAAAATCGCGAAACATACATGGGGGTGTTTAGGATGCTCCAAGGGGTGTTCTATCTCAGGACTTCCGCTTGACACTATTTCTTGGGACACCCTGTATGTGAAATCACAAACATTCAACATTTTTTTATTCTAGTTTCTTTACCATGATTTATCTTTGAGACTTTTCAAATGGTCGCTATTCAATTTACTGCTGTAGCTTTATCTTTCTGTTTTAATAGTATGTCTATGTAAATTTTGGTACGCCCATATTTCTTATTTTTATGATTCGGTCGCAAAAAGGTGTGATAAAGATAAATAGCTCTTAAAGACCTATTTCTTTTTTTCTTGTCTTTATCATAATGATCAATTTTCAACATAACAACGTTTAGATTTTAGCGAGCCATTCGTTTTTGCGTCAAACGCAAAGCTAGTGACATACTTAAGTAAGTCTTTCGCCGTAGTTTGCATTGCAAGATTTCTCTTAGTACATGATATTAGCACGCATGAGAAAGTAAAAGCAATGCACCTAATCTGTTGGAAGCCCTCTAACGCAACGCTTAACACAAACGAAAAGCCCGCCTAATAGTTTAATTCCTTCGCACGTATAGATGGTCACGCTACACCCTAACGCGATTTAAACTATCCTTTATCACACCTAAACTCCGAATCCCAAACATTTGCCAAAAGTTAATATTGCGTCCAATTTTATGGACAAGGGTTAAAGTATTTAAATTTATACGACAACCGGGTACCGATTCCGCAATATCTTTCGGTCCCTTCACTGGAATTCGATAAGTTTACTTATTCAGCAAGTTCGTTGGCAGTTGTTTAATTAAAGGTGATTCGGAGTGAGAATTCCCCGTCCCTTTCCCACCTGAGGGCGGAAAATTTTCCACCAATGAAGATATAGAAATATGTACCTGAAAACTTAGAGTATAAATATACATATTTGTGCCCCAAGTTTTTTTTTTACCTATACTCTTGGACTAGAAACATTTTACAGATTTTTTCTTATAGTAGCTTGACAGAGAATGCAGACCAGTAGGCAGTAGGTATTTTTGCATTTTTTTATTGTTTAAAACCATTACAAAATAAGCAGATGATAAAGTGCTTTATTTGCAAAAAATAAGTACGTTCTGCGTTCTCATTTTGAATACTTTTATCCTCAACATCTTGATCAATTTGTAAACCGTTTTTAATAAATTCTTTTTTACTCGATAGAATATATTTCAATGTTAATCTAGTACTTGTAATCATATTTTACAGCAAAATCTGTGTTTTATAGCCGTACCACTTGATATTTTTCGGTACCGATACAAAATCCTTTTTTTTAATTCCGTACTTCGTTTAATTTACACTGTGGATGGCTAACAATCTTCTACCAATGTTACAGTACATTTTTACATTTATAATACTTACATTACATTTTTACATTTATATTGAATGCTTGAATTAGTTCGTCTTGTAACTACATCCCTTTTTCTACCAGCAGAGAGATAAAATACCAAAAATATTTCATAGAACAAGCGAAGAATATTATTTTACGATGTCGGAAGCGATAAGGATGTCAATTGCAGGAAACGGTATTTTCGGGATCGGGGCGAGACCCGGGAAATTTTAAATCCGAACCTGATATTGGCAATAAAAATTGGACTTCGCGGAAAACTCCAATTGACCATTCGGCCAATGGAAGCTGAGAATTGTTATTTATTGTGTTGCCACAACTATAACGTGAATTGTACCAAGTTATAACTTTAAAAAATACAATTTTAGCTATATACGAGTAATATAACAATGAGTATGATTGAAAGCGAGGTATGTGATTATGATTAAAAGCGGCCTCCGTGGTCGAGTGGTCAAATACACGCCCCACGTTACGGAAGATCTGGGTTCGAATCCCGGAGGGGATAGTCAATCAAAAATGTTACTTTATGAGACTTTCCCCAGTTTGGTTAGATCAGTTGTAGGCTAATTCACCTGATTGTCCGAAATGAAGATGATTCCGTGCTCCATCTAATAGCGCATTACGTGCCCACATACTTATAGAAAAAACTTAATTAATCACTGAACCTTTGCATATTTTCACAGCTATGCAAGTTTCCACACGATTTTTCCACAAATTACGTATGGCGGCGGCGTGATTTTTCCATTGACTGTTTGAACGTTGAATAAACGATAATAGCACATCGAAAACACAAAGATATCAAATATGCGCCTTTCTAGTCACAAAATTGGGGTAGAAAGCTTCGTGAATGGCGACCGCGCGCCGGAATACGTAGTGTGGGCAGGCCTCCCACGGATGGACCGACGTTCTGGTGAGGGTTGCGGGAAGCCGCTGAATGCGTGCAGCTCAGGACCGATCATTGTGGAGATCGTGGGAGGTCTTTGTCCAGCAGTGGACGTTTTTCGGCTGAGATGATGATGATGAGTCACAAAATTGTATTATGGGTATTACTAAGTAAAAACTAAAATAAAATATACACTGAAGTACCGTCTAACACCTTAGCAGTCATATTCATAATCCTAAAAATATGACATGCATGAAGCACATGGCTCGTTTTATCTGCCGCCGCCGCCGCCCAGCGAATAAACGCGAGTGGAACAACTCCAGCGAATAAGATAAAATGAAATAAAACCGGAATAAAATCGAGTGAGAGCGGTGTCGTCGTAAGTGCTGGGCCCTGTTCCATTACATTTGTAGCGGAGGGCGACCGCAAGCGACACATTTTTCACACAGAAATATGTGAGAGTCCGTTCTGTTTTAACCAGCAGTTTTGTAGCGCAATTTCTTTATTGTGAAGTTTAATTTAGTTGATTTTGACAAAGTGTTACAAATTACTTAGGTACATTAATATTATAAAGAGAAAATATTTTATTATTTGTTTGTTTGCATTGAATAGGCTCCGAAAGTACAAAAGGCCAATGATATGATGATGATGATGACGATGACATTATTATATCAAATACGTAGACACCAACGCATTGGGCAATTTTTAGGATTTTTTTCTGTGGCTAATGCTTCTACAATATCCTCAGCCTTTTCTACTTATTATAACACACTTAAAGTTTCAATTCGAACTGCCATGTTAATCTAAGCTAAACAAACAAACAAAGATAACAAGATATGGAAATAAAAATATCCAAGTCAGCGAGATGAATGAACACAAAACTGTTTCGTAAATAGTTCGGAGCTGCTCGCACCGCTGAAAAATGTGAATGCAACAATGTGAAAACCATCGTTTGTCTTAAAGATTAATTGGAAAAGGTTTTGCTGTTGTTGGCCAGCGACAAGTGAAAAATTGCAAAGGAAAATTACTAAAACGTGGTCCCTAAACAACGGGAAGATTGGGGAGGATGTTACAGAAGGTCAAGCAATTGTTGCCGAAATGATTCACTTTTAATAGCCAGTATTATCGTTTTTTTTTTAAATAAGTTTACTCAATGTAACCCTTGACACAATGCCGCAAAAAAATCTAATAATATTCAACTGCTGGACATAATAAAAGAACAATTTAGAAATGAAACACTAAAATCTTTGGAAGTTAGTTGAAAATTCAACCCTTCGCCCACCCTGCCCATTATTTTTTATTATTTTCGAGAATACTGATTATTTTACCTGTGAAATATTCTTCCGCAGTAAATTCCCGCGTAATTATTAAACCGACTTAAAAAAAAGGAGGAAGTTTGTCAATTCGACCGTATATTTAAGCTTCTTTCATCTTTCGCCTCATTCAAATATCGCTTACCTAAGGTAACCAATATTTTATCAATATCCCTTTAGCCGTTTAAGCAAAGGGAAAGCATAACAAACACAAATTACTACTGCATTTTGTATATCGATATGTTTTATTAAAGTATTTTATGTCATTCGCTGGTAATGTTACAGGTATTTTCCTAACATTTTTTCTTCCTCCACATTAGCATTTCGAGCACATGCTCTGGCGTTTACAGCCGCGCTATCGTGTCGTAAATTCACGTGCTTATCTTAATAAAAAGGGCGCACTTTTCTCCCATAAAGTTTGTATACTTCCTCTCTCAAGTTGACTTGTACACATGTTGCACCTTGTATTTAAAATATAATTTGACAGTTATTATATATTTTGATAAGATTTGATTTTATAATTTGACAGTCCTTATATATTTGACAGATCTTGTAGATGCTTTTAGTCCGCAAGAAAGCAGTACCTACATCAGAAACAGGTTAACCCACATATAAATTGTGTTCTAATCTTTAATACTCATATTGTTTTTGTTTGAATAACTCGAAAACGGCTCTCCCGCTTACAAAGATATTTTTATTCATATTCGTATAAATATAAATGAATGAATGAATTAAATAATGACGTTAATGCATCATCAGCCAAAGGACGTCCACTGCTGGACAAATCGTTGTGGACAACGATCATCGGTAATAGAAAATCAGAAATTAGTTACTTCACTGGCAGCTACAAATGAGCTATTTTTATGAAACGTGAAATTAATATATAATATGAAAAATTAAAGGGATTTTTACTTTGATTTGCTATGATAAATATGAATTTAACTATTAAGATTTAAGACGGGATACAAACAAATACCACGGTAAATATCCCATTTTAAATCTTAATAGTTATGAAAACAACCGTGAAAGTACTAAAAAGTAAATATGAAATTGTTAAAAATACTTACCCCCAAGCTTGTAAGTTGTATGCAAGTTATTTAAGACGGTTTATTTCCTTTATATATTATACAAGATTTCCGCCTCGGCCGCTAACAGTTTTTCCCGTGGGAATGAGGGAGTTTTCCGCTGTGTAGGCCATATTATTGTAAAGTTTAATTTAAATCCATTCAGTAGGTAGTTGTTTCGTGAAAGAGTAACGAACATCCATCCATTCTCTCAAACTTTCGCGATTATAATATTAGTAGGATAATTATGGTCCCACCGAGGGGCTCGAGCCTACCCTGAAATCAGGGTGAATAGGCCTTAGGCCTCGTTTACGGAGACGCGTAGCGTAGCGCGGTGCGTGCGGCGTCCTATACATTTGGATTGTCCGCGCGTCTCAAACAGTATGGGACGCCACACGCGTCGCGCGTCCGTAAACGAGGCCTTAGGCCACTACGCGGTTCCGCCGTCCACTACGCGGTTCCGCCGCCGTCCCAAACATATCCTTTCCGAACGTGACGACGAAATCACTGATGCAGTTAAAGCAGTCAAAGAATTTAGATTACACCTTACAGAATGCCCTTCAGGTAGTGAATACCCTTCAGGTAACAACGCCCGCACCCGCCGGCCGGGGCGCGGCCAGAACCAAAATCAAAATTGAAAATCAGAGACGGAGCCCCTCAGGCGTCGTCTCCTTCACGATATTTTTCAATATCAACGCGCTAGGCCGTGGTCCGAGGCTCCCTCGAGCCGCCCCTAGACGCGTTGGTATATGACTTTTTTTGGGGTAGAGTCTTCCACTCCCCCGCCGGTCCGGTGAAGCTTGATTTGTCGAACCTTTTCGACACAAGCTAAGGTCAATTAAAAAAAAAAAAAAAAAAAAGAGGCCTTAGTCGACCACGCTAGCCCAGTGCGGGTTGGTTGGTGGCGGGGTGAGTTCCGTGTAGTACTTATTAAATTCATGAGTAGTTCCTAATTTAAGGAGAAGAAGTTGAGATAACTGATGAGCCATCTGTGTAGTACCACAGAATACGAAGTATAACTGTAACAATTTGGTACTTGACTGTATACCAAAATATATTAATAACCTACTAATATGTATATGAGTTATTTATTAACGACGATACAGAACTACTATTATACATAACATACCAATTATTACATTATTCTTTTCTGCCATGTTTTTATGGCACTACCAGTGTCAAGTCCGTGTTAATTTATTAAAGTCGCAGCTCTTCACGGAGCGTTTTACCACGTCATTTAGTTCACACTGGCCACTACGAACAAAGCACGAGTGGTCCAGCCACTCCAGCTATTCCAGCTGTTTACTGCAGTAATATCCGTGCTGCAGGCGCCAAATGGACTCTAATCTCGCCCCGCCTTACATTTTTAAACCGACAAAACTGTTTCGCTGCTTATTATATTGTATCGCGTAGAAAATGTTGCTGCTAGCGAAATGTGGATAGTGGAATTTCACAATTTGTCGAGCAAGTGCTTTATTTAACTTATTTCTTTATCTAAAATATGGTGTCTATGCGAATATATTTCATAAATAATGAATATAGTTGCCATAAAACATTAAATTACATAGCAATTTAGCTAATTACTGAAAGCAAATAAAAAATACTTTAAAATAATCGATACGAAAAACTTCAAAATAAAGATAAATAAAGTCTAATATCTTATCTTAATTAGCCATACGTGTCCCACTGCTGGGCAAAGGCCTCTCTCCGCTCTCTCCATGACTCTCTTTCCCGTGCCTCTTCCTGCCATGTCTCGCTGAAGGCGTCTAGCTCGTCTCGCCATCGTCGTCTGGGTCTGCCGCGTCGCCTTGTCTCAATTGGTGGCATCCACTGCGTAACTGTTTTTGCCCACAATACATCTGGCATGCGGCAGACGTGACCGGCCCAATCCCACTTCAGTTTGGCGGAAGTGTAGGTCACATCAGCAATCTGTGTTTTAGAGCGCAGTATAGTGTTCCTGACCCTGTCGATCAGTTTTAGACCCAACATACTGCGCTCCATGGCTCTCTGGCAAACCGCGAGTCTGGACCTTTGCGCTTCCGTCAAAGACCAAGTCTGAGCTCTGTAGGTGAGTATTGGGAGAATGCATACGTCCACGAGTTTACGTTTTAAAGATAAAGGCAAGTCACCTTTCATGTATTCTTTCATCGACCAATAACTCTTCCAGGCATTTTCGGTGCGTCGAGCAACTTCTTTGTCTTGTCGTGCCTGAAAAGAGACTATTTGGCCGAGAGAAATATACTCGTGGACATATTCCATTCTCCCGTCATCTACCATCACCACCCTCTTCGAGCTATTTGTCATAAGCTTGGTCTTTGACATGTTCATCATCAGTCCAGCCTCGCGACTCGCTGTGCTGAGGTCTTGCAGTCTAATATAATAATATAAATAATACCTTTGTGGGGACATCCCGAACTAGGCAGAACCTGTACTATGGGTACAGACAGTTAATATACAAACATTAATATATAGACAGGCCTAAAAGGCAAACACAAGTACTCATCTAAATAGAATAGAATAGAAAACTTTATTTTTAGGACATCACATCACAACACAGAAAACAATAAGACAATAAGGCAAGAAAAAAATAACTACATAATTTAACACTATAATAACATGAAACAAGATCTATACAACTACGTGCAAACATCCCTCTGTGCTGCGACACCCACACAAAAAGGGAAACACCCCACTCAGCGAAATGCCGCCGCCCGGCTGGGCCACGGCGCTGGTCTTCCGTGAGTCCTACTAAATGGTCGCGTCACGGACGACCACAACGTAATACGTTACCCGTTATTCAAAAATAAATAAATAAATAAAATAAAACAAACATAAAACTTACAATAGTAACTAAATAGATTAGGTATACATACATAAATACTGCTTATAAAAGATGATTAATTATTATGGGTATCTACATAAAAATAATTTGTATACATCTACACCAATATTATAAAGAGGAACATCTCATGAATGTTTGCCCAGGGCGGGATTTGAACTCACGATCCTTTGCTTAGCTTTGCGTCATCAGTCAAAAATCATATCGACCACGAAGGGGAACATGTGACTTAACACGTTCCCAGCGGCACAGATTTATCTGTACATTCCATTCCTGCGTTACGGGTCGTTTTAAACCTTGTCCTATACCAGAGATTGTGGCGGCACGAGGCATATTAAACCCCACCGCCCGTAGGAGACAAAAATCCTTTTTTTGGCGCCAAATAAGATGAAGTGGACGTCTTTTGTCGTAATTATTATTACAATGAAATTATTAACCTAAATCTGCCGCCGCCCGTGGTTAGATTAGTTAGTTTAGTTTCTATAGGTAAAATAAAATGTGGGGCCTAATATACCCTGTATCGCACTGAAGAATGGCAGGTTTTCATACTATTTAGTGATGGGAAAATAAATATCGATTTTATTTAATTGTATTTATTCACCAAACTTATGGATGTGTTTCTAGTGTTTTTCATTAAAACATGTCAAACAATAATATTTTTTGCAACCAGTGCATTCTGTGAGAATTTTCTTCACTTTTTTGTCGGCTTCACAACTCGTTAAGAAGGTTCGGAGTTTTTCGTAACATCCTAAACAACTCCTCTTCTTATATTCTGATTTTGACTCAGATTCTCTACCCGATTTTTCTTCATCTTCCTCCATAGTTAACTTTTTTCGGCAACGTTTCGACATAATCGATAGCGGTCTTATTTCGTCGCGTGCGAGCCTCGAATGCGTTGCACAACACTAACCGCGTGAAGCTAGCGTAGGGTGCGGTACGAGGTGCGAGGAGGTACGAGGTGTTCGCAACCTCGTTCCGCACTGTGTTGGAATTATATTTGTTCAGTGCGGCACGAGGTCTAACAAACCCGGCATTAAGGTTGGTGTACCATCGAACTAGGAATCAATAGCACATCTCAAACATATAGTTATCTCTCTCTTACTCTGAATCAGCTAGAAGTTATGCCTCTCGCACGACAAAGAAGTTTAAGTTTTTTCTTACCGCTTTAAAGACAAGACACGTACAAGGTGTTTCAAGCCCTGTTTCGCACTTAACGTGTTAAATGTGAACTGAACTTGGGATAATTCGACAACGCATGTTCAGGCGCTCGAGTTGGCAGAGAGATCAAGCCGTTTGTGCGAACCATTAGAGCGGATTACTGTAACGCTTTGAAAAATCGACGGAGATACGTGTGAGTAATGTGCTGGTTTATCACGCTTTAAAAAACGCTCTAGTCACAAGGCAATACGTGAAATACGACCAGTTTATATGAAGGAAAAGACTATAATTTAACAAATAAATTGTCTCGTCTTTGAGGCATCGAGTACTATTTTATGTAGCCAAAGCAAGCTATTTATATATTTATAAATAGAGACATAATGTTTAATTTACTCACATATAATCAAATACAGCCGAGACAACCAAAAGTTAGTCTTATAAATAATTTAAAATAAGTAACGCCTACGTGCGCCAATGCCGTAGCAAATTGCTACGAATCGTAGACATCTGCTACACTATAGGTACTAGTGCAAAAAATATATGTAAAGTAATTTTTTAAGACTTTTTTATTTGTTCACATTGTCATGATGTGTTGCAGCCTAGATGGTTGCAGCTGTCTAATAATTTATTTGTCTAGGCAAACAGTTGTATGCCAACTGAAGTTGTAGGCAAGCTTTTATTTTTCAATGCAACTTGAAAGTTGAAAGCACGAGTGTCTATAATAGTTTTTAATAACTACGATAGACAGAGCTGGTGTGCACTCAAAGCACTTAGTAAAAGAAGCTATAAATAATTTCGTTGGGCTTGTACGGAGACTTGGTTGGTGGTACTAATGGTAGTGCGCCTGTATGGCCCGGATAACCAAGGAGATGCAGGTTCAAGTCCCTGCCCAAGCTCAATGATTTTAATTTTTCGCTTCGATTTATAAATAGAACATAATTGTCAAAACTTCAACTATAGATCAATGTACCTATTACCGACCTTCGCTCCTCCCTCACTTCACTAGGAATTTCAGTGCGACTATACAGTATAACGTAGTAACGTAACATAGCCAGAATACCATCTGTTATATACAGACACCTACATATTTGCTCTTAGTTAGTTGCCTCTTGACAGCTCGGGCAAGGAGTTATGCAAGTGAACAAGTTTCGCAAATAAACTGAATGCGAACAGCAATATATTGTGTGGAGCATGAATAATGAAGTTGCTTTTGTTAGAGTAAAAAGTTGGTGGTCTGGCCGCTGGCTGCTTTGTTCGGAGATATGGCGTAGGTACATTATTTGCGAAATTGCTTTGTTTAATAGAAATTTCTTAATTAATTTTGATAGTTTAGCTGGAAGAAAAATGGAATGTTGTGGCTTAGATTTCACCTAAAATATATAATTTAACCACAAACAGACTGTTCTGAATTTACTAAAGTCTGAACGGTATAGCTCTATATAATAATACTAGCTGTCTGTCCGTGGCTACGCCCGCGTTGTATTTTGACTTTTCCGTGCAGTTTCCCATAAAAAATGCGATATCTTCCCATGCAAAATTTCATTCAAATCGGTCCAACAGGTTCGGAGATTAGCCCGTACAAACAGACAAACAGAGAATCAAATAAATTTAAAAATATCTGGTTATGTTCTATATTACTTCTTACATCCCTCTGACTCGGATTTTACCTTTTTTTTCTATGTACAGATTTTCGACCTCTACAGTTTTATTATAATATTCTAATACCCAATTTTGGCTAACTGGTCCAACGGGTTGACCAGTTGTGGCATTAGCATTTAAATAGACTTTGGTAACGCGCAGCTTTTGCTATTCTGTCCTTTTACACAAAAAGTCAAAATCTCTCCAAAACAGGAACAAATCATTCTGTAGGTAGCCACAGAAGAAAATAATAGTACTACCAGTAGGTACTGTAATGACAAAACTATGACGTATAACTATAATATAGGGTTAGGTTGGGTTTAGTTTTTTATTAGGTTTTTTTTTACTATATTTACTTACACCTAAAAAAGTACCTTATAATTACATTTTTCGGAAATATAGCAAAGTGAAATAATATTCGCGATTTTTAAATCGAAACAGAAGCAAAAACGTATGAACAAAATCTGTAAAAGAGTCAATATATCGTCTACCACTTGATAGTACTGATATTTACACCACGACCCAAGTATAACAATAATCCTAGCCACTGCAAACAAATTTCTGCACACGAAATAGCATGTGAACTATAAGCTTATGTGTCCCAACTCCCAAACCCGGAGTCAAGAGACCGCGGCACCTCCAACTTCCCTCTTGATCCTTTGAGGCTGACCGAATAACTTAAACAGTTTAAGCTAGTTAGGATTATTGATGTGCCATTCCCGGGAAATTTCCGTTCCTAGGAAATTTGCATGGCGTGTTCTCGTTTCGGAGGCCAAGATTCATTTTGGATCGCTGAGCCAGCGGAGTAAGTAAGTAGTAGGAAATTTGCTGTTCAAGCTGGCTAGATGTGGTAGACATGGTTGGTGTTTTCCGGTTAGGTATCTAACGACCCAACCGACCCTACAGATATCACTGACTCGTGTCCTAGTTGGCCTCAAACGGAAAATAGCATTCTTTGTGTGGGAATATTCCCGGAAACGGCACATCACTAGTTAGTTAGGGTACGTCCACACCTGGCGAATGTGCCGTAAATGCGCAGCTCGCGAAATAGACGCGTGCAGCCACAAGTCCGGTGAAGCTTGATTAGTCGTACCTTGCGACACAAGTCATTATCATAGGGTAATTAAAAAAAAACGCGTGCATATCCTGCAAATGTTTGATGCGTCTCTTATTCAATGCTCTCATAGAAAATGTATGCGCGCCTAGCAAACAATTCGCGAGCTTAACATTCGCCAGATTTGGATGCACTTTCATCGAGCGGAACGGACTTCTGCTTACAACAGCAAACGTTCAAATTGAATTTAGGTCAACTAGATTCAGCTATAGACTGTAATAGTAATTATTAAAAATATAGAAGAGAAATATAGAATATAATTCTAAGCGCAGGGCGGATTGCTACGTATAAAATAAAAATAATTAAGTCGGTCTTCACGTTTTTACCTTTAAACTACGAGTATTTCAACGTTTTAGTTAAATAGAAAAAAAAACAGAAAAATTGCGGGGGTGTTGCTTTTGCGTAGAAAGGTGGCTTTATTCACGGCGCGTCGTCAAATCTTGCGAGTGATATCTATGCGGTGTTACTTTAGCCGACCGGAAACACGCAGTAACCCCAGATCACCATTTAGATAGATGTGGGATCGCCCTAAAATCGCCTTTTGATATGTGTGAATCGACCTCTAACTGAAGATATAGCTAGTAAGCTAGAACATGAAACGTAGAACCTATTTTAACTTTAATAAAGGCTCTCATATTTTTATATCGGTCATGTATAAAAAATATATCAACGTAATTCCGATAGTGGTTTTTGTAAATCAAATCCCTTACCCAAGGAACTGCACAACAACTGGACTGTCTGCTTGACAAATATTCTCAATCCAGAGGCATTCAACGACCATTAACATGACTTCTGTTCCCATGTAGGCACAATAATAATGTTTTTCTTTGCATGTTGCATATATCTGTAAAGGTAGTTCACACTGACCATTAATGTAAAACCTAAATATAAGAATGCAAATATGAAACTGTCGATGATATATCTAATTAAATAAATAAATAAATGTATTTTCTTCTATCGTAAAAAAACTGTTTGCTTAGCTTTCTCATACAAATATTAATAATATTTATGTTATTGTAGGTTTCACGTGGGCTGCTTCTCTACCAGGAAGCTAGGAATTCATATTTGCAGTGCTCCAGGAAATAAGTCAATCAGCCCCTCTAACATGCCCGGTCCACGCGTGACAGACATAATTCTGTCGTGCGTATTCTCTTATCCTATTGGAGGATATTTCATTACGGCGGCTTTTTGACAGTTAAATGTGCGACAAACTTTTGTCACAACACTGCATGTTACGGGGAAGTATTTTATTAGCCTCGCTACCGTCACATGATTTGAAGTGATACCAGCCAAAAAAAAACTACTTCTAAAATGCTGGCACACATCTATTAGAATATCAATCTAACCAACGATATAATATAACAAAATCCGGAGTCTCTTTCAGTCTAATTATTATCGTCTTGTAATTAATCTTTTTATCGTTTCTTAGTGTGAATCAGGCGCCTATCTTTCCCACTTCCCTCGTCACGCGGTCTAGTGCGGACTCCGTGCCGTGTAATCTATATGCTAATTCAGCTGGTACTGCCCTCTTCACCCTGTTTCCGAGTCGCTAAGATAACACATGGAGTCCTCACCAACTTGTGTTAATACAGGGTGGCCCATAAGTCCTTTGAATCGTAAAAAAATATTAAAAAAAAAACTAATGGTATTATGCAAAAGGTTTTTATTTTGTAGTAATCCTTATAAAACGGGAATTATTTTTTGAAAATTACATCATCCAAATGTAATCCGTTACAGTTACAGCACTCCTGTAAGCGGCGACTAAAATTCTAAAATTATCCAGCTTTACTTCATTTAATAATCTGTTATTCTCTGATGAGGCTCACTTCCACATCAACGGCCATGTCAGTAAGCAGAATTGCCGCTACTGGAGCTGTGAAAATCCAAAACGCAAACATGAAAAGCCGTTACACAGCCCTAAAGTGACAGTTTGGGGCTGTGTAACGGCTGACAGCATTGCAGAGATTACTTGCCGCGCAGTTTTTTCAGCAATTTTAGCAATTTTAGTCGCCGCTTACAGGAGTGCTGTAACTGTAACGGATTACATTTGGATGATGTAATTTTCAAAAAATAATTCCCGTTTTATAAGGATTACTACAAAATAAAAACCTATTGCATAATGCCATTAGTTTTTTTTTAATATTTTTTTTACGATTCAAAGGACTTATGGGCCACCCTGTACCTTTCACCCGGTGTAATGAGATTTATTGAGCTTTACTTAAGTCACTTACGTCGTATAGTCAATGAATCAAGCTACTAGCAAAGATCAAGAGAGGCCTTTTAGTTTACACAGCCTTGTTAACTGGATTGGTATAATTTGATGCACCATATACGATAGATCAAATTATTTATGTATCTATATCTATCTATCTATCATACTTGTACTTTTGTGTGTGTGTGTGTGTATGTTTGTAATGAATAAACTCAAAAACTACTGAACCGATTTCAAAAATTCTTTCACCAATACAAAGCTAATTTCACCCTGAGTAACATAAACTACCTTTTACCGCGGGAAAATGCTTCATTCCCACTGGAAAAACTGTTAACGGTATAATAAGCGGAAAGCTAGTACTACAATAAAACTGAAGAATTGGCGAGTCTGTACATTGATTTGTTTAATAAAAAAACTGATTGTAGGTGATAAAGGAGTGTAGCTGAACACAAAAATACAAGTTTTGAAAAGAACGTCCGTCCGTCTGTCTGTCTGTTTGTCTTTACGGATTTTAATAAAACTTTCCAATAATATAGCTTATACATCAGAATAACACATAAGCTACTTTTTATCGCGGGAAAATACTTTTCCACGCGGAAAACCTGTTAACGCGGGCGGAGCCGCGGGGCGGAAAGCTAGTTTATAATAATATTATAAAGAGGAAAGGTTTGATTGTTTGTTTTTTGTTTGTTTGTTTGTTTGTTTGTTTGTTTGTTTGTTTGTTTGTTTGTTTGTTTGTTTGTTTGCATCGCATAGGCTCCGAAACTACTGAACCGATTTCAAAAATTCTTTCACTGTTGGGAAGCTACATTCACCCTGAGTAACATAGGCTATATTTTATTTTCAAAAAAATTAGGCATCCTTACTAAAACTTCAATAATGTAACCCAAGGTGTGAAAAAAATACGTAAAATATTCCTAATAATTGAAAATGCTCCGAAAGTACTGAACCGATTTTAGTGAAACTTGGCAAAAAGTTAGAATAGACCTTGCGGAAGAACATAGGCTAACTTTTACCGCGGGAAAGTTCCTCATTCCCACGGGAAAAACTATTAGCGCGTGCGGAGCCGCGGCGGGAAGCTAGTTTATAATAAGTTTACATGATAACACTTAATTTGTTGTCAAAAATGTTTGGCAAAAATGTTTGAGTAGATGTTCTCGAGAAATACCTGTAATAGACTTTTCACCCTAGAATATGCTCAAGCCGCACAGAAGGCTAATAATTATAAGCTAATTATTATACCTAACTGTTGCTGATAAAATTGTGTAACCAAAGAGAAAACGTCTGTTTTTTGCTACGAAGGACTACGAAAGGGCTACGAAAGGGCTACGAGCTTTGCTACGATCATGCTACGGGCTACGGGACTTCACGCAGCGGGCGAGGGCGAGGCGTAGGCGTTGCTTAAACAATTAAGGCCAAATAATTAACGGCTTATTTGATGATCATGTTGCTAATCACTACATAGTATAAAACAAAGTCGCTTTCTCTGTCCCTATGTCCCTATATAGGGATAGGGATGTATGCTTAAATCTTTAAAACTACGCAACGGATTTTAATGCGTTTTTTTTAACAGATAGAGTGAGTCAAGAGGAAGGTTTATATGTATAATACATGCATAATATACTTAAGGATAACCCACAATAACCATTTTCCCGTGCGGAGCAGGGGCGGGTCGCTAGTTTATGATATATCTATCTATCTTCTTTTCTTATATCTATTTATTAAAATAGTCAAATTATATGTTCGCGCATCACTTCAGAACGGCTTACATTTACAGGACTTTTTTTCAGGGCAATGTTAGTTAGTATAATGATGGCAAAGCTGCAGAGCAGAGCAGATAGTTTGTTATAAAAATCTGTATTCCTATAGCATTTATGAACGGTACGATTCAATTGTGAGAGTATGAATACCATCTTATTAGGCACACAAATACGCCCATCGGCTATAAACAAGATAATTTGTTTTGTTGGCCTTTTGTAAGTAAGAAGGTACGTTTTTATTTATTGCAAATAATTAGTTACTAATAAATTAATGTGCTTCATGTTTGGCAAATAAAGTTTCGTTTTTAAGTTATAGCAGCTGCTTTTTATTATTGGCTCATGTCAATTTTACAAAAAAAGAATAAAGATATTTATTCCACAAACTACTGTTTGATGTCTTTCTATAGTGTAAAATAAAAAATGCTATATAATGTAACCTTTCCTTCCCTTCTTTCAAGGAAATACGTATATTATACGAAATGACAAGAGAATGAGATGTTTTAATCTCAGCATACATTGTTATTGAACGGCTTACAATATGCGTCAAATCTGAAGCTTTATCAGCTGAAGCCCGCTTTAAAATATTACCAAAATATCTCATGTAGCTCGTGACATCTTTCCAATACGGATAACGCTGACTTTAAGGAGGGTTACACGAGATTACTACATGCCACATACACGAGGACCCTTCCTTATCTGACATTTAATACCTACTCGGCTACAATGTGATCTATAAGATACGTATAGATAACTAACGGATACCCTCAACTGTATTAGCCATATTTTGCAAAGCATTGAAAAGGCTAATAAATTAAACATGAATTAAAAATTAGCGGAATACGCCGCAGTAGTAGAAAGATGGAGGGGAGCGACTCGCGAGATATAATCGCCGGGGAATAATTGCCGGATGAAGCCCCATCTCCTCGAGCGAGATCCCCGAGCTCTGCCGGCTCCGCAGCTGAATGCTAAAGAGGCTGCGACAATATATCTAATTGCTCCTCAGGCGTAAAACGATCGCGGCACAATCTCAGCAACGCGCCACGAAAATCAATAGGCACGTCTTCGAGATGACTTTCCACTTGCTCTCGTCTTTACAGCCGTTTATACAAAGTATCTGATATTTTATATAATGGGGTTTGTTGACAGTGGGTGGGCTGCATCCTTATCAGGCGGCATTGCCAGAACGCCGACTCCGCACCCCCTCCCAGTCGATGGCCTACCACGCCCTCGCATTCCTGGCGGATGCTGCGTCATGGACCACTCTGCATGTTCGCCATGAATGAAAGAATGATGGTTGTATGTTTGCGAATAATAAAGTAAGGACTTACCCGCGTGAACACGGTCCCAGTTTGGGCGCCATTTAGCGCGTGGTGTGAGCGCGGGGCGGGGTAGCCGCGCGGAGGAGTGAGAGCGGCGACGGACGGCGCGCGACTGCCGCGGCGGCGCCTGGCGCGTGCGTGTCGCCGTCGCGCGCATGTGCACAACTACCCGCCATTTGTTTTGCTCTGCGACTATACATGACTGACGGAGCTTTCGTTAAAAGCCGCAGAAACGAGATTACATCCCGATATGGATACGGCACGCGATGCGGAGCATTCCAATGACAGCTGAACCCTGTAGCAGTATTGTCGGCTTTAGTAAATACGCGTTGGTGTAAATCGCAATGGACCGCAAGGAAATTTAAAATTCCGCTTGTTAACTGAAAACATTTTAATTTACGCTGGACTGGACACAAACAAAATTAATTTCATCAATTTGAAAGTTCTTGTCACGATGCGGTCTTTCTTAACGAACGCTATCGCAGCGTGACGGTAATCTATTTGTGGTCTGATGGGAATTTAGATGAGGATAGCCCTTATCTTGGTGACTAATGTTTGGTGGTTTGGAGAATGACGTCGTCCTTAGTTGAATTACTGACATATATCTTGAGAGCCATGCGTATGTCTATGTACCTACCTATCTATAGTACAGTATATGTAGTTGGCTACCTAATCTATGTACCTATGTATAGTGGGATAGTTTAGTTCGAAGGATGGAGGACGGAGAGGCACGTTCGTAGCGAGTGCTGTTTCGAATCTGCACGGGTTCGACCGACCCGACCGTCGTCGTCGTCGTGTCCGCTATTTTTGTCCCTTAGGCTAGTCTACATAATAATATACGTCTTCTTCTTCACCACATTTAAGAGTCGCGCTCTTGTCGGAAGAGACGTTTACGGATCTTCCTCGAGATTTTTGCTTTGAAGCGGTGTTTGTTACCGTTAAAAACTTTCTTTGCCTTTGCAATTCTGGTACCTGTATCATATAATAATATCAATATTGTACATCTTGGGTCATTGGTAATCAAACTACCTAAATATCCGAACTGTTTCACTTGCTCCACTGGATTTGAATTTGATGTTGCTTGCAACATAGTGGTAGTACTTGACGGCCTCGTAGCCTAGTTGGTAGTACATCTGCCTACGAAGCACAAGGTCGCGGGTTCGAATCCCGCCCAGGGCAAACATTCGTGTGATGAGCACTTGTGTTTGCCTTGTGTCTGGATGTTATATATTTATATATGTATGTATATCAGCTGTCTGACACCCATAGTACAGGCTCTGCCTAGTTTGGGGTCAGATGGCCGTGTGTGAGATGTCCCACATATTTATTATTATTATTATTATTAGTACTCATGAAACTGAACAACTTTCCCTAAGGAACATATTGTAATCTCAAAATTAAAATTCAACTTTCATACAAAATGGCCGATCACGTAACTGAACTTTATATTATATACGCATATATATTACGTGTAATTTTTAATATTATTAAAGTTTTGGTTTTATCAATATATTTTTTAAGCCAGTCGGAAGTCGGAGGAAAGTATGGCGGTAACTTTCGACACAAATATCTAAAATCATAAATCTTTGGACTTTTTTTAATTAATACATTTAGCGATAGAAATGCTTTAAGATGACGTGGTATGATAATATAATTATTTATATTCTGATCTGGACCAACTGGAGCCACTCAAATTCGCTAGTCACGTAATCCTGACATGTACCTATAGTTTCTTACAGACTTCCAAGGAATGATAAGTGTAAATAGCCCTGGCTATACGTTATACTCAGCTTAGGGTGACGGGTGAAGGATGGGATTATTTACATTACCTTCTTAGGTATATATTTTTTTGTCGCACTCGCAGAAGTTGTGTAAACAAACTGAGGCTCGCCTTTTGAATGCTGAACCACAGGCTGAACTATAAGAAGGAACTTATCAACTGGTTTAATAAATAATAATACGTGAGAACACTGAGAACGTTAGACGAAAATAATTATCGTAATTAATATTCATTCATATTCATACTTATCATAATACTAGCTTTCCGCGTTAACAGTTTTTTCCGTGGGAATGAGGCGTTTTCCCGCGGTGCAACGTAGCCTATGTTACTTTTGGGTGAATGTAGCTTTTTAATGGTGAAATAATTTTTGAAATCGGTTTAGTACTTTTTGAGTTTATTCATTACATACAAACATACACACACAGACACACACACACACACACAAATGCAAATCTTTCCTCTTTATAATATTAGTATGATTAGATTACAAAGAGGAAAGATTTGTATTTTTTGAGTATGTGTGTCTATGTTTGTCCCTACCTACTTAATATTATAAATGCAAAAGTAACTCTGTCTGTCTGTCAATCTGTCTGTCTCTTAGGCTATGGAGATAGAATAGATCTTGGGGACGGACATAGGCTACTTTTTACCTCGGTAAAATACCTTATTCCCACGGGAATTACTGTAAGCGCGGGTGGAGCCATAGGGCGAAAAGTTGATGAAATTCGGTTTTATCAATCTGACCTTGGGGTATAACAGAATAGACCTTGGAGATGGATACAAGCTACCTTTTACCGCAGGAAAACTCCTCATTCCCACACGAAGAATGGCAACGCGAGTGGAAATTCTTGACGGAACTTGATACAAGGATATAAAAGATTCTGGGCATGGATAAAGGATAACTTTTACCGCGGGAAAAAACTTTATTCCCACGGGAAAATGGTAGAGTGGGCGAAAAGTTTTAATTAAAGGTACAGAGATAGAAATGGTACAGGGAATAGTCGAAAACCAACGCGAGCGTAGCCGCGGGCGGGCAGCTAGTAGCTAGAAAGAAAGAAAGAAAGAAAGAAAGAAAGAAGAACCAAATTATAGTAGTATGAGGTTTATATTTCTTTGGTCAGGCTTTTTTTATTACTTTACATTATTTTACATTGCGTTTGCGTACTACCACATTTTCTCCCTGTGATGTGAGCTTATTAAAACTCTGCTCACCCTGTTAGGTCAAAAAGCGTGTCTTCATGTAAGTATTGTTATTTTATTAGCTATTGATTAACTTTTATCTACCGTGCGTGAAGAACCATGTGTTCGTGTTGTAATGTACCTACAGTTTGTAAGATCGACGACTGTCCTCATTAGAACCGGTATAGCAATATAATAAAATTCTTCTTTACGAAATTCACGTTAATTGTTTTTCTTCATCGTGTGTAGGTATAAATAAAATAAAATAAAAATAAGGTTTATATAGTGAATAAACTCAAAAACTACTGAACCGAATTCAAAAATTCTTTCACCATTTGAAAGCTACATTCAGTAACATAGGCTACCTTTTACCGCGGGAAAATGCCTCATTCCCATGGTAAAGCCTGACCAAAGAAATAAGAAACCTGCTTTGTGAAAACGTGTATATTTTTACGACTGTGGCAAAAATTTTCCTTATAAAATTAGTTCCATTGAAATTCTGCAATATGGCGAGGTTTCCTATTTCTTTGGTCAGGCTTTAAAACCTGTTAACGCGGCCGGAGCCACGGCGAAAAGCTAGATGTTTTTTTTTAATTCATTGATGGTAGATGGTAGTAATTTGATTTTATGTAATGGCAATAAACAATCATGTGTCATATATTTTTTTACCTGGCAACATTCTTCCTTCCAGAAACAAAAAGTGTGACGGGCGATCTGGATTTATTTTATGAATTTTGTGTTGAATTTATAAATAAAAATGTCTACACTAGCTGCACCCCTCTCCATAGCAGGAGTAAGAACCTCGGGCCAATCTGTCCGCACTCAAAATGGTAAGTATTCCGTAAAAAGTTACACCAATCTTATACCCGGTTGATCACATGCATTGGTACTTACTTACTCATGGTTTTACTTTTGTAAATATCTAAGAAAATGTTTGTATAATCGTTGTCTAACGTAATTTTCCTGCATTTAAACAGCGTAAAATACAGTTATATTGTCATTCGCGCTTATTTAAACTATTTCTTGGATCCTTACAAAGAATCCTAACCTCTATAAAGAGACTTCGTGGGCGAAGCCTTGCATTATAATTTTACCCCATATATCATTACTTGTATTTTAATTTCTTTCGTCTGAGAGGATCGATTGTGTTCTTGAAGTCTGCATATTTTTATAACTCTCCACAAGACTGATTTAAAGCCTTACAACTTCCAAAGTGATGCTTCTAAGAATTACCATTCCATAATATACCTAGAATTGTTGTTTATTTTTCAGTGATGGCAGCAGCTGCCATTGCCAACATTGTAAAGAGCTCCCTGGGACCAGTGGGCCTAGACAAAATGCTTGTGGATGATATTGGAGATGTGACTGTCACCAACGATGGTGCTACTATTCTCAAGTGAGAAGGTTTCCTTATTTATTTTTTTGTAAACATGAATGCACTGATTATAAATCTTTAGAATAGAATAGAATATACTTTATTGCACACTAGTAACAATAGCATCAGTAAATTCACAAAAAAAAGAAGGCGGCCTTATTGCTGAGTAGCAATTTCTACCAGGCAACCAAAATCTTTCTTCTTTTCGATTCTACAGCAAGCTTAGACAAACTTTCTGTTTAGCTATAATACTTGGTGCATCTTTATATTCTAAATCTAAAGTAGCTAGCTAAAGCATACTGGCAGATATGAATGCCTGTAATTGTAATATTTTTTCAAGATTTTTAAATAATTACTTTTTATTATTCTTTGGAAAGCTTTTATAGGAGTAGGTATAACATAACTTCTGATCATCAGTTTTTAGTAAAAAGATCCCATACATAATAACTTGAAAATAGTATAAATATTTAACTAAACATTATTATGCTCCTCAGAATGCTTGAAGTAGAGCATCCAGCAGCAAAGGTCCTGGTGGAACTGGCACATCTTCAAGATGAGGAAGTCGGAGATGGCACCACATCTGTCGTCATCATTGCTGCAGAACTTCTCAAGGTAGGAGAGGAATAATTATTGTCAAATAATCTATTAATTGATTTTATAGTTGTGCACAATGTATATAAACCAAACCTTGATTATGATACTTAACCAAAATGAGTTTTGGTAAAAAAAATATTATAGTAATACAAATCTTATTTATTACAGTACACACCAAACTTCTAGTCCACTCTGAACAATGCTTTGTGTGCACATTCACACATTTAGAGGAATACTGATTGCACTCTAGCGCACAAACAAATACAGATGGCTCCCGCCATAGTACCTAATTTTTGCAACTGCGACGCGAATTGTGCTTTTTTAAAAGCAAACAAGAAGTTAGGCGCATACTGTCCCAAAAAATGTATTTTATTTATTTATTCCAAATCTTTATTTGCAAATAGATTACTAAACTGTATTTTTTTTATTTAGATTATTTTCTCTGTGTCTTAGAATGCTGATGAGTTGGTGAAGAACAAGATCCACCCAACCAGCATAATCTCCGGCTACCGTCTGGCGTGCAAGGAGGCAGTGAAGTACATCCAGGACAACCTCTGTGTAACCGTGGAGTCATTGGGCAGACCGTCCATTGTCAATGCTGCTAAGACCACTATGTCCTCTAAACTGATTGGCGCGTAAGTAGCTAAAATTACATATTTGTATTAATGCAGTTTTCTTTCACCACATTCATGAACCACAGCATTCATATTTCCCAGGGGAAATATATCACATATTTTCTTAAGAAATAAAGTAATAAAAATAAATAAGTGGGACATCCACAAATTTTCTAAGACAATAATTTATATTTATGATTTAAAAGAGTAGGTATATTATTTGCTAATTAGGATCAAATATTGTATACAATAAATACAGTCCCCAACAATAAACATGTACAAATGGGTGGCCCTATTGCTAAGGTACCAATACACTACTAATAATACTTTATTGCACACAAAACGGAGATTAGCCTGTACAAACAGATAAACAAAAAAAATTAAAAAATCTGGCCATGTTCTACGAGTATATAACTTTTTACATCCCCCTGACTCGGTTTTTGCATTTAGTTTCTATGTAGAGATTTTTGTCCTCTAGAGTTTTAACAGTTTTTCCCGTGGAAATGAGGCATTTTCCCGCGGTAAAAGGTAGCCTATGTTACTCAGGATGAAGTAGCTTTCTAATGGTGAAATTTTTTTTAAATCGGCACGATAGTCTTTGAGTTTATTTATGACAAACAGACACACACGCAAAAATACAAATTTATAAGTAAGACCAAGTCCTTACAATAATTTTCAACCAACAGCGACGCAGATTTCTTCTCTGAAATAGTGGTGGATGCCGTGACAGCGATCAAGACGACGGACGCGCGCGGCAACGTCTCCTACCCCATCAAGGCCGTCAACATCCTCAAGGCGCACGGCCGCAGCGCGCGCGAGAGCGTACTGGTCAAGGGATACGCACTCAACTGCACCGTGGCCTCGCAAGCCATGCCCAAGAAGATCTTGAATGCTAAGATAGCCTGTCTAGACTTTTCGCTCCAGAAGACTAAGATGAAGATGGGTGTACAGGTAAGGGATTAATATCTTGCTGTTTGAATACTTACGTTTTTGTTGATTATTGCTATACACCAACTTTTTTTTTACTGAAGAGTTTCAGCTTTTATCAAGTTGGAATTGGAACGAAATATAAGATTACATATATTAATAGATAGAGGATTAATTATTTGTGACAAAAATTCCACATATTTTTACATTTACATATTTTTAACACCTTATCCTAACTAAATAGTACATACATTAGTCTACCTAATATAGAGATTGCAAAATCCGGATTTTTTTGAAATCCGGATTTCTGATTTTTCTTTTGATTTAAATCCGGATAATTCGGATTTTTCGAAGTTTTAAACCGATTTGATGAAACTTAAATAAAACAGCATAAATAATTTAAAATCTGCATTTTTTCAGAGACGACAGAATAAAATCAACAAAAAGAACAACAAAACTTTGGGTATCTTTCCCTGATATGTGTAAATTAGTTAACTAACGCAGTCATAAACTGAACATAACATAAAATCAAATGCAACAAAACGTAAGATAATTCAGATATCCACCTTTTTTATAAAACTGCAGTCTCCAAAAACTATTTTTTAAGGTAACTCAGTTACAAATAAGAGAAAAAATTATTAATAAATTCTATTTTATGACATTAGTAGGTAAATTCAGTAAATTATATTAATCAGTCTTTTTTAGAAAACGAGATCTTAAAAACATGAAAGCTACAAGTGTCTCATCGTTTAGACGTGATCTTATTTTACTACAGAATCTGCCAGCTGTAGAGAAAGCTCTTTCAGATTCAACACTGGTCGGCGGTATGGAAAGCAACCTGTTCAGAGCTCTTTTTAAGATTTCTCCACGACCTCCACCGTTTTCGAGTAAAGCCATTTCAACGTGAATCATTGAAGGCAAATCAGTTGTGTTGATTACACCCGTTGACTGGTGTTGATGATCAATATCCACACTTGCAAGAGAAAGTTGACGATTGAGCTTTTCTTTAAAACTGAGCGGCGATGGAACGGGAGCCTGTTGTATTTCCTAATGTTTATAGCCCTAAAGTCGATTATCCGAACATAATTTTCCCAATATTCGATTGTCCTAATGTTCGATCATCCTAAATATTGTTTATCCTACCGTAATACTTGTCCTAATATTCTTTAGTCCTAATATTAATGTCACTATAGTTTGAAATTCCTAATTTTGATCCTCCTATAATATAATATCTTAAACATCCTCGTTAGGTTGAATAGTAATAAAAAGGATAAGTAACTGAGTCAGAATAAAATTGTTTTTTTAAACATAATTAACCTTTACAAAAGTAAACATTCAAAATAAAAATAAAAATATCTTATGCGCAGGTATTACAATAATTTTAAATTCGCAGCAATACCTAGCTGTTAAAAATTCGGCTTATATAGTGACGTAATTTATGCTAAACCATTCAGCAATTTCATTGGCTTCAGTTGATATAGTTCCAAGCCATGCATCAAAATAGCTGACTATATCATCAGATGATACATATAAAAGGGCAAACAAGCATTTCATTTCTGTGGCAAAAACAATATCTATTCCAAATAACGTTTGGTATCCTTTTTTCTGAATTTGACGATATTTGTCCCAATTTTATTTAGGACTATATCTTTTAGGAATATAAACGATTATAACTATGGATATTAGGGCTTACCATCATTAGGATGAAAAAAAAATAGGGCAATGAACAGTAGGAGTTAAAAAAGTAGGACTAGGATCATTAGCACATTCGATACTTAGGTATAAAATGTTAAGGAAAATAAAAAGTAGGATAACCAATTTTAGGAAATACAATAGAGAACCCGATGGAACAGCACTATCGCACAGAGTTTCTGAAATGGAGTTCGTATTAGTCGATGTGGTTGTGCAATCGTTAACATTCAGGGATGCAGCTTGATAGAACACATTTTTAATTTCTTCATACGTAGGTTTTTTAAATGTATCTTCGTCTTCCTCAATCTCATTTAAAAATTGATTAGGGTTGTGCAAGTATTGAAAGGCACCAGCAACATTGTAGAGCCGCCTCTCTTTAATTCTCACTTGCTCGGTTTATTGCCTTATATGGGCATAAACAGAGTCAATCACGGATTTCGCGCCAAATTCGTTCAAACAAAGTACATAATAAATAGCTTATACTTAATCCTAAAAATTCAAATGTTGTTCGAATTCTTGTATTAAAGTAAGTAATACCGATCTACTCATTACTTACAATGAAAATTTGTGGATAAATGCAAAATATTATCCAATAAACTCAATTTTGACTAAAATTCGAAAAAACCGAATAGTAGTCTTAAAAACCGGATTTAAAAAACTCCGGAAAATCCGGATTTTTCAGTTGTTTTCGAATTTCGAAGAATCCGGATTGCATTCTCTAACCTAATAGCAGAATATGTATACCATTCTGTGACTAAAACTTGTACCATCCAATGTTCACTTAATAATTTTTTTTTTTTGTTCAAAGTAAATGAAACTTCATTATTTGGAGCGCAACCCTTAGCACACCATCTATCAAAGCTTATTACAATACTCACAAGAATTCATCGTTACAGGTCCTAGTCTCCGACCCAGAAAAGCTGGAAGCCATTCGCGCCCGCGAGTTAGACATCACCAAGGAACGGCTACAGAAGATCCTTGCTACCGGAGTGAATGTAATATTGTGTTCGGGGGGCATAGACGACTTGTGCCTCAAGTACTTCGTGGAGGCAGGGGCCATGGGCGTCCGGCGGTGCAAGAAGGTGGATCTCAAGAGAATTGCCAAAGCCACTGGAGCTACATTCTTGACATCACTCACCAATATGGATGGTGAGTATCCGCTTCTTTATTTTTCTTTTTTTTATAATTCATTGTAACATGCAATCAGTCCATAGGGACTATAGGCAGTTGTTTTCAAAGAGATATGGCATGTAAGACACTCCTTTCCATTGTCAGGTTGCCTTTTTTTACCTATTTAATTGGAGTTGGTCCCATATGTGTAGTCTGTTCAGACATCTCGTGTGGAGTGGGTCACCAAGGCCCCTGACAAGTATACTGCGGTGATGCATTACTCTATTTTGTGTATATAGTATCCGCTTTTATTAAGCTTGTTTAGTGCTTTTTAAGCGAAATTGTGATTGAATCAAGGAATGATGGGATCCGCAAGCGACACAGACGTCGTCGAAGGAATGCTTGGAACCAACCATCCGAAAAGAAATAAGTGACTGTTGGCAAGGCATTTTGCACGTAGAACTGTGTTAGGGCAAAGGTAAAATTGCAACTGCGGCCGCGGGCCATTAGCTGTAAAAATTTTTCAACTAAATAATGATGGATATTGATTAGTCTAACTTCATAAGCTATTGCCCCAGAAATTTTTCTATTTATACTCTAAGGTTATTGCAATCAGTTACTACAATATAACAGCAATTGTTGTAAGTCTCCGTTCCTTAACTACTGTTTGTTTTAGGTGAGGAGGTGTTTGAGGCCAGTATGATTGGTGAAGCGGCTGAGGTAGTCCAAGAGCAGATCTGTGATGACCAGCTCATCTTGATCAAAGGGTGAGTGATGTAGTTTCCACTTCGGATACAAAGTACTTTTAGATGTTGTCATTATAAAATAACCTTTTTTTCTCATCTTTGAACATATTTAAATGGTTTATCAAAACCGCATATTTGTTTTCTTCCCAAAAATCACATTGAGCCAAAGTCAGTTCTTTAAGTATTTTCAGGGTTAGCATCACTTGTTTGTCTGTTCGTCCATCCGTCTGTCATAGCAAAGGTCCGAAAGTACCGTTTTCCAATCGAATTTTACAGATATACATCAGATCACATGTAATGTAAGCTAAACTCTCATAACACGTGCCTTATCTTCTTACAACGAAAAATATAATAAGGTTGATATTTTCCAGTACAATGTTTCTAAGTTTACAAGATTAATTAACCAAACCATATAATTTATTTACACAAAATGTAACTACTTGATTACAATACTATGTATTTCACTATATTAATACTTTATCATAATTTCTGTTTACCTAGACTTAACTTCTTTAAATATTATTGTTTTACCTGTCTTGCGCGGCCGAGAGCGCGCTAAGCTGAACACTTTGGACTTCGCACCGTTGTTCTTATGTCCGTTTTGATTTATTGAGATAATTTTATTGTGTCGGTGCATGTGTTCTGCTTACCCTGCACTTGACCGTATGTTCAGCTTCTAACGGTTGCAACGTTATTTTGTTTCATTATTGTTAATATTAACACCTGCGACTATTAAAGACTGATTGTGTTCGTTCAGTGGTACGCAGATGGTTAGCTAGAAGTGGATACTTTATTGGCTTTTGTATTAGTATAATGGTATCTTTACATTAATGTTATAGTTTAATGCTGTCTGTATCCCAAATAAAATAAATAAATAACATGGTAAAAATTTGAGGATTTAGATCGTAATAAATAGGGTGGTTAGTTTGGGCGGGATCTGGTGATTGGTGCCGGGACCAGGAAACCGTTGGTTGCGGGCAGCGCATTAATCGTCGTGGAGATCATCGGGAGAGACTTGTCAGTAGTGCACGTCTACAGGCTTCAAATGCTGAGGACCATGGTCTAAGAAAACAAGGTCTTGCATTCAGACCACGTGACTTGACACAAGCCTAAGTCATCATGCTATTCAGCCTTGTCGAAAGCGTGTTAATAGACAAGGATGAACACCATGATGACGTAGGCTTGTGTCAAGTCACGTGGTCTTCTTGTTAGACCTTGTTTTCTTAGACCATGGGCGGAATCTGGTGAGGGGTGCCGGGATCAGGAAACCGTTGGATGCAGGCAGCGCATTAATCGTCATGTAGATCTGTGGGGGAGGCAGTGCACGTCTATAGGCTTGAAATGGTGAGGACGGTTGATTGGAACTAGGGATCGAAACCGGTTTTGAAATCCCTGTTAATATCTTCCGAAAAACAGATATAATTTCGTTCCCCAATTAACCGGCAATAGATGGAACTTAATGAAACCGGTTTCAATCGGTTTTGTAATTATTAAAGTAATTGTTTTTGCGGCAAGCGAAGGCCAAGGCTGCCGGTTGCTTTGCATATTATGTTCCCCCAGGACTAAACCTACCCTTAGTGATCTTAGAGCTATAGTCGGATAGGGTTTGAAGTAGCGTGATTTAACAAGTGTATGAAAAACCGGTTCCGATCCCTGATTGTAACAGCTGTCCGTGTCCTCAGGCCGTCGGCGCGCACGGCGGCGTCCATAATCCTGCGCGGGCCGACCGACGCGTACTGCGACGAGATGGAGCGCTCCGCACACGACGCGCTGTGTGCCGTGCGCCGCGTGCTGGAGAGCGGCCGCCTGGCGCCCGGCGGCGGCGCCGTGGAGGCCGCACTCAATATCTACCTGGACAACTTCGCCACTACACTGGTAACTATACACCACCACTACTGTACTGCACGAGATGGAGCGCTCCGCACACGACGCGCTGTGTGCCGTGCGCCGCGTGCTGGAGAGCGGCCGCCTGGCGCCCGGCGGCGGCGCCGTGGAGGCCGCACTCAATATCTACCTGGACAACTTCGCCACTACACTGGTAACTATACACCACCACTACTGTACTGCACGAGATGGAGCGCTCCGCACACGACGCGCTGTGTGCCGTGCGCCGCGTGCTGGAGAGCGGCCGCCTGGCGCCCGGCGGCGGCGCCGTGGAGGCCGCACTCAATATCTACCTGGACAACTTCGCCACTACACTGGTAACTATACACCACCACTACTGTACTGCACGAGATGGAGGAACTCTTCATCACAGCACACATAAGTCCAGTAAAGCTTGATTCATCGTACTTTTGCGACACAAGCATAGGTCAGTTAAAAAAAGCACACACAGCGCTTTCGGCACAGATTTTTTTTTATTGTTTGGATATTTGCATTGAAAAAGCTTCGAAACTGCTAAACCGATTTCAAAAATTCTTTCACTGTTTAGAAGTTTCACTATTCCCGGATAATATAGGCTATATTCTATTTTCAAGGTGTAACAAGGTGTAAAAAGATTACATATGATATTCCTAATAATACTTAATTCCCACGGGAAAAACTTTTAACGCAGGCGGGGCCGCAGCGGAAAGCTAGTTAAAGTAGTTTAAAAAGAAACAAAATCTTAATAAAATGTGTGTATTCCAGAGTTCCCGCGAGCAGCTGGCGATCGCTGCGTTCGCGCAATCTCTGTTGGTGATCCCGAAGACGCTGGCGGTGAACGCGGCTAGAGACGCCACCGACCTGGTTGCTAAGCTCAGGGCTTACCACAACTCCTCGCAGACCAAGGTATGCAGCTGTTGTTTGCTGGTATTCATCAGTAGCTGCTGGCAATTATTGGTCGTTTCTGGTAATGATCAGTAGTTTCTGGCAATGATCAGTCGTTTCTGGTGATGATCAGTAGTTTCTGGCAATGATCAGTCGTTTCTGGTGATGATCAGTAGTTTCTGCCAATGATCAGTTTTTTCTGGCAATGATCAGTCACTACATTATTGGTATTGGTCAGTCATTTCTGGTAACAAGCAGTTGTTGCTGGTAGATCAGTCGCTCCTAGTAATAAAACAATCAGTAATAATCATCATCGATCATTGTTATGGTCAGGCAAAAAATCACAGAAAGAGTTCAAATTTTGTAACTAAAATACCAAGAAGAATAGAAAAAAGAAGAGAGAATAAATAGATTATAGTTTTTTTTTTGTTGTATAGTATAAATTTGTATTGTATTGTACCTCCTAATTTACTCCTTTAGGTAGAGCACGCGAACCTAAAATGGGTGGGACTGGACTTGGTGGAAGGAACTCTCCGCGACAACTTGGCGGCCGGCGTGCTAGAGCCAGCCATCTCTAAGATCAAGTCTTTAAAGTTCGCGACGGAAGCCGCCATCACCATTCTGCGCATCGACGACATGATCCGCCTCGACCCCGAGCAAAAGGGCGGGAAGAGTTACGAGGACGCCTGCAATGCGGGCGAGCTCTAAAACTATGCGTGCAACGGATCTCAGTACGGCTCTTATGTTCCGAGACGCGTTAAAAGTGCATTTAGAGTGATTTCTATGGCAAAATTCATAATTTTGAAGCCGATTCTACATATTACGCTCTAACTTAAATTTTAAAACCCTCCTTTTTAGTCCCTTTCACGTTCTTAATTAGAGATGGCAAACATCGATTTTATGCGTAAATAGCAGTTTAGCAGACATGCGAAAACATCACACTTAAATTAAGCTGAACTTGACAGCAACGTTTTTTTAAATATCATTCATTCAAAATTAAATTTATTCATCTCCCATCCTTTTCGATTCCCATATGAATGAAAGAGACCAACATCTTAGAGCTTTTAGCGGCCACGCCGGAATTGAGCCCATTATCTAATTTTCTATAATATTTGATTGAAATGCAATACAATTTTAGCGTGTCTCGGAAATCACACACGAGAATAAAGTGTGTGTTACTCAACTTCATAGAGCACTGAAATGTAACTGCGCTCAACTTCCTATAAAACGCTCGTTACACCTCTTTATTTAGCAACTCGTTCGAAGTAAGGAGTCTTTTGCCATCCGTTCTATTCTTTTAGAACACATAAATATGCAAGACTCCATTTTACGGAAAAGAGAGACGAGCTTAGTAATGCCCAGTGTTGCCTGCCGCCTACTGACATTATAAAATTCTGTTATAATGTGTTGAAAAACTTCTCTATTGTGTATTGACGAGCGCGCTTAGATTTCAATACTCTGTGATAATATGCTTAGCAAAAAGCTGTCAATAAAGCCTTGCGATTTAACAAGTAAACGTCAATAAAGCCCAATATACACATAGCTATAATCTATAATAATATGCCCAGCTCTAACTTATATCTCACAACCACACATGAAAATATATATTTCAATACAGCTACCGTGTGTGGTGATATAAGTTAGAGCTGGGCATATTAATATGAATATCGCTGCGTATGTATTGGCACGTATTGGGCTTAATATTGAAGGTGTAGCTTATAATGTACACAATACCATTGGCAGTTGCTATGTCGCGTGGGCTTTAGTCTCCCGCCATACTATAAGAAATTTAATTTAATTATTTTGTACCTTCACAGAAAAGTTAGTAAGAATGTAAAGTAAAGGACAGATAATATTAAAAATATCTCTTATATTATGTACTTTTATACAAATTCACATTATCCGCTTTTTACTGAGATCAGAATACTTACTTAAAAGTGTGCTTGAGGTGCCTGAATGTTATTTGTTGTTTAAACAAGGACTTATGTATTATTTAATTTAACTATCGCTGGTGATAGCTATTTTCTCTGTGAAAAATATTAAGCAGGGTTATGTCACAACAGGAACCGATCCATGGAAAAAATAAGTTGATTTAGCCAGTGGTTTTCATTGCTTTTAACATTAATGCTAGTTTAAAGCTAGAACATATGAAATAAAATTAATTTTAATACTTTTCTGGTGTTTCTTTGTTAAACGAATACCTAATATACGTTGCGCGGCTATTTCCTTACCTAAGTTTGATTGCTCTTGTCTCTAATTTGTCACGTTACCAACGACGATTCCTAAAGACTGCTCTGATTGATATGATGAAGAGTGATGTGCAAGGTCCAAGAGCCCGCCTGGCCCTCCTCCTTGTTATATCGGAGAACCGTCGCTGAAGTGCGCTTGTATGTATTTGTACAAGCTTTTGCCATGGCCAGAACCTGTTCGACTTCTTCGTCATCTTTTTTTTTCTACGCAGAGCTGGAGATCATCATAACTCTGATTTTTTTTATTATCAAGCATATCAAGCAGGTACCTATGAGTGCAAAATAGACTAGGATCCAGGGCCAGTAAGGCACATATTACATTGTCAAAGATCTATGAGTCAAAGATTAGAAAGGGACGCAGTTATGCGCAAGAGTGAGCGCGGTGTATTTGTATCTCATTCTAACGCATAACTGCGTCCCTTTCTAATCTTTGACTCCTAGATCTTTTATATTGTAATACCCCCCTAAGGCAGGTATTTCACGCACGGTCGGTAGTCAAAGAAAAAAGGGACGCAGTTATGCGGAAGAGTGAGCGCGATGTATTTGTATCTCATTCCAACGCATAACTGCGTCCCTTTTGTCTTCTGTCTGCCGTGAAATAGGAATTTATAGGACGTCGTGCTCCAGGGCAGAACCACCTAAAAATCATTAAAAACAGTGTGACCAGATTTAGCAGAATTCGTGGCAGAATTAGATTCGATAAATATTTATTGTTCTGAGTGTCGTTCTAGTAGATTCTGAATATTCTGATTGTGTAAATGTATTACCATTGTCAATCACTACATAGTATAAAATAAAGTCGCTTTCTCCGTCCCTATGACCCTATGTCCCTATGTCCCTATGTCCCTTTGTACGCTTAAATCTTTAAAACTACGCAACGGATTTTGATGCGGTTTTTTTAAATAGATAGAGTGATTCAAGAGGAAGGTTTATATGTATAATACATGCATAATATACTGAAGGATAACCCACAATAACCATTTTCCCGTGCGGAGCCGGGGCGGGTCGCTAGTAAAAAATAAAGTAAAGCCCGACCAGAAATAAAAAACCTCGCCTTATTGCGGAATTTCAATGGAACAAATTTTATAAGGGAAATTGTTGCCATATTCGTAAAAATATACACGTGGCATGCATGGCGTGGCACCCACCACCTCCAGAGCAGGTTTTTTATTTCTTTGGTCTGGCTTTACGAGCAAAATTATCGTATGAATAAAAAAAAAAGACTCAGCAGATTTTAGCAGAATTTGGATGAGCAGCTAGCAGAATTTTCAATTTAAATCTGGTCACACTGATTAAAAAAAACCTTATCAGACTGTAAACTTTGATAACGTATCTCTATTGGTATCTTTTATTGTTATGGAGTTATTATGAATTTGGAGTTAAATTTTCACGTATCAACTACAGCATCTATCTTCTTAGTGCCGAAAAATGTTGTTTTCAGTAAGGACATTTTTAATATCATCTTTAAAAGTAAATAACCTAAGAGTGTGTAGCGCATTGTTTTCATCAACAGCTGGTTATAAGGTAAAGGTAACAATATTATCTTGCTTTTGCATAAATTATGTATAATTTAATATATTGACCTATAACCGCTATGGGATCTAACTATATAAACTTTCTGGTATGGTCACATTCATAAGTGCCTTCATATCTTAAACACCATATTGGTATATTGATGGTAATAAATAACTGTTTGGTTAATTCAGGGTACAATTTTTAACTAAATGTCCAAAAGTCTTGTACACTTGTATTTGTAAAACAGAAGACAAGTTGCGAACAAACTGAATAGTTGCTATGTACAAAAGCCCTATGCCTCCCTATGCTTTTGGTTATAGGGGGCAAGTTTTAGAAATGGCAGCCCTACCTGGATGGAATAAGTCATCTTTAGAGCACCCATTTCTTTAGAAACATTTTTCTTTAGACAAGACTGCATAATTTTAGGTTTTTAATTTATTCAGGAAGAAAATATCAAAGTAGACAAATGGGATATAAATTACCTTAAAGTTGGCAATGGGCCTCATACCGTACTTTGCATGCCGGGGGCTCTTGGATCCATTTGGACGGACTTCAAGCCGCAGATTGAAGGGATTGACAAGGACAAGTTCACTATAGTTGCCTGGGACCCACCTGGCTACGGCAAGAGTAGACCTCCAGAGAGGGAATTCCCTACTGATTTCTATGAAAAAGATGCAGACTATGCATATGAATTTATGAAGGTAATTTTTTTTGTACTTAAGGTTTATGGGGGATTCTGTTTTGCATAATATACTTTTTTACAAACATATTGTAATATATTAATGTCGATTATTTTGATTTATCATCTCATAATTTATTTAATTGTAATTAGTTTTTCTATTCGATAAGAGATGGCGTCACTTTCAATATCTGTTTTTTAGTTAGTTTGTTATTGTTATATTGTAACTTAAAATAAAGAATCTTTAACTGTGAAATAAAGACTACTTTTGACTGCGTGAAAACACCAAATTTCTATGGGAAACAATATTATTGCAGGTGGAACTGCTGTGTGGAAACTTAGTTAATAATAATAAAGCCTGACCAAAGAAATAAAAAACCTGCTCTGGGGGCGCCACGTGTATATTTTTACGACTATGGGAACAATTTTCATTATAAAATTAGTTCCATTGAAATTCCGCAATATTGCGAGGTTTTTTATTTCTCTGGTCTGGATTTTATTTCTGTATCTATCCAAGAGTTCAAAGAATTTCTTTTTTAACTTTTGGATATTACATCACTTAGTTAAGTAATTTAAATTATCTTTTCTGGCAAGTTCAAAAATTTGGCTGTCTTCTGTGGAGAAGAGCTCGCCGAAGAAACTCCACAGGTTTTGCATCTACATATATATACCTATGTTCATCTTTTACAGGCACTGAAAATCCCGAAATACTCAGTGCTGGGTTGGAGTGACGGCGGCACCTGTGGAATGATCTTCGCAGCAAAGCACCCAGACGCGATTAACAAGCTTGTCGTAATCAGTGCTAACGCCTTAATCTTACCACATGAACTAGACATTTATAAAAGTTAGTACATGCATGTTTCATACAATACTGCGTTGCATTGACCACGCGCCGGGATAGCTCGTGTCGCTTCGCTACCCATTGATGGTTACAAAAGAAAGATTAGAAAACAATCGATAGTGTAACCATCGATGGAGTAGGCAACAAATACGCGGCGCATAAATAGCACACTATCCGGAGCGACGCAGCGGACGCCCTAAAGGCGTCTCGTCCGCTAAAACATACGCGGGACACCTCCTTCACCTCCACCACAGGGTCCACTGGGCGGTCACTCCATGCAGAAAACGCGTTTTGACAAGCTACTTCTTTTTGAATAACAAATGAATATCAACTACAAGTCAATGGCGCTAGGCGCTATGTAAAACACCACCCGCGGCGCCTGCGGGGTGCGGGGCGTGTGGCGCTATATCGGGCGGGGAACTCATTTTGGCGCGGGGGGGGTGAGTGTCCTTTCTGTACGGGTTAGTACTATTAATTTCTTCTGTGCCTCTACTTCAATATAAACACACACCTCGTTTCACTAATCCGCTCCGCTTCTGTTAAGACCCTTAAACTATATAAAACAATCTATGTAGCCGAGTGGTAAAACGCTTACATTCATTGCGCATGTTCCGAGTTCGAATCCCAAGTCGATCACTGACCGACGAAAATAACATTTTGTGAGACTATTACTAATTCTTAAAAGGTTAAGTATAAAGGTCGTTCGACGATCTTACAACCCACCCATGCATGCGAAGGAAAAGAAAAACGACTTTGACTTTCTACTTGTTTGCGCAAGGGCATGAACCAAATCGTCAAACTGCGAACGATAAGCAACTATCGCACGACACGATATATCGGTGTATGAAAAGTAGTTTACTTTCATTACTGAGGGAAAAAAATAAGTATATGTAAGTCTTTTTTCCTTATGGCGCGGCGGCGGTATATTTAATCTTGTAGAATGTCTGACAGACAATGGACTCAATTTTGCCGTGGCCGCTAAAATCTCTAAACTTAAGTTGTTGGTCTCTTTCATTCATATGGGAATCGAAAAGGATGGGGAGATGAATGAATTTAATTTTGAATAAATGATATTTAAAATAAGCTGCGCAGCTGTCAAATTCAGCTTAATTTAGTCGGGATGTTTTTAAATTCCTGCTAAATTACGCGTAAAATCGATGTTTGACGTGTCTAAATGTAGGTTGGCAATCACCTGTCCCTTTTCGTTCTTAAGAACGTGAAAGAGACATAACAACTTAAATTTAGATATTTTAGTGGCCACGCAGATTGAGCCCAACCTATTACAAACTTTAAAAAATTTGGACTCGTGTTATACACTTTCAGAGATCAGAAACATCGACTCCTGGTCCAAACGCATGAGAGAGCCCATGGTTGCCGTGTACGGAGAAGACACGTTCCGCACACTGTGGTCCGAGTGGGTCGACGGCATGATACGAGTGTTCAACGCGAACAATGGGGATATTTGTTCGGGCTTACTAAAGGATATTAGGTAAGATGCCTTGTTTTATTTTTACCCCTTTATAAGGCAAAACAACTTTATAAAACGCATTCGATTTCGACTTTATGTTGAGAGTATAAGGTTAAATTTGAGGTGGCAATATAGTGGTGTCTCTGTCTGTCTGTCTGTGGCATCGAAGCTCCTAAAAGGATGCGCCGTTTTTGATATAGTTTTTTTTTTCTTGCAAGGTGTAACAATCGAGAGTGTTCTTAGCTATGTTCCAAGAAAATATCTACAGCGATTTGAAGATTATCAACTCTTTTCTAATACATTGAAAGGATCAAGTAACAGTTTTGACTGAGGACAGGCTCTTACTTCGACCATAAAGGCTTAATGTAATAATGACACTGGGGCGCAACATTGAGGCATTCCATTCCACATAATTGGTAAACAAATACAGTAATAAACTTTGAAAATTATTTAGCCACGATATTGCCTCGGCGAATAGGCTGCCGCATGCAACAAATGCCGCAAATTATATGGCGCTATTTGTAGAATAACATAAGAGCAAATATATTCTATTTGTATAATAACATAACATTTCACTTGAGAAATTTATGTATCATGCCGCAATGACACACAATGTTGCCCCAGTCGTGAATAAGCCTTAAGACTTTGCCAATGCACAGAATATTCCATAGTACCCAGCGAAAAATAGATTGACGCAATCAGGGATGATTGGTTTACAATACAATACAATACAAATATTACCTGTCCTCCCCACTGCCGATGACGACGAAAGCGGTTAAAGAACGCTGCAATTTGTAAAATGACCCCTGTTTTTTATCTGCTTTCATCATGATATTCTCAGGGTAATCGAAGGCGAAAAATTGTGCAATCCTTACTAATTGTCTGTTTGTTACGCTTTCACGCCAAAACCACTGAACCGATTTTGATGAAACTTGGTACAGAGATAGAATAGAGCTTGGGGCAGGACATAGGCTACTTTTTGCCGCGGAAAAATATCCCATTCCCAGGGAAAACTGTATAAACGAAATTGATTCCAGGTGCCCAACTTTGATCCTGTATGGCCAGAAGGATCCAATGGTAGACAGCTCCCATGTATCACATATGCACACACACATACAGGGATCAAGGTTAGAATTATATCCTTTTAGTACAATCAGGTAAAAAGTCTTGAAAGAAAAACTACATAAGTGTGAGCAAGACAACACTATAAATGTAAAGAAAGTGGCGCCTTCATTTTTTCACGACTTTTTGGATACTGTTTTAATAGAGTAAAATATAGTTTGTTACACACAAGAGATACAGTTCATAACAATAAACATGTGCAAATGGGCCGCCTTTTTGCTAAGGGAGCAGCTTCTACCAGGAAACCATATGACCACATTCACCCCCTTTAATATACCAAATATATATGACTATTCATTAATCTTAAAACCCTTATTTGTTTAGAATACATCTGTATCCGGATGGAAAGCACAACATTCACTTAGCCTTTGCTGAAGACTTCAACAAGAGGGTTCAAGAATTCTTAGTCAAGTAAAATTTTGACTAAATTGGTGGCGTGTCTGGTCTGTAAATAGTTTATAAGAATAGTCAACGACATATAAGATTTATACAGTAATTGTTGGCAATTTATAGTGATATTACGGATAATAATAAATAATCATTTGTTTTATATTTTTATTTTATACAATTACTAGCTGTCCGCCCACGGCTACGCCCGCGTTGTTTTTTTTTTTTTTTTTTGGGGATGAAAAATAGATGTTGGCCGATTCTCAGACCTACTGAATACGCTCACAAATTTCATGAGAATCGGTCTAGCCGTTCCGGAGGAGTATGGAATCGAACACTGTGACACGAGAATTTTATATATAAGATATTGTACTTTTTATGATTGTATTCATCAGGCATATGTTGTATCTATGTATTTAAAATAATATTAAATGATATAGAATAATTTCCTTACTCTATTTTTTTATTAGCAACTCAATATATTTTCGTGGCAAGTAGTACCACAGCGTTTCAAGATAAATTCTTTGACTAATTAGTATTAGGTACATACCAGTGATGTCATATAATTAGGCCAAAAGTCAAACTGCGCGATGGCACAGATAATATAATACTAGTTACACGTTATACATAGTAGCCAGCACATGCGACTGGACATATTGAGCTTGAGAGCGCCTGTATTCCGTAGGGGCAGTAGCGGTAGGGGTAAGGTGAGGCAGATATTTCACAAAAAACGTAAGAGACGCAGTTATGCGCAAGAGTGAGCGCGGTGTATTTGTATCTCATTCTAACGCATAACTGCGTCCCTTTCGTCTTTTGGTGCCTGAGGTGAGTTTCCAACCGCATGTGCTGGGTACTTCTGTGTTGGTGTTAAAATTCTATTATCAAAGTACTGTAGAGAGAGAGTTCGCGCTTCGCACGAGACGCAAAGATACCCAGTTCGTAACAGCTCATAAATGTCCTAACCGAGGAGCTCGAGCCTACGAGGATAGGCCTTAGCCGACCACGCTGGCCCTGTGCGGGTTGGTCAACTTCACACACAACCTTCGAATTACTTCGCAGGTGTATGCAGGTTTCCTCACGATGTTTTCTTTCACCGCTTTGAAAATAGTACAATACATTATAATAAACACGCGAACTTCCGGATGGGAAATGGAAACGACCATAGCCACTTAGCCACCGATGCTCTTAGTTGTAGGTAGGTAGGTACCTAAACATAGTTGGATAAAAAAAAAACTGGAAACGATGAAGTTAGTATGAAAAAAGTTTTCGTTTCGTGCAAGTCACTCTCTGGATATTAGGTCTGAACACGCATTCGACAAAGATGAACAGCGTAAGATGACGTAGGTTTGTGTCAGTCACGTGGTCTAATGGTTAGACCTTGTTGTCTTAGACCATGGTCTGGTTCGAATCCTTTAGGGGGTGCCCTGCTCCGGGGAAAAGAGAAGCGCGGTTATCCCACCTCTCTGTCCGGGGACGCCAGTAGTTCTTTTTTATTCCTTTTTGCAACTATAATAATATTAATTCCATTGAATTTCCGCAGTAGGTATGATGGCAAAGTATTTTACTTTTGATATTTATAGTAAAATTGGTGTCCAGGTGCCCAACTCTGATCCTGTATGGCCAAAAGGATCCTTTAGTGGACGGTTTTCAAGTATTTTACGTCCAAACTCAAATCCAGGGATCAAAGTAAGCTTTCAAATACCTACACTTACTTTTTTTTAATCTTAAACTATTTTCTTTTCATCAAGTCCTGTGTCATTGACTCATAATTTAGGACTGGCTGACTTTTCGACTTTGTTATTTATTAAAAATAAAGTCGGTTTACTGACGATAGTTGAACTGAACGTGACAACGATTGTGCCTCTTTGTCGCTCGTTCCGCGATCTCGCTTGCACGCTTGCACTTCAAGCCTTAAATGGAACGCCTCAGCCGCGCGGTAACGCCGCATTGCGTCATGTTTTTTCGTGCGTGCAGCCGGCTCCATCGAATTAGAAGACGTTGTCACAATGAGGAATAATGTCACGTCAAGAGATTTGTATATTTTTTTTTAATATGTCATATTTTGTTCAGAATACTATGCGTGCCAAATAAGAATAGGATCGCGTTTGCAGCTAACGTCACGAGACAGATGTCAAAATACGACAGTAAAGTACGGTCTACAAAAAAATCTAATGATATGAATAAATAATAATTAATTTGAATTAAATGATAGAGATATAACCTTTGATATCTTCAAAATGGCTAAAGGACAAAGTCTAGATTTTTGCATTTGTGCCTGACAAAGTAGCGACAAACTCCTCGTGCAATCAGATTCAATCTAGGTGCTGTAGTTCCAGAGATATAAGAAATGGTGATGCTGGGTTGACGTCACCCCAGCGGAGACAGTAACACAACCGTATAACTTTTAAACGGTGTAACGACGAAGTCTAAATTTTTGTATGTAAGCCTGACAAAGTAGCGACAAAACCCTCGTCCAATCCAATTAGAGCTACAGTATAGCATTGCTGTACTTTTGGAGTATTAAGAATGGTGATGCTGGATTGACTGACGTCAGCCCAGCGTAGACAGTAACTCGCCCTTATAACTTTTCTGTACAAAGTCTGACAAAATATGACAAAATCTACTTTACTATCGACTAAATGACTGTATAGTTGAATTCGCGAAATTCGATCACGGTGATGCTGGGCTGACGCCGACAAAATTATTACATTTTCTTGCAGACTGTACAAAGACATTTGATGACATTTGTCTCGTGACGTTAGCTGCAAACGCGATCCTATTCTTATTTGGCACGCATAGTACATCTGTATCCGCATGGAAAGCACAACATTCACTTGACCTATGCAGATGACTTCAACAAGAGGGTTCAAGAATTCTTGCTCAAGTAAAATATACACAACGTTTGATTGGATGTATTTTGATGTTTATTATTCTACGGCTTATCTGGCAACGACCTCACAATAAAAACTACTTATTGTGTCATGCGTGCTTTCGATGTAGTCTGTTTTGAAAAAAAATATATAAAAAAAGATGTAAATTAATTCCCATATTTTATTTTTTTCTTATAAGCATGTTTCATTTCAGAATAAAACAATTTACATTCAATAACACATAATTTAAGGTTGAACTGACTCATTTATATCATACTGTACAAGTGTAACGTCCCAATAACACAACCAGCAAACTTTCAATCCATACAGGCTCTTTTATAAACGCGTCAAACATTTCCAAACAACATACAAAAGGATCTTTTTTGTTTGGGAGCATTTATATATAGTCTTCAAAACGATAAAAAGAACCCCGATACCCGAAACTCGCCTAAAGGACATGGCTTTTTTTGGTCTTTTATTCACAGAAAATTCTAACCACTATGTAGAAAAAATATATAGATTCTAGACATAAAACTGAGTCCACATGTCCAGTTGTGGAATTTAAGTGCCCCCCATTTAGGAGATATTAATTTTTTTCAATGTGAAAAAGTTGTCCACTCAGCAAGTCTATAAAACGCACCTGCCACTACCTATCTCTTTCTAACACCTAGCTAAGGCTACTCTTGTCTTCTCTTTCTTACAAAATAGTTACTAAACCGCGAAAACGATTTATTCTGTATTCAAAACTTCAAAAATGAGCATAGCATGTGCTGTAAATGTCTCGCATAATGTCACTGAAAATCGTTTTCGCGGTTTAGTTAACTATTTTAATAACCTTGTAAGAAAGAGAAGACAAGAGTAGCCTTAGCTAGGTGTTAGAAAGAGATAGGTAGTGGCAGGTGCGTTTTATAGACTTGCTGAGTGTACAACTTTTTCACATTGAAAAAAATTAATATCTCCTAAATGGGGGGCACTTAAATTCCGCAACTGGACATGTGGACTCAGTTTTATGTCTAGAATCTATATATTTTTTCTATATAGTGGTTAGATTTTTCTGTGAATAAAAGACCGGGCCCCATACGATTTTTTTCCTGTCCTTTAAGCTGAAGGCACTAAGCAAATATTAACATAATAATAAGATGTTTCTTGGCACATTCTCCTGACTCGAAAGTACCTTTCAGCTTAATTTTTGAGTGACTTTTAGGTATCTGATGAATATACAGCCAAACTTCGCTTTGTTCTGACATAAATACTTGACAAATTCCAGACAAGCCTGAGACTAACCGCCACTCTTTCAGAAACCTGTTGCCAAGTCAACAGAGAAGGTGGTAGGAATATTTCACAGCTCACTTTCAAATTGTCAAATAATGTTACTAGGTATATTGTTAGTGAAAAATCTAAATTGAAAAACTCATAAATGACTGAATGATATCTAGAATATACAGTGTGATAGTTTTATAGAGATTTAGAACTAAAACCTTCAGTCAACATCGAAATAAAATACGCAACAAAGAGTTTAATTTGTGTTAATAAATATGTATTGCACTATATAAATATTGTTCAAATTACAGTGAATACTTTACATGGAAGCTCTAAAGAACTTCCACAAAATACGTGAGTACAAAAGTTGGCAATATCTAGACTACAGGAAGAAAACGGTTGTCATTACTTATAACGCAGAACCTACGCACAGAAGCAATATATTTATGAGGACACATAATCAGCAATATAGTAAATTAAAACAAAATTGCACTTTAATGTTCCAAAATATTAGCTACAATAAGTATAAGTAATAATAAACCTTTTCCTCTGCGTCGCAAGGCACACAATGAGCTTGTCAAAGACAGCTTGTCGCTTTGGAAGCACTTTACAGTCTTTACAATTTCGGATGCGACTGTTGATGACTTTATAAGTTACGGTTTACTATAATCAAACACACAAGCGAACTACCATGATAAATATATAAGAAAATATAGTGTAAATATTAAATCATTCGCTAAGGCTGGTCATCCACGTATGGCTATTCTGTAATGTTGTCCATTATAAATTTTAAACTTTCTTAATAGTTCCACAAATCAATATAAATGTACTAAATAGACTTATGGTCAGTAATTTTTGCTTAAACGAGCGGAGCTGAATTCGAGCCAATACATCACACAATGTTGTAGTCTTGTATATTCTTAGTAAATACAGCTGCCCGATACGTGGACCGCCAGCCCAATCCAAAGTAAGATTGTTCTTATCTCATAAATAATTTCTCTAGTTACATTACAAAAATAGTATACAAGTGATGGGACGCGACCGCACCGGACCGCGAGGCGCCGCGCCGACGGCCGATTGAGAATACCATCCCCAACTAGCACATTCACATATTTATTTTTGCAACAAGTCCTTTGTAAACACAAATTTTGAATTCGCTGAAAGCCAATTTCAAATCAATTCTGAAATACTAGATTTGTTTATTAAATCGTCAACCAATTTTGAAAATATTGAAGAGAAATACCAACTAGTTGGGCAGTCGCCTCTACTCAGACAATAGCACCATAGTTGCACAAACTACGTCTACCATCCTCCATCCATTACATATATATTACACAAATAAGATTACTCTTAAAAATACATAACGATACATTATTACAACATTATCACCGGGATTATTAACAATACGGTTTAATTAAATTTAAATACGTTACATTATTTACGTTTACGAAAACTATTTTTTTAATATAGAGAGTCAAAGGCACACACTTTGTAACATGTAAAAATACATTCTGCAAGTCTTAGTGTCCGCGTCGGGCCCAAAACAAAGCCCGGAAATTCACTACACACTTTCCGTTTCTCAATTTTCAAAATAATCGGCCGTGAATTCGAGTAGAATGGCGTGCTATATTTTACCACCAAACTGATTGCCCAAACTGAAAAAATAACGACGCTTCTAGTCTTTTAAAACAAGACTCGTCCATCAGTATCAGTATTCCACGTTATACTTTAAAACCAATTTACACACCTCATGTTAAACGTAAACGGGGCCTTGATTGTCGTTGTCGTCAAGATTTATTTTGTTATTCGTGTAACCGTCGTCAAAAAACCGCCTGAAAGTGAACTCGAAAAACCCGTGGAAGGTCTTCCCGTTATCCAGGGACTCACTGTCCGATTTGTTGGAGTCTGAACTACCGGAATTCCTAAGCTTGTCGGGATCTATGGGGTCGAAGTTGGAGGTGTCTGTGGGGTACTCTATTCGGGGTATGTATGGAGCGACTTGCCTCCGAATACCTTTCTCAAAATCGACGCTTTTTAAGAACGGATGGTTTTTAACTTCGTTCGCATCTTTGCCGAGCCTGGTGTCCTGGCCGGAGCATAGTTTTAGGATGAGGTCCTTAGCGTCTCGCGTTAGATTCGCTGCGTCCGGAATATGTAGTGTGCTCTCCCAGTTGATAACCTGTAAGACAAAGAAACATGACTTGTAGATCTATTGTAAAAGTGAATAAAGTAGTATGATTCATTCCATGTTTACTGGTTTACAAATGAAGACAATTAATCAGTGTAAGTAAGTTAACTCGTATAGGTGGTTATAGCAAGATAAGTCGTCACAAATTGAGTGCTTAAATTGTCTTTATACTAAAATTTCACAAATTACAATAACAATTCGGTTTTTATTTTGTAGTCAGTCAGTTTCTATTGTTTTGAATTCTATTTTTATTAAATTGGCTACGTAATTTACTTGATGTGCGTCGGAATCGCGGGTGTAGGTCGTAGATTTAGACTAATTATTAGTATCTAAAGTTAGGCTACGTACTGAAATAAAAACCAGTGTACTTTCTCATAATTTATGAAAATTAGTATACCCGCGGTTCTGACGTCAAAACTGCGCTACAGGTACACTAACATTACATACAAATTAATAAAAATCGACGACGTTTGTGAGACGGCACCTTAATTCAATTCGCAAATCTAATTATATTTTAATCAAGATTTTTAAAAGTACCTGATTGTCTTTGAATTAAGATGGAAAGTGAAAATAAAAACAGTTTTGATAGGTATAAAAGGTAAAAACGCTGTACAAACAGGTCAATAATAGCACGAAGAAGGAACATAGTAGATAAAGGAATATTTCGGTGGCAGGACGAAAAAATTAGAAAAGGGCTCACCATGATCCCCTTGTTGCCCACCACCATACACCTACCGAGACCGTAGATTATCACTACATAGTATAAAACAAAGTCGCTTTCTCTGTCCCTATGTATGCTTAAATCTTTAAAACTACGCAACGGATTTTGATGCGGTTTCTTTTAATAGATAGAGTGATTCAAGAGGGAGATTTATATGTATAATACATGCATAATATACTTAAGGATAACCATTTTCCCGTGCGGAACCGGGGCGGGTCGCTAGTAAGTAGTAAATGAGGACTAACCTTAAGCTGAGTTTCTGCCGGCGTGGCCGCCAGGAAGGGTGGTGATCCCACCAGCATCTCATACAATATCACCCCGACGGACCACCAATCACAGAGCTGCGTGTACCCCGTCCGCTGCAACACCTCTGGAGCTATGTAGTTGGGCGTGCCGACTAGTGAGTGAGCGAGACAGCGCTGGTGCTCTCTCTTCCGTCGCCTCTCTAAAGGCTTGAGCTGGTGACACCGGCATTCGCTCATTGCGCCCCATTCGCCGTCGACTGGATCCATTGAGTCTTGTCGTCCGTGATCTGTAACCGAAATAGTTCAATTAGTTTCTATATGAACCATTCAATACAAATAAAGTAATTGCATCACTTCAGAGAACAATTCTATTTAAATTGTTAGGTTTCCGTGGTTACTGACTAAAGTCTGCGCGAAATTATGAGAAATCAGAAATAATTATGTGTGGGAAAAAAACACTAATAAATAAAAGTAATTAGAGTAGATAGCAGTTGTATTTGTTGCATGAATTGATAGCTAAAATATTATTCTCGTATTTAGTGGCAAAATGCCGTTTCTTGTAAACTAAGAGATAATCCATTTTATCGTATTCATAATTCAATTTTTTTTAATAATGGGGACAAATAGTACCTTGCCCCCGTAACATGCAGTGCTATGACAAAAGTTTCTCGCACATTTTAATGTCAAAAATCCCGCCATATTGAAATATCCTCCAATAGGCTATGAGAGGTTGCATATTAGAAAATCAAAACTTCATCGACCAAATTTTAAAAGAACAGCAACTGAAATAACAAAATTTAAATGTCCAAATGTTTTATTTAGAAAAAAATTATAATCCAAATGTATGTGTCATCAAATGGACGACTGATCAAAAGTTGCTAGATCAAAATTTAAAGTGCCAAATCATTCCTAGTTTTATTATCGTGAATTTTTCAGTGTTTTGTTTACCTTCCACAGTCTAATAAATTAGTTAGTTTGCAATTATAAACGTTTACATATGTTACAGGGCCTAGGCTAAATTAGTTCACCAGGCGGGTGCGAGCGAAGCGAGCACGGGAGTTCAGGGCACCCCTACTTCGGATAGTATAGGTTCGAAGGGTATGGCAGAAGCGATGTGGGCGAACGTAGCGAGCCCAAATCGCTCGCCATACCCTTCGTGTTAGGTTACACATTAACCTAAACAAACCTAACCTTACCTAAACCCAGTTTAGCCTAGGCAAAACTAGTTTGACCCAAAATTGGGTTTGGCCGGTAACATATAGGTAATAAGGCAATTTGGTTTGGCTGGTGAAACCAGTTGATAATTAATAAATGAACCAAAAATCCTTTTAACCTTTAAACGATTTGGCCTATAGTGTCATAGGTAATTTAAACGTTGATATTCCAGACTTTGGTCAGTTGAACTTTTGGTCAAATGACCATTGATATTTTAAAATTTGTTCATTTGTTCGTTGTTATTTTGAATTTTGCTCAATGAAGTTTTGATTTTTTAATACGTAACCCTATGAGAATATGCACAACAATTATGTCTGTCACGCGTGGACCGGTCGTGTTATAGGGGCAGATCAAGTTTAAAACTATAACATTTTATGAACTTAGAAAAGCTTTGAAAAAACAAATGAATACAGATGTCCCAACTCACCATTTCTCTGATAGTATTTGGAGTTATGCGTCCACCGGAAGCCCGTGCAGAGTCCGAAGTCAGTGAGCTTGATGTGGCCGTCTCGGTCGATGAGTATGTTGTCCGGTTTGATGTCGCGATGAATGAAGCCCATCTTGTGAACGCTCTCCACGGCACACGTCAGCTCCGCGATGTAAAACCGCGCCAGCTTCTCCTCGAATATACCCAGCTTTATCAACAACGACATCAGATCTCCTCCCGGGATGTAATCCATCACGAAATAAAGGTTGTCCTTGTCTTGGAAACTGTAGTACAACTTCACGACCCATTCGTTATCGGCCTCCGCTAAAATGTCTCGCTCCGCTTTCACGTGCGCTACTTGGTTTCGCTTCAAGACGTCCGCCTTCCGAAGTGTCTTCATGGCATATAGATGACTAGTATCAATCTTTCTGACCAGCGTAACTTCCCCGAAAGCGCCGACCCCGATCGGTTTTATCTTCGTGAACATCGACTTGTCCATTTTTGCGCGTTTCAGCCTTATGTAGTTGGACTCTTTTTGTGATAGCATCTTTCGCATCTGACACTGTGCCTCGGCGCTCAACCCTATTTTAGTCATTTCTTTCTCCAGCTGCATGCGTCGGAACGTTCGCTGTTTGTACGACTTCAATATATTCTCGACGTGCTGTTCCATGAAAAATTTAAAAGCCTGAGGCGAATAATTTCTTACTTTACAATCCCGCCTTTCGTCCTCCTTCTCTTTGCTGATATTCTTTCTTTCGGGGATGGGCGACTGGTGCCTGATCTTTTGGTCAGGGGGTTTATGCCGGCGCTCCGTGGAGCCGTTCACGCCCTTATCAGAGGTGGAGGCGGTGACATCCTTCAGAAGACTGCAGTTCTGGTTGGGGCACTGCACTTGCGAGGACTCGCCTTTAGGATCACAGTTGTTGGAGAACTTTTTATGAAGCGGCGAGTTGTGTGAGTTGACGGTGGTGGTGTTGTCGCAGTTGCCGTAGGGCGGGGGCGGCGCGGGGTTCATCCTCTGCGCGGCCAGCGTCTGCATGGTGAGCGCGTAGCTGGGGGGCTCCGTGGTGGGCACGGCGGGCGCGGGCGGCGAGCAGCCCGGGGACGGGGGCTTCGGCGCCAGCGGGTAGCTCGGCGGCGTCTGCGCCTGCTTCTGCTGGATGGAGCTCGCGTACGACGGCGGCGGCGGCTGCGAGGGCGAGCCCCCCACCGGCGGCGGCGCCACGGGCGCTATCGCCGTCTGCAGCACCGGCTTCTGCACCTGCGTACTCTTGACCGACTGCATGATGATGGGCGCCTGCACGGCCTGGCGCGCGGTCCAGGCCTGGATGGGCGTGGGCCGCGTCATGCCCGTGGAGCCGGCGGACTGCGTCACGGTGATGGGGCTGGGCGAGCCGGCCGACGTGCCGCCCGAGTAGATCCCCGACGACGGGCTCTTGCGGTAGTCCTGCGACTGCGTGGGGCTCTGCCGGTTCTGCATCGACACCGAATAAGAGGGGGGAGGCGGCACGCCCGAGAGGGGGTACGGTGGTGGCAGTTCCGCGGCCGACGCGCCCGTGTAGATGCTGAGCGCCTGGATCTGCTGCGTGAGCTGCTGCTGCACCTGCGGGCCGTTCTGCACGATCATGGGGGCGCGCGCGGGGGGCGCGGGGGCGGCGTGCACGGGGCTGGTGCCGCGCGCAGGGGGCAGCGGGGGCGCGGGGGACATGCGCTTCATGAGCTGCTGCACGGAGGGGGGCACGGGCGGCGTGGACGGGCATCGCGGCGGCGGCGGGGGCGGCGGCTCGCTGAAGGCGGAGGGCGAGTACTGCCGGCTGAGCTTCTCGTGCGGCAGCGGCGGCGCGTCCCCCTGCCGAGGACTGTCCGATCGCGAACTGCCCGCGCCCGAGTCTAACGCCGGGCTGCCTCTATGGAGATTTATCTCCCTCTCCAAACTCGGCTTTCGTATCAGCTTCGTGCCCAAAGCACTTAAGTTACTGCTTTTGAGGACGCCATTGAGAGGCTCCTGCTGTTTCGATAGATAGTCGAGAGCTGCATCGAGACGCCCTCCTGAATATTTCAGAGCTCTCACTGAAAGATCCTGTAAAAAAATTTAATTTACAACATAGTTCCACAATATTTGAGAATTTGATTTATGTTTAAAGAGATTGGCCTAGATTTGTTTGCTAGGCTGTTCAGGCTGCTCATTCATAATTCAATATTTATCAAAAAAAAATTTACTACTGTGATTATTTGTTCCAAACCATCCAGCAGCAGCACTTGTACGTCATGTTTAGAACTAGAATGAGATATTGGTGGTGATTCTTTAAGTCAAACTCTAACTTAAAAGAAGGATCCAAAGTGGTTTAGGAACTCCGGCAGATACGAGACATTGTTATTTTAAAGCTTATAAAAAGTGCAAACTAATCATATTTTTGTACAATCAAAGTGAATTGCATTTAGAGATATTAAACATTGTTTTGAAATGTGCACAAGTTTGGGGTATATGCTAAAATATCACACTAATAATTAGATCTAATTTGCCTGCTATACTCTTATTTTGAATATTATTTATTCAAAACTTCTTCAATAATTTCCCATCCTTATTGGTCTCCATATTATGAACAAAAAAAGTGTGACTTTGTAGAATCTCCACCAATCTCACTCCTGTCCCTTTTTCTCATCAAAAGTATAAGAAGGGCATACTTTAACTCTGAATCAGCCCCATTAGAGATATTATCATGAGATTATTAACCTACCATGTTTAAATTGAGGTATATCTATATATTTTTTATAATTATCATGTTTATTTCAAACAAAGGGTAAAGTTTTTACAGTTGTTGATGACTCCTTTTGGACAAAAATAGCCAGTGTTAGGAGGAAATCTAGGAGCAAAGCTATTAAATTTCTTTAATTAAGTATTTTTCGTTTCTTTGCATCTTTGTAATCAACTTGGAACGCAATAAAGGATTGAGTATTGAAATATCACATTCGTAACAATATGAAATGGAAAGAGTTGGAGGAGGCCTATACCCGGATGGGATCCAAGCTAGAATAATGATTATTTATAAGTATAATACTAACTTAGATTAAGATCAAAATGTAAACTAACCTCAGTGTAAATTTTATTCATATTTGTAGCTTGGAATTGAAAAGGCTTGTTTATTATTTATTAATTTTTTTTATTGAAATATCACAGGGTCAAATTAAGGTAGGCAGTAGATGCTGCACTTGTTAATATTCTTAGTATTTTTATGCATGGAGTGTTGAACCTCCAAAGGAGACGTAAAAAGTGGTTTTTTATTCGGCCAAAAATTGAACGGATAAGTAGTATACCTACTTAGAGAGCTTATGTAAGTGGGTTTCAGGATAACTAATCAAATTATTTTATCGATGCTCCGTTTTCGTAAAAATTGCAAACTTATTCAAGCTAAAAAGTTATAATGAAACGAACGATCAATGAATTTCCAAGAGCTATTATTCTAATATTATCTTTTTGTATTAAAATCTTACAGCCAAGTATAACGTTATTTTTATTTGTAGTCTTTTTTTTGCAGTAATTAATGAAAATAATTATTGAAGAACTTGAGGCCTTTTCGTTTCATTTTTAGAGAAAGTAAACTAGAAAAAAAAAATGGAATGTCAACGTGATAGATGACAGGATTGACAGGTATTCAACTGACAGTCAGAAAAATAACCATTTTTTTTTTAACCGAAATTAGCGTTTAGTTTCCCTACCTTGAAAATAAACTTGACAGTTGACACTGGCGCAAAGTAACACTAGCGCTTAAATCAGAAAAAAAGTAAAAATATCGATTAAATCTTAATAAAAATTAAGAAAGAGACAATAGATCATTTTTATACTATGCGCTATCTCTTTCTTAAAAAGCATTCACAGCAACTACTCAACAAAAAATCGGTTTGAAAGGATTGCCAGAGGTATAATTGTATTGCCAGATCTTAGGTTTATTTTTCTACCAACCAATATTCGAATCAATTTATAAAAAAAACGGAGCTTTCTTTATTTTTTTTCAAGTGATCCTGATTATCGTAATAATATACCCTTTTACCCTATATGCGTAGAATACCCGTTCAATTTTTGAAATAATAAAAAACCACCTCCCATACAAAATTTTACATCTCCTTTAAAGAAGTAGCTGTATAAACAGTTTACTCTAAGGAATTTGAAATTAATGAAGCATTGCATGCATATCTACCACCATGGTCTAAGAAAACAAGGTCTAACCAGAAGACCATGTGACTGACACAAGCCTACGTCATTTTGCCTATTCATCCTTGTTGAATGTGTGTAATAGACAAGGATGAACAGCGCAAAATGACGTAGGCTTGTGTCTGTCACGTGGTCTTCTTGTTAGACCTTGTTTTCTTGGACCATGTCTACCACGAAAGAAATCTTGATAAAATAATAAAGAAACCTACCTCATCATATCCTAATGCAATAAGTTGATTCAATGACTGTGGTAACACATTCAAGTCCTTATCCAGTCCATTTCCTGATGAAGAACTGAATCCTGAGCTGACTCCCGAACTGACAGTGCTTGCAGCGGAAGAGCCAGGTGGCTCCGAACTCCCAATGTTAGCAAACGGGAGAAGGGAGTTGCGGATCTCTGCGAGTGCCTTTTGGTGGTACCCGGAGGAGCGGGTGGCCGTCTTGCCGGGCGCCGCTGGGTTCATGGCGCCCGAGCCGCCGCGCTGACCCTCACCCCACCCCGCCCATCACACGAGCACACCCCACCATCCACTCGCATCTGCCCTCACTCCCCACATCAACATTAGCTTGGAACAATCAGGACTGCACTCAAAACAAAACACTCGCAGTGTTGAGGTTACTCCACTTTATCACTTATTGTTTGTATCTTATTAGCATGCTTTCTCACTTCTGTCAAAATTAAAAACACTGACATAAACCTGCAAAGAGAAAAAGATATTACAGACATGTTTTTGGATACGCACGTAGGATAACAACCATGACATACTGGGTTGTTATTGTGATACACAATAAATTTAAATGCAGACAGATAATCTGTATTATTTGAAGTCGCATCCAAAACTGTACACGTTAATGCGATAAATTATGTCAAAAGTTGTTTTGGAGCAATAATTTTTAGTGCTGAAACAACGAGTCTAGGTCGAGCAGAAGGGAATGCTCAACACGAATCGATCATGACCGAGCTATGGAATGCCAAAATTAGGGGCAGCTTTGTTCAATATTAGAAAACACAAAGGGCACATAATCTTTAATATTTATAAGAAAAACGAGTTACCTGATCACTGTTCACTTTCTGGTAAACCAAATAGGAACCATAAACGTCATAATCCCATAAAATAAAAACGCTAGGCGAGCGAGAGCTCTCACATTACCGATGACATCTTCCTTCGCCAAATTAACTTTTACATACACAAGGAACAAATTACACGTACAACGTATGATGCAAAATAAGACAGTAATTTTGACTGGATCTAATTAAATCAAACGAATTACGAAAACAAAGAACTTAAAACACACAAGTTGGCAAACCATACAAAGCGACCATTTTGAAGAATTACCACATTCTTTTGAGTGTTCAGAGATGCTACGTAAATAGGATGCCTGTAAATATACCCTAATTTATTTGCATTAATTTCATGTTAAAAATTAAAATTATCACTGAAAGCAAAGGTTTTAAAATAATATTTATGTATTTTATGGAAATAATTTATTTTTAAATATGTTATATCAAAGGAAATTCATTCACAAAAAGTTATTTTTAAAATTTTACACGCACGTATCCGAACGGAAAATTTATAGTCCACTTCTGAACATACCCTCGGTAAGCTGAGTTCTGCGCGGGAAACAACAAAAGCGGAACATTTTTAAAAATATTTTTGTGATTTAGGATGATGTGATGGAAAGCTACATTTTATCAAAAGCACTAGGAAACTAAAACTTTGAAGAAAATAGAAGCTTATTGTTGGAATCAGAGAGGTGGGAGTGGGAGCAGCTTCGCTTTTATGGAATTGTCATTTCATTACCTATTTTATTTTAAAAAGAAAAATACTCTAGGTGAAAGCTGCATGCAACGTATAAGATTTTGCCTATTCCTAAAAAGGATGATTTCAAATAAAGAGTACAAAATGTCAGATTACTTTTAAATTAAAAAAATAGACAGGAAAAGAGCAGGGCCAGATCACTTTCGTATAGGTGAACCTCAAGCACACATAGACAAAAGTATGGTAGTTGCTCTGGTTTGTGTGTGACCATTGTTGGCACGGATTACAGAATGATAATTTCGAAAGTTGATAATTTGTTGAAATTATGGAATATTATGTAATTACCAAGAATTGAACTTTACTAAAATAAACAAAGGATCATAAATTTATTAAAACATAATAGTTTATCATAATTATAAGGTGCAATAAATTATTAGGTAGTTAATATTAGTAGATTTGAATATGTTATGGCAACATTGCAATGTCAGTACATGGTCGGTTGAAAATAATTTTATTTGAATAAGTTTCTTTTCTTGCGTATGATTACTTTAAATCATCATCAGCATCGGTATTACGTTGAGTTGACCCGTGTCCTTCGTGTATACTTCCACTGAGCATATAATATACTTCTTTTGTGATTTAAAACTCAAGCTCGAAGACTTTATTGTGGCAAATTTTTACGATAGTTTGTGGGAAATAGACTCTTTTTTTCTGTCTGTTGATTTTGATAGGATTTGTGCATAATGTCTCATATCGGAGGTGAGTGTTAGTCCATAATATGATTTTATGTAAGTATACACCTCTTTACCTAACCTAACCTAACCTAACCTAACTATCTTCATATTTTGTTTTGTTTTGTTTGATTGCAAAACCTCAAAATTGACTATATTTTCAGGTGTTCCAAGTGTGGCGCCACTCAGGCGACAACCCCTGAATTGAGGATGCACCGATTTCCAGCGCTTAATAAAAATTATGAAAATGTTTACCAGTAAGTAGTGAGCTTAGTTAACAAAATAATTTTTAAGTAATTACAAATTATCTCTTGGTCTTTTGTAATAGACATAAGAAGTGCCACTATTTGTAAACAAATCACAAGTGAAGTCCTATCCATAATTTATTATCTTACAAATTTCCGGACCCCTTTTGCTTGGACAGTGGACACCCAGCCCACATTATAAATACCAATCCACATACAAATTTATCTTCTTTTTTTTCAGATTAATGTCATGGGCAATGTTTTTCTATCCACAAAAAGGCTGGTTTGACTTGAAAGCCCTTGACGGTTTGCACAAATCAGGCAAAGTGATTTGCAGTGGGCATTTTGCTGATTCCGCATATACTCAACAGATAAGATCAGATCATAGAAATTTGCAATGCCGTGTGTAGATGAAAATGTGGAAAATCTCCATGAGCCTAAAGCAGGACCTTCTCGTGATTACAACCCTAACATCTTACAGGTAAGCAGTAGTCAAATAAATAATAATTATGAAGTGAGCCACAAACCACATCAGAAGTTTTAATAACTGGCTCAATAGTTCTGACACTGACACCAGCGTTAATGTTGTCAGTCAATGACCCCACAATCCACATGATGAAGAAGAACAATAAATCCATTGCAAGGTTTGCCTTTCAGTGTTAACATGGAAGGAAGCTGTCTGATTATACCGTCTATAAATTATACCTAATATTTTTTTATTTCCAGAGTCATGGTCAAATCATACCTGAACAGCCCAAAATGCCTGCAAGTTCACTTACAGCAATTGTGTGTGTAGGTAAAATTCCCCATATTATTCATGTATAGATTTTTTATATTATACTTACAGTAAGCTATCTAAAGGTGCAATATAAACATAAAAATGTTACCTACACTCTTGTAATTTAAGTCGGTTTCTTTCTTGCATTTTATAAGTGATTTTATTTTGAATGCTGAAATACTTTAGTTATAAGCAAAGTAAGCAAAGTTATAGTAAGCATATTTGACTTTAGTTTTATATTTGACTTATGTTTTAGGATAGTAACTTTAAATGTATCTAGTTTTATTAATGTATATTTATTAAATTTCGAGGATAATATACAGGTTATGCAGCCGGAAGCAGTATAGTACATATCTGAGAAAGTTCCAAATATACCATCAGTGTCCACAGTATGTTACCTATTTTTTATGCTAAATTAAGATTGTAATTGTATCAAGTTTTATCACTGTATTTTTATTAAATTTCCAGGACAATCAACAAATTATGCGGCCAGAAACACCATTAAACAAATTCATAAACATCATTGTTTTATTTTGACGAGAACTTATTATACTTAACAAGGTATTATTTTGTTTGAGCAACTTTGATTTGAGTTTTTTTTTTCAATTTTTTAATTATTTTTCCGTGTATAAATCGTAAATAAGACAGTTGCTCAGACAAAATAATACTTAATTAAATCATTAATTAATATTGGGAATCCTAGGTACCTGAAACCTTAAAATTTTGAACTTCCCGCCATTATAAGTATTGGTAGATTTTCAAATTTCGCGCGTCAGCTGGAACGTCAGGTACATTCGATCTCAGCGCTATCTGCCCCAACTTCACAGGAACTAAAATTTCGTGGGGTATAAATTTTTTTGTATGGAGTGGCGCTTCTTCTCCTCGTTAGAGGAGTATAGTATTCGTTGAACAGGAGAGGAGAGGACACGAAAGAATTAATTTTCTATAATTATTTTAAAACTATGTGAATGTGAGGAGTGCTTATATGATATTCTTAGATATTCCTTAAAGTTAAGAGTTTTTTTATTGGTGCAATAATCTAGTCAAAGCGAAATGAGACAAATCAAATTTACGCCGTTCATGGCGGTGTATTTATTATTTTTACCAAATTTTGTTGCTCCAAAGGAAAGTGCTGTTTATGAGTACACATCAGATAATTTCAAGCAACAAATCGAAGAAATGGATGGCAATTTTGTAATGTTTTATGCGCCCTGGTGAGTATGTACAAAATACAGCAAAAATTTTCTATTTATCAACTTACCGCGGCTACGTCTGCGTTGTTACATAGTTGTTACATTTTTCGAAGAAATCATATATTTTCCTACAGTTAAAATTGTCCTGTCCCATAGTCAATATATCTACTATTCCATTCCTTGCTATTCAGCCCTCTAATTAAGCACAACAGAGAGCTATACTAACCTACTATTATACTTTCTGTGTACCTAGGTATATGCTTTTAGTCCCACTATTAGGCAATACTGCCCTTCTCTTTCTTTATGTTAATTTATTTTTTGAGTTTTATGACTTTTTTTATGTCTATTACTTCTTATAAATATATTATTTAGTAGGTAGGAATAATTTTAAATAGCCTGTCTTCTTGTCTACTACTATTTTTGAACAGTCAGGAGGCTTGCTGACTGGTGTATTTACTACGTCGTGATTTTTAAGTGGTAAACTCAACTTGAACATTATATTTTCCTCTTTACATTTACTCTCGCCTAAAGGTTGCCTGAACAGAATTACCAAAAGCAGTGAAGCCCCCAATTGCATCTATTTCTTGAGATATGCAACTTTGTAAAATTCTTTCTTGCAATAAAGAATATTTATATTTGATGGGGCAGGTGTCGACATTGCACAGAATTCCATCCTATCTGGGTAGAGCTCGCTGAATTGGTGAATACAAAGGATTCCAAGTTTGCTATTGCTCAAGTGGATTGCACTATCCATGGCAAACTGTGCAATGAAAATGATGTTACAGGTAATATTGGTACAATAAATAATTATTAAATATTTTTAAACTCAAATTAAATACCTTTGCACCAGTTTTTTGTCAAACAGAACTATAACTTATCACCAAAGGTCGGAAAAAGGAGGCCCTATTTTACTATGCACTGATATTTTCTTTTAATTTTCCTTTCTCCAATTAAGAATAATGTTAATAAAAAAAATATATAAAATGATTATCGAAAAACGAAATACAGCAAAATAATGGGCATATCCATAGTTTTGATAATATTGCCGCCTTCTTTCCAATCTTTGCTGTTTACTTGCTGTTTGTATCTTAAAAGCACTGACATTTACAAAGAAAAACAGCAGTTATGTTATTTAAAAAGTCCTCTGTAAGAAGGATGGCCTTACAGAGGTCTTTCATCAAATAGAAACAAACTGTTGTTTAGTTTTGTGGCAAGATTTATTCAGATCTCATTAATTTGTTCAGGTTATCCAACACTTCTGTATTACCACAAAAATTCATTTTTCCCTGTGGAGTACAAGGGGACGCGAGACCTGCCCTCTCTCACACTTTTCTTAAGTGAAGTCTTCAACATGAGAACTGAGGTAAGCGTGTTAAAAATGTGTTTCCTATCTATTGTTGAAATTTAAACTATGAAGTTGTACTGATTGATACTGGTTAGTTAGAACTGCAAAAATGGGAATTTCAATCACCAAATTACAGTAACTAGCTATTTATAATAGCATTTGCATTTTGTTTAAACTATGAATGTCTAGGAAGTAACCCCTAATAAAAATCATTTCTGGAGACTTACTGACAAGTGAATAATTCAGAAAAATAATTCAATCATTTGCAATATTTCAACATCAGGCTTCAGATGCAGAGTCAGATGCTACAGAAGTGAAGATCTATAGTGGAATGGCTTACCTCACAGATCAAAATATTGAGAAATTCATCTCCAAGGGTCAGCATTTCGTCATGTTCTACGCACCCTGGTGTAAGGCTTCACAGGTGAGATGGTTTTGTTTCTTTGCTCCTTTCTTTCCTTGCTCTTAACTTTATCAGGCTCACATAGAGGGCGAGACGAGGCCAAGGCTGGAGTGAATTCGCCCAGAAAATTCCTGTTTTCTGACTGTTTCTTGTTGCCGGTAATTAAAGGCTCCAGCACACCTTTTGTTTGTAATGTATGGAACTGTATGATACAGGACGTAGGAGTAACGTATACGTCGAGTCCCATACACTAAACTCAGCGGTACGTGCAAGTCTACGCTTACGTGTACCGCATACACATCAGGTGGTGTGCTCCAGCCTTAAAGATTAGAGCCTGGCCACAGCTTCTGGTGGCGCCTGGCACAATCAGCGACGCGGCGGCGATGGATGGTATGCCACAGCTTGCGAGATGCCGCTCTCTCTAAAGCGCGATGCCGCTCTCTCTCTCTAAGCGCGATGCCGCTCTCTCTAAGCGCGATGCCGCTCTCTCTAAGCGCGATGCCGCTCTCTCTAAGCGCGATGCCGCTCTCTCTAAGCGCGATGCCGCTCTCTCTAAGCGCGATGCCGCTCTCTCTAAGCGCGATGCCGCTCTCTCTCTCTAAGCGCGATGCCGTTCTCTCTAAGCGCGATGCCGCTCTCTCTAAGCGCGATGCCGCTCTCTCTCTCTAAGCGCGATGCCGCTCTCTCTAAGCGCGATGCCGCTCTCCGAGTGATTAAGTCTGCTGTACAGCACGTGTTAAAAAAGCAGTGAGCCCTTTACCCCACTATTATAAAAAAAATATGCTTATTTACTTACTATGTACTCAATTTTCCAGCGCCTAGCTCCTATATGGGCGGAACTTGCAGTACATTACGCCCATAACGAATACATCCAAGTTGGCAAAGTGAACTGCATGGACAATACAATGACTTGCAAGATGTTTGACATAAAGCAGTACCCTTACCTGATGTGGATTGTCAACGGAAGAATCGTAAGTGAATTGAACTATTGTTACTCTACATTCGACGCGACAGCAAAAAACTTGTAATTTTATGCTGGCTACTGTACAATACAATATTTATTTATTTTAAACTAGCGACCCGCCCTGGCTCCGCACGGGAAAATGGTTACTGTGGGTTATCCTTAAGTATATTATGCATGTATTATACATATAAACCTTCCTCTTGAATAACTCTATTTATTAAAAAAAAACGCATCAAAATCCGTTGCGTAGTTTTAAAGATTTAAGCATACATAGGGACATAGGGACAGAGAAAGAAACCTTGTTTTATACTATGTAGTGAAGAACTGACTATTCGTAGATGGGCGTATCAGACGCAAGCACTCTTCGCGACCTCAAGGATTATGTGGAGAAGATGTTGCTATCAGAGAACCATGACCCGGAAAAGTTCATGAAGAAGAAGAAGGCGCTGCCCGTGGCCAGGGTCACCGAGGAAACCTTTGAGACCTTCTTGGAGAAGGATATTGTCTTCATCAACTACTTTGCTCCATGGTAAAAATCTTTTGATATTTCTGGAAGTCTTTAGCAAAGGTCATGTCTACAGTAGACGTCTTTCGATTGTTTTTTTTTCTTATGCTTTGTAAGGTCATCGACCAACCGACGCGACCTTATTAGTTATTAACCCTAGTGTCAGAATTATTAAGAGCGATTACGCACCACTTCCGTTTCACCACGGCAAATACCTAGTACAGTAACTTAACTACAATTACTTAGCTACAGTATGAAAAACAGATTTTCTTTTCTTGTTTCTTACGACATGCTCTCTACTGTACCTATAAGTTAAGAACCGTGTACAAAAACAAGTTTACGCCATATTGACTTTTGTTTATAAAACATGTGATATCAATTTTGCACTATAATGCATTACTTACATTACAGGTGCGCTCATTGCATGCAGCTCAGCCCACTTTGGAAAAAACTCGGTGAAAAGTTCCAGAACGAAACTAGGGTGTTGATAGCTGACGTGGACTGTGTCCGATCCAAGAACATTTGCGAAATGGAAAAGGTAAATGCATTCTTATTTTGTACGCTTTTTAGCTAATGTGAAGCCCGACAGAGAAATAAAAAACCTCGCCATATTGCGGAATTTAAATGGAACTAATTTTATAACGGAAATTGTTGCCATATTCGTAAAATATACACGTGGCGCCCCCAGAGCAGGTATTTTATTTCTTTGGTCAGGCTTTAAGTATTTTGTTACGTTATTAACTTGGTTATTTATAGAATAACATGATTTTCTTATCGCGTCATCTGTGTTATGTTATGTATGACATTATTTAATGCACATAACTTGCTGTTAAAATATATTTTTTTAGTGATAGGCAATCAGTACAGACACTAACTAAACATTCATATACCAATACATGACTACGCCTATTGTAACAATCTATTTAAGCAATAAGAGGGTTTGGGTTTGCCTCGTAATCAAGGAGAAAATGTTGGAGTTGACCAATTGAAAGTCACAGGGTCAACAGTTTAACGTATCTGTAAAGCGAAACCATATTTCAAACATTAAGTTCTCCCTATTTAAAAAAAAACTAATACTACCGCTTGGCCACGAAAAATATTGTGAATATTTATCACATGGCAACATAAAGCCTGACCAAAGAAATGAAACCTCACCATATTGCGGAATTTCAATGGAACTAATTTTATAATGGAAATTGTTGCCATAAACATAACTTATACACGTGGCGCCCCCGAGTAGGTTTCTTTAACCTGTTTTTTCTCTTAGATAAACGGCCTGCCGACTCTAATCCTGTACCGGCACAAGAAGATAGTGGTTGTGGAGCAGGGCGGCAAACCGCTGGAGAGCCTCATCGCCCTCGTCAACGAACAGCTGGAGGCCGGGGGGGACGATGCCCCCGACGCACCCGCCAAAGACGAACTATAGACACTTGTATAGCTAGATCAATAAACTAATTTATTGAAAGATTTTTCTTTATAGTTGTCCCACTTTCCCTGTAGGAGATCTATTATTCTTCTTAGCTCAAAATAGTTTCTGCCTTACGTCACTGGGCGGTCACTCCCAGAGAGGTGGGAGCCGGTCACTCCATACGGAAAACGCATTTTGACAACCTACTTACTTCTTTTTGAATAACAACTGAATATCAACTACAAGTCAATGGCGCTAGGCGCTATGTAAAACACCCCCTAACACCACCGGCGGAGTCCCGCGGTACCTGCGGGGTGCGGGGCGTGGGGCGCTATATCGGGCGGGAAACTCATTTTGGCGCGGGGGGTGTGTCCTTTTCTGTACGGGTTAGTACTACCTGTTGCGAATCCGACCAAGTGCGAACAAATGTTTCTTTTCTGTGCTTACGTGATGCTAGACTACTTTTGCATCAGATATCCCTCCCACATTAAGGGCCCTTAATATTTTATCTATTTATAAGCGATCTTAAGTTCATGCGTCTTTTTTGGCTTCTGTCTAAATGACAAAAAATACAAAATATCTATATTTCCAATTCTTTATTGGAATTTGCAATTAAGCTTAATTAATTACCTACATATTTGTAGGGTAAATTTCTTTGAAACAAACATGCTATAAAGAATAGCTTAATTTACATAATGTAAATAATACACCTACCTTTTCTTAAAATTAATTATTTTATAAGGAACATTATTTAACAAATATAAATGCATTGACTAAAGTAACAAAAGTTGACTAATACACTTTACACATGTCCTGAAATTTTTGTGAAGAAGAGTTTCTAGCTAAATTCAGGTGCAACTTGAGGTAGGCGAATTATTACAAATATTGAATCATTTACATAGTTATTTTGAAAAGGACTATTACACAAGCTTCAAGCAAGTTCTTAAAATATAAAGATGCTAAATACATCCTTTTTCCTGGTAAAGCTTAATTTATAACAATATAAGTTCTGTGGGTCCGACACTGTAATTTGAAGGCAATTTTTCGTTTTTATGATTGGTTGTAACTCTTGTAACAAGACCTCAAGTTATTTTCTTGATTGAACTTGCATGGTGTCACAACTTGTTTGATTGAATTTCAGAAGTGTAAAGTAAATCAATTTTATAATTTTGGATCCTTATAGTCTTAAATGCTTGTTTGCAACCGTATTTGCTTGGAAGAAAGCACCGTCAGCAGCTGTGGCTCGCCGGTTTATCTGCTTATGCCGGTCACGGGACACTATTTCCTCAATAACCTCACCATCTCCTTTTATCAACCTGGAACAAATGCATAACTGAGGCACAGTAATGTGAAAGTTAAATAAAATAAGTTAACTCTTAAAAAATATATATATTGGTGCTTATTGTGAAAGTTAACACCACCTTTATTAGAACTATAAAACTTATTTGGATTATTTTAAGCCATCTAGCTTAAAATGTTCCAAAACTGACAGCAACACCATTCAATTGTAATATACCTAATTCATTTGAAACTTTTATCTCCTGTCCCTATCAGTTCTAAAAAGAACTTAGAAACAGTCAAATCAATAAAAGTTTAGAGTATTACTTCTACAATCAGCACCAATATTATAATTTCTATGTATCAAGACCATTAAATAGACAACAATTTAAATTATACTACATACATACACCAATAGACAACAGTGAATTAATAAAAAATCTAATTTGTATCATTTAGCCTGTCATAGCGCTCCACATTGTCAAAGATGTTATTCAAAACTGTACATAAAAAGTCAACAGAACGATAGAATAACCTTTCTCGTCCGGTCTCTTCATCCAACACTCTTCTTACTACACTTTGCTTCCTCTCCCATTCCTCTTTGGTCATGGGAGCCATTGCTCTAGATCTTTCCATCAGTTCTACAACAAAATTTATTGTTAACAGTTGCTTACTACTAAATTGTAATTACTTGGAAATAAAGTACATATAAATAAACTAAACAAAATATGTGTGGTCCGATTTCTGTTCATTACCATTATAAACTTAGTTGTAAATGGATTTAAGCCACAGGTCCACTGCATTACAAAAATGTTTATGAGCATGAATAAATTAGTCAAAAATGTGAATCTTTCTTCGGAAAATGTTAAATTATTTACAAAGAACAGTAGACTCGCCTTAAATCTAGCAATTTCAAAAATCAGAACATCTATTTTAAAGGGAAATTGATTCAAATTTCTGATTAGAGTATGGTGGCATCTGGAAAAATTTAAAATAATAATACAGAGGACAGAGGTTAAAAACCAGATCAAGAAGGTGTACTTTAGAATAAGAAAGATGTTATGGATTATTTTAAACCAACCAATGGGTATGTCCGCTGTAGAATCGTCCGCAGTTCCAGCCTCGTCTCGGCTGCAACTCTCGCTCTCACTCCTCCGCCTGTCCCTAGACTTCCTCTTTTTTGATTTCATCTTTTTCTTGAGCACTTTATCACTCTTTTTCTTTTCTTTCTTCAATTTCTTTTTCAGCTTACGAAGTTTCTTTTGTTCGACCGAGGAGTCGGAGCTGCTGGAACTATCACTGTCTTCGGACGTCGTAGACAGTTTACGTTTTTTAGCTTTTTCCTTACCCATTTCAACTATACTAATTCAGTAAAGCAACAAGTACAACGAAAAAATCAAAAAAGGCCGTGCCTATTTTGGAAAAAAATATTTTGTATCTGTCAATTTCAATTCTGACATTGACATTTGTTCTTTTTTTTTCTCAATAGCCATGCATGGCCAATAGCATAGCAAAATAGCACGCGTGCGTGTGTAGCCGTGTTCTTCTCGCATGCTTATGTTTTCAAATGACACCGTTTTTTAGGGTTCCGTAGCCAAATGGCAAAAAACGGAACCCTTATAGATTCGTCATGTCTGTCTGTCTGTCTGTCTGTCTGTCTGTCCGTCCGTCCGTCCGTCCGTATGTCACAGCCACTTTATTCCGAAACTATAATACCTATACTGTTGAAACTTGGTAAGTAGATGTATTCTGTGAACCGCATTAAGATTTTCTTACTAAAATAGAAATAAAATGATCCAAGTTTTACATAACAATAAAACTTGTATTATTGAGCAGAGACGATGCACAGCATCTGTGAGAGTGCGCCACCTACTTCCGATTCGATTTCCACCAATTAGAGGCCATTTCCTGTGAATATTGGTTGCTAATTTGACTTTGTGTCACCAGAGGACGGCTCGTTCGACCTTACCTCATAAGTCTCTCACCAGGAGCCCTTGAAGGGATGCTGTGCATCGTCTCTGCTCAATAATACAAGTTTTATTGTTATGTAAAACTTGGATCATTATCGGCATGTGACGATGCACAGCATCTGTGAGAGACGTGTTTATATCTCCTGGTGACTAAACGACGCTATGTGATGAGGAATTATGCTTGTGCTGAAGTTCTCTGCAAAATAACTCTTAAACAAATTTATTAGAAAATAATCGGATCATTTGCATGTGCATCATTTGCATATGCTTGTGCTGAAGTTCTCTGCAAAATAACTCTTAAACAAATTTATTAGAAAATAATCGGATCATTTGCAAAATTAGGAGACCCATTTCTTAGAATCATCCTTGCTATGATATTATAGAATGAAAGTTCTTCCTCTCATGATTACTATTCGTGAAAGAAAGGTAGACTATGACGTTGTGTAGTTATTTCATCCGCGAGGTGCGAATAAAAATTTGCAAAATTAATCACAATATAGAGAGGTATGGTTAATAGCTGCGAGAAGCTATTGAGGGTAGAAAAAAATTACATTTAGCTATTTATGACTGCATACTCAGTTCTAAAACATTATCTAACCAAGGTAAAATATTTTACTAATCACGTCTAATCATTAAACAGAATCGCCGTCAAGGGTTGCCCCTCAGTTTAGTACCTAATATAATGTGCCCACTTGAAACGTTATTCGAATTCCCATAACTCAACCGCAACGGCAAATTATTAAATGTTTCCAAATGAATATTTTAAGATCGAGTATGATCACCACTGCACCCAGAAATTTAGAGGCATTCACTCATAGGGTATATTGAAACTAAGGTGAAAACAACACATATCACACATACACACACGACCTAGTACATACTAGCTCGTTATACAAGCGTTTTAACTCGACAACCCTCTAAAGAATTCATACTATACAATATGCATTCATGTACCTACATATAATATCAGCAAACGAATATTACGCATATTGAATTTTACGGACGAACGAGGTTGCGCCCAACAAATTCCAGTTATAAAACAATGTGGATGACGCGAAAGAAGTGTGTCTCTGCCCACCCCTCGGGGAAAGACACGCGACTGTATGTATATATGTATGTATAACAGCTGCAAACTTACTAAAGTATGACAAAGAACGGTAATTTATTTTCGCGAATAACATTAGGTAACTTGTAAGTATGTATGAGAATTTTATTAAGGTAAATTATAACATTACTTGGTAAGATGAGGGTAAATAGACAATTGGTTGTTGGTTTGCTTAATTACTTAGCAGATATACCTTGAATTCATATTCTTAACAACAACAGTTTCAACCGAATTATAATTTACCGTTCCAAGACTAGAAGGTATCCGGTAGTTATAGCTGTATTTTCGGTAGGCTGACTACCATATTATGGGTTCTTAGACTGCGCCCTCCCCTTCTTTTTCTTGCGAAGAAAGAATCTATGAGAGTGGTCTAGGCACCAAAGGAAATTTTAATTTAAACTTGGTTACCTTTCAGTTGTAATTTTAGAATTGTTTACTACCAGTGACACACGGGTGAGGTGTGATGCCATTTGTTTTGAGCTGCGGTATCTGGGCTACGACTTTCATTTCCGCCAAAGCTGTTGACTGTAGAAAGACCTGAAAGTACTATTTATATCTACATTATTAAAACACTGGCAAGTGATGTTACTACGCAAACCCGAAGGCCTGTAAGTATCCCAGCTGCCGGCCATACTACTGCTGGAACATTGCCTCGAGTCACCACACTTGGGTCAATGTTGGTTACCGCGCATCACATGCCACACAATAATAAAAGCATCCTTGACGAACTAAATTGTTAAGTAAAATCGAGCTACGAGGCGTAGTATAATCTGTTGCGATTAATAAAGTACCTACTAAATTGTAATGTAAACAGATTGCATAGTGTTTTGGAGACAAGCACTGAATGGATGTTATTCTCTGAAACATTACCTTACATCAATAACAGTTCGACCTGTTCTTTTCTTGTGTCGGTAGTGTAATCGAGCGTCACGATACGCTCTATAAAAATCCTTGCTTGAAGGTGAAAATAGGACCCCTATTAGAAGCGTAGTGCTGGCTATCACAGAAGCGGAGACATTACCTGACGTCACTAATGGTTATTATACCAGAGAAGACTGGTGCGATTCGCACGCAGGCAGACCACAGAAATCCTTGGTTGAAGATATGTCAGACGCCGCTGTTGTTGTAGAGTGTTGAAGGCAAGCACTTGCTAAAGGTTAATGAAGGTTATATTCCCCGAAATAAAAAATGGCATGTCCTTGGGTACAGGCGAGCAAAACTGCCATGTTAAGCTTGAAAAGCAGACAAAAGAAAATTTATGTGGGATTAAGACGCCACTAGGTTGTACAGGATTGAAGTGAGCCAAGCTCTGGCTGAAGTTCGGTGGGATACGTTCCCTTAAGTCAAATGCGATTATCCTATAGTATAGACGAGGCTGCCGCGTAACGCTAGGAGGCAGCCGACGTAAATCTTTGGTTGAAGATGTAAAAAATAGGACGCCGCTATATTGCAGTGTTGATAAGAAGCAAGCACTGGTGGGGGTTCATGACAGACATCTGACCTCATATTTAGACATCACTAATTGGCATACGCTGCCAGATAAGCCTGAAAACTGCCCGATACGCTCGAAGACAGCCCCCGAACAGGAAATTGCGTAGTGTTGCTGAGAGGCAAGCACTAGCCGAGGGTTAATGATAGACACATCCCCTGACGTCATTTCAAGACAGACATCAGGTTGGCCTACGCAGCCAGACGGAACTATCACTGTTGTACCGATACGCTCGGAAACAGCCCCCATGTATCAATTATTTCATGATAATAACGGATTCACTCAACTTGATTAAACTTGCGGTTTGACAAACTTCACTTCTCTCTGCATATAACGCCAAATGTACATTTTTATTTCACATGTGTATCTCACGACTCTGAATTACATTCCTGTTTACGTTACATGTGTAACGCAACATGTGGTAAATAAATAATTTTCTTTCTTTGTTAATCGCCTTGTGTTGAAGTGCAATGTATCCAGCCAATCCGAGAGACGGCCGATAGTTTGCTTTGCTGTCGTCGCTTGTGAAAATATCTCTAGACGTCAGGCGGTAGATACAGTTCGGGCACGGTCGATCATCTACTCGAATGGAGGGTAGTACAGATTTTGTGCTAAGTAAAAATTTAAATTCACCAACACGCCATATACGGAAACAAAACATAGTGAATCACCACGACCAGCTAGAACTGTCTGAACACTGTCTAGAATTTAACCAATACAGATCTTCCTGAGTGTGGTGAGATGAGACCACATTATTTACATACATTACACACATTTATAGACCACATACATTACACAGAAAAAGGGAGCAGCTTGTATTAGATTTATTGAAAAATATATTCCATCGAAATATTATTACAATGCATTCCGTGCTTCGGAAGGCATGTAAAACCGTTGGTCCCGGCTACTATCTGCGGATGTGGCCAATATAGGAGCCGTGTCGGAAGCCAAGTCGGCCCAACAATTCCGACACCATGGTTTCTGAGATAGGTTGACCTTTACTCGATAAGAAGAATGCATAATAGAGGATACAGTTACTTTAATAAAGAGGCTTAACGATATTCACGTGACGGGTTGTAAAAGCTCAATAAATTAAAAATTTAAGCCTTACTCAAGTCTTTCTATGAAGAAATTTTTGTAGATCAGCTTGAGGCCACTTTGAGAAAAAGCTAGGTGACCATTATATAAGCCATTGTATGCAGGATAAGACTTCAGATAAGACGTCAGGTGTACGTAATTAGTTGACAAGTTTGTATGTAATGTTTTAAAACGGGAAAATCCATTTTTCTCAAGTAAAAATTACGACCTGGGCGAAGCCGCAGGGTGAACACCCAGTTTGAATTAACTTAGACAATAATGGTTCTAGCGATAACATGAACAGATAGTGGAGCAAACAACAACGGCTTAGATAATGTTAGGTGCATTCCCGTAATCATATCTAGGCGGGCCTGCGGAGCCCTTAACCCTTATAAGCAACTTCGATACGCTCGAAAACATTCTCCTGTGAGTCATTGTCACAGCTAACAACCGAGTTATTCAGTTTCGGCTTAGGTAATGGTAGGGTAGGTGCATTCCCACAATCATATCGAGATGGGCTTGCGGAGCCCTTAACACTTATAACTTCGATACGCTCGAAAACATTCTCCTCTGAGTCGTCGCAACTAACGAACGACTTATTCAAACAAAAGCAAAGTTGGAAGTACTCACGTGAAATTGAAGCTGTTACCTTCTAAGATACTCGTTTTTGTAGCAAAAGCGAACCTCATGACATGAAAAAGACTAATTTTCACTTATTTCACGGTAATGAGCAACGAATTTAAAATACGCTTCTAAATCCGTTAAAATAATTTAAAATTTTTATCAAAAAATTTCCATTACACTGTCACTAATTTCTTGAATAAGAAAAATAAATAAATTTAGACTAATATTTAGAATACGCTTCTAAATGCAAAATATAAAATTTAAAATAAAATATTTTTTACAAAAAATAATTTTAAATTTTGACAGACTTTAAACTGAGATCTTGTTAGATCGGAAGTTAACGACGCTATGAGGTAAGGTCGAACGAGCCGTCCTCTGGTGACACAAAGTCAAATTAGCAACCAATATTCACAGGAAATGGCCTCTAATTGGTGGAAATCGAATCGGAAGTAGGTGGCGCACTCTCACAGATGCTGTGCATCGTCACATGCCGATAACAATAAATTTAGGGGGGCCCCATACATAGAACTGAAAGTAAAAAAAAAATTTTTCATCAAACCCATACGTGTGGGGTATCTATGGATAGGTCTTCAAAAATGATATTTATGTTTCTTATATTATTTTTTTCTAAACTGAATAGTTTGCGCGAGAGACGCTTCCAAAGTGGAAAAATGTGTGTCCCCCCCCCCTCTAACTTCTAAAATAAGAGAATGATAAAACTAAAAAAAATATATGATGTGCATTACCATAAAAACTTCCAACGAAAATTGGTTTGAACGAGATCTAGTAAGTAGTTTTTTTTTAATACGTCATAAATCGTAAACCGCAATTTACCTTTCACTATTATTAAAACATCGATCAAAGTCACAACGAACTACAAAAACTTTTATATTATGTTACTGGCTGCTATGGAACCCTTCATGGGCGATTCCGACTCGCACTTGGACGCTTTTTTTATTTATTTTAGTTTGCATGCACATTCTTTATTAATTTTATTATAGACATATAGGTACTTAGTATTGTATATAATTTATAAACGCGAAAGTTTGTAAGTATGGATGTATGTTTATTACTCTTTCACGAAAAAACTACTGAATGGATTTTCATGAAACTTTGCAATAATATAGCTTATACATCGGAATAACACGTACTTAAGCTACTTTTTACCGCGGGAAAATCTGTTAGCGCGGGCGGAGCCGCGGGGCGGAAAGCTAGTCAATAATATATTATAGTAGCGTATGTACGCCGAGTATGTCGAGTACCTAAATAACTCCTATTATGTAGACATATAAGGCATATACCCTCATAAACCTGTGTGCTATGCTATTACTTTGTCAGCGCAAACATAGACCTCATTAGTCATTAGGGCGTCACGGGGTGTCGGGAGACGGGAGTCCCGCTCCCGGTGAATAATTGAGGGACTGAATACGCATGCGCGGAACTTGCGAGCCCCTACGGTTCGCCCGTGACGTCGTGACCGCTCCTACTGGCTGATTAGTCTAGATTAGATAGTCAGATAGAAATATCAGTTCCGCAACTATTATTATTTCAGCAGGCGTTTTAGAGATGTGTTCGCTGAGTGCGTGCTCGTTGTTCTGAAGAATGCAGTCTGGGGCGGAGGGTGCGGACAGTGCGGCGGCGTCGGAGGCCGCGAGTAGTGGCAGCGAGGACTCGGAGTGCGAGCCGCAGGCGGAGCCCGACGCGGACGCCGCGCTCACGGAGGAGTGGGCTCGGGAACTGCTGGCTGGCGAGGGTGTGGTCTTGCCACATGAGGTAATCTGAACATATACCATTTACAACATTGCTCTTATTTTCTGACAATAATAATAAATAGACAATTTACAATTTATTTTGGCGTATTTGTTTGACCTTATTAACATCGATGTTATAAATATACAACATAATATTTTGAGCGGGTCTAGGCACGAAGATTTTGATACATTATACTTATAATGTGTCCTATCCTACGTACCTTACCTGCTCGTACAAAGCTTAAAAAATATAATGTCGTAAAAATACTAAACGAAATTTCTGAACCCCGATAGTTATTCATTATGAAATTAATTAGATAACACCAGATTAAAACTTAAATAACATGAACAGTAATAATCATAAAATAACTAATAATATAAATTGAGATCTCACGCATGCACGCCACTCATAAATGATCGTTTTGATTGAATTAATTGCTCTATTAACTCGACTCGTTAATCAATTACAAACGTCCTACCTAACTAATGGAAATGTGAAAGTAATCCTGTCGAAGTCTAGTATATAAAAGACTGCTAAAAAATACCTTCGGTTTTTTTTTTTTTAATTTAGTACCTACAGTCAAGAGCACGTTAAGCTCAAGATTAGGTATACGATGATGTCAAATTTTCTTACTATCGTGTAGATTATCAGGTCATCGACCCGACCGACCTCTGAATTCTGGATTCAAGATGTTTATATAGCATACTTCCGACAGGTACACGTGGAATCCCGCGCAGGCGTCGCTGGTGCTCTCAGCCGGGTCTTGGCCGTCACAGTCTGCTACGAAGAGGATGGCGAGAGCAAGTCCCTCCCTCTGGTCGTCAAACTCCCTCCCAGAGACCCCTTCGGGAGACTCTTCGTGGCTGAAGCTCAGTTCGACACGAGAGAGATTCTGTTCTATACTGAACTAGCTCCAGCACTTAACAGGCTTGCTGAGGAAGCCCTAGGCCCCGGACAGGGATTGCCTGTGCCGAAATGTATCAAAGCCAGATTGCCTGGTAAGCCTATCCCTTTGTATTTATTTTTACTAAATTAAGAAGCCCAGTCAGATATGTAAGTGTGTACCAAACACTGACGTCATCGTCTAGATATCTAGAATATGAGTCACTTGACTGAGTAATGTTATTTTTGTCTCCAAGGCCTCCACTCAACGACAACTGTTTTAAAATGTCTGTTTTGTAATAGCTGAGAAGTAGGTAGGTAGGTAATTATTTTCATGTAAAAAACAAGTACTTCTTTTTTTGTAAGTTAAATAACTTAAAGCGCTAAGAAATAATGATAACCAGAGAGATAGCAAAAGCGCGCTTCGCATATAACCCAGAAAATTTTCTATTTATACTCTAAGCATATAACATTGCGATTAAAAACTACAGTTAAAGTTAGATATAAACGTGTTATAAACTCACTCATAGGTAGGTATACCATAATATGGATGGTCCCACCAAGAGGCAAAATACGCTGCCCAGTGTTAATTTGCTGACTTCTCACACAACTTTTTTTCTCTTTATTAAGCATACGAGTACTCATCGTACAAACGAATAAACGTTGAATTCAAAACTCATAAACTTCTTATATTAACCAACTAGCGACCCGCCCCGGCTCCGCACGGGAAAATGGTTATTGTGGGTTATCCTTCAGTATATTATGCATGTATTATACATATAAACCTTCCTCTTGAATCACTCTATCTATTAAAAAAAACCGCATCAAAATCCGTTGCGTAGTTTTAAAGATTTAAGCGTACAAAGGGACATAGGGACATAGGGACATAGGGACATAGGGACGGAGAAAGCGACTTTATTTTATACTATGTAGTGATGATTTACTAGTTTAAACTACGCTAAACTATATTGATTTTCACATGAAACTTTCTGAATGTTCCAGATGAAATAGGCGGCGATAGTGAGCTAGTTCTAGAAGACGTGACATCAGCTGGTTACGAGCCGGCTGACTTTGCTGAGGGCTTGAGTGAGGAGCGCGCGAGAGCAGCCCTGCACGCCGCAGCTCGCCTACACGCCCTCTCCCTCGCACTCCGTGAAAGAGAAGGCCCGCTTGACCAGAGATTCGATTTTCTTTTTCCATGCGAAAGAGCAGCAGCTGGGTACTTACGTCTCGTTCGACGAGGTCTCCCACAGCTGGAAGCGTTCTTGCGAGGTAGACCAGACTGTGTTGATGAAGCAGCAGCTGTGTCCGCTCTTAGCGCCCGGGCGCCTTCCCTCCTCGGCACTCTCTTGCGGCCAGCTGAACCAGCGCCCTTGGCACATGCAGACTTCTGGAGCGGCAACCTTCTATTCCGAGAGAACGAAGGCAATAGTGAATGTATAGCTTTAGACTGGCAAATGGTATCGCTTGGGAGACCGATGGACGATGTTGCATTGCTACTTTTGTCGTCATTGACGCCGGAAATGAGGCGGGCTGTGGGTGACAAACTGATAGAGAATTATGGCGATCGTTTAGAGGTGGAGTGTGCTAGATTAGGAGCTTCGTCTGCAGCTGCGACGGTGAGACGCGGGTTGTTGCCGGACTGGCCGCGGGCGGCGCTGAGAGCGCTGCTGCTGTGCGCCGGGAGTGTGGACGTTGCTTTAGGAGATCCCCGCGCAGAAACACGCCTGCTCGAAGCGGTCAAAGATCTTTATGCACAAGGAGTTCTAGCCCTAAAACCTGACACCGAATCATAAGGGCTAATGGGCCTAACTAGTGCCAAAAGTAATTTAACCGTAAATTATTTATAATTGAGTCCAATCGTATTTATTTTTAAATATTTTAAGCACAAATTAAAATTCTGGGTGTGTTTTATGATGAGTAGTGTACGATCGTATTTGGTGGAGCCTGTTGCTGGTATAAGTTAGTAGTTAGTCTACGTATTCTAGCAGCGACAAAAAGCCTAAATTACTGAAGACTGAAAAACATGTTAAACTGAAATGTGCGTATGAGAGTTCAGCGTATTTGAGGTAGTTGATCTTATTGCTCATTGTATCAAAGGCTAGAACATTGTGGTCTATTGACTATGATTTAAAATATTAAATTATTATCAATCAAATTAGATTTTATTTATTTCCATCCCTATATATATCTCAAAAGTATACTGTTTTTACTTTAGACAGCGACTGCGCAAAGGTTCAATACAAGGGTATTTTTAAAATCATGTAAAATTTGAAAGAAGAAAATTGCTGAAAAAACTGAGAAAATTATTTTTATTTTAAAAATATACTTATGCAAACTTTTATAATACGAAATTCTGTTACGAATACGAAGCATATAATAATTATGCATGATTATAACCTTAGTCGTTTTGTGTTCAATACATTCCATTGTATTGTATGTATCACTCACTGTATTATATAGTAACGAACAGAAGGAAAACTTATAAATTGGCTGTATAAAAGCTATTTTCTCTGCTTGTAATCTAGTTTCTGAACGAAAACTCGTACGTCAAATTAGGTAAATGTCAAATCGCGACCTTCGTGCTTTGTTCATAATATTTGGAAAATGAGAGTTTTTTGGAAGTAAATGTTGTATTTAGAATATTTTTAGTAGTTAATTAAAGAATTGCAATGGCGCAGACAAACCAAGTGACCCTGGATATGGAAGAGGAGGTGCCATCGGAGGGTACACCACGAAACATTACGTTGCAAAGACTGGATTCAGTGTCTAGGCCTGTACCAGCCAACAGGGGTAACATTGGGCTCGGAGATCGTCTCAACAGCGTCTTTAGGGAGATTAGGCCACTTGTCGAACATGCTCGAATGGTAAATATTCTTCTTTTTACCATTTAACGCATCTTAGATAAACGTCTGAACACTACCAATTTGTAGAATATTGTGATAATTTATGTACCTGTATAAAACGTATTAATGTTAATTTTAGGTTTATATATTTCAACTAATGATCTTATTTAATTCATCAGAGTAAAAAATTTTTTGTATTATATTGTGTAATTTGTTGTACCAATAGTCATCACTCATCACATCACTAAATTACTCATCTACTAGAAAACGCGATAACAAATTATTGTGGTCTTACATATACTTTTTCCATTTTTTATTGCCTTCTGTGTTCTAAGCCAAATGATGTATGGTATCACAATGAATTATTAATACCAGTTTGAGTCTGTTATTATTAGTGGAAACTAGATTTGGCCCAGTTAACACTGCTTGTGATTACCAGAAAATATGTACCTAATGGTATTTGCCAATCTTGCCATGTCTGTCTCTCTACTAAAAGATATACTCAGATGATAAAAAAAAATGTATATATAAAATAAATAGAACAAAAAACATCATTTAATGAAAAAAATAAAATAAGGTAACTTTTCTCTGAGCTACTCAATACAGCAGTTTTTTTAATAATTAATAAAGGTAGTTATTTTTGTTTTTGCATTATTGGTTGTGCATAATTTTTTAATGCATTCAGTTTCCCTACCTTGTTATTAAACTTGACACTGGCGCAAGGTTATAATAGCACCAAAACCAGAAAAGAAAATAAAACTAGCTGTCCTCCTGCGGCTACGCCCGTGTTGTTTTTTTACTTTTCCATGCAGTTTCCCATAGTATGAGATATTTTTCCACAGTAAAAATTATCATAAGGTGCAATTTCATTTAAATCAGCACATGTACAAAAAAAATGAAATGAATAATGATGTGGAATATTTTGTTACGGTTTCACTCCAAAACCACTGAACCAATTTTTGATAAAACTTGGTATGGAGATAGAATCTGTCTCAGGAAATTGGCCGCTTTACTGCGGGAAAATACCTTATTCCCACGGGAAAACCTGTCTGTCAGCGCGGGTGAAGCCGCGGAACGGAAAACTGGTTTATAATAAGAAACAAATATGCAACACCCTATACTTTATGGCTTTGATCAGTAGGGTCAAACTTAAGGATCAAACAAATCTTAATCAAATAAAAGGAAAACCATTAAATATTTTATTTTATTTACTATTATTATATGTGGATTTCCAGACTGTAAAGCCTGACCAGAGAAATAAAAAACCTGCTCTGGGGGCGCCCGCCACGTGTATATTTTTACGACTATAGCAACAATTTCCCTTATAAAATTAGTTCCCTTAGTTTTTTTTTTTTTTTAATTGACCTATGCTTGAGTCGAAAAAGTACGACGGATCAAGCTTCACCGGACTTGCGGGAGAGCGGAAGACTCTACCCCTAAAAAAGTCATATACCAACGCGTCTAGGGGCGGCTCAAGCGAGCCTCGGACCACGGCTTAGCGCGTTGATATAGAAAAACATCGTGAAGGAGACGACGCCTGAGGGGCTCCGTCTCTGATTATCAATTCTGATTTTGGTTATAGCCGCGCCTCCGCCGGCCGGTACGGGCGTTGTTACCTGAGGGGTATTCGCTACCAGAAGGGCATTCTGTTAGGTGTAATCTAAATTCTTTGGCTACTTTAACTGCATCAGTGATTTCGTCGTCACGTTCGGAAAGGATGTGTTTGGGACGGCGGCGGAACCGCGTAGTAGGGTGCGGGAAATAGCCCTTCCTTTTTGCCTTCATCAAAGTAGCTAAATATTTGTTTAAATAACACTTCAATACTGATAATGATTATAACATTATTGAATGTGCAGGGCAACAACGCTCGGCTGTCGCTGCCGACGTGGCTGCCGCGGACCCCGCCGGCCACGCACCAGCCCGACGGCATCCAGCGCCCGCAGAGCTCCATAGCCCACGTCAACCTCGGCCCCAACGCACAAACATATATTGGTAATTAAAACTAATCATACACTCACTACTGATACTAAATTGGAAATAACTCTTAAGATTTAAAACGGGGTGTAATCTTAATAGTTATGAAAACAACCGTGAAGGTTTTAAAAAGTAAATTGGAAATAGATTTTTTTAAACCATTTTATCACTAAATCCGCAGAGTTTCTTACCAAGAAATCTTAAGCGGAATTTATTTATTTCTTAACAACAAGTAAATTATCTCAAAATGCTTGTGAGTGTCAATTAGGAGATCACTGACGGGTTTATATTCTGAAATGAAATGAAATGAAATGAAATGAAATGAAATCATTTATTTTAACTTTTGGACACTTTTTTGGACACTTAGTTAAGTCAAATAAAGTTACATTTAGTGGCGAGTTCAGCAAAGCAAAATGTGCGGTCTTTTGTGGAGAAGAGCTCGCCGAATAAACTCCACAAGCGTCGCATCTTTAAAAAATTATATATTTTTTTTAATATGTAAATTATAGGTACAATATATCTTAATAAATTAAATTATATTAATAGCCAACTCAAGCAACCTCATTCCCATGGAGACCTTCTGCTTTCGAACGAAGCGCAACGTGTTGTTTGCCATTAAAGATGAAACATTAGATCAAAATAAGTAAACATCAAAACTAATCGTTTATGGCTACGTCTTTTGTAGGCAATTCTGTAGCCTACTATAAATACTTGTGTACATAGTTATAAAAACACTTGTACTTGTTTCACGTAATATTTAAAGGGGTAAACCCAACATGAGCATCTTCAGGGGTCACACTATTTAATTTTAAACATTCATCATACATAACACACATCTCTCAACAGTCTTACTTACTTAATAACTTACTACAGTAACAGACCGCGTCGCCCCGCCGGTACAGAGGCAGACTTCGCATGGAGTCAGCAACAGTGCCTCGAACGACTCAAACCTCTCGGATGGCGCTCAGCAGCATCCAGAAATTAATGTGTCGGTGAATCCTGCCAACAACAACAACATACACGACGAGGGCGACAACGACAGCCATAGCGAGGATGGGACGCAACAGGTACACGATTATGAGTCTCATCACTATCCATATTTGGAATATAATTTTCTGTTAACCAAAAAATCGAATCTTACAACAAATATATTATTCGTGCACTAAAAATACTAATCTTGCACCAAATATCCAAGGGCGTGAACCGAAGCGGGGGACGGGGGGGCGCAGCCCCCCGCCAAAAAAAAACAAATCTACCCAGAATCAAATCGGTTGGTTAGGTTAGGTTAGACTGATGTCAATAACAGAGCGGAGGGAGCCGAGCGAGCGGAGCGAGCGTGCCGCGGCAGCGACCGGCGACCGCCGTAGTTTTGAATTTTTCAAAGTTGATAACTCAAGAAGTCTCATGTTTGCATGTTTTGGTGCACAATTAGTATTTTAGGTGGAACAAGAGAATAATTTGAGGTACGGTTAAATACTATCCTTCATATTTTATTGTATTAATTAACCCTTCATAAGGCAAAACAACTTTATAAAATTCATTCTTTACTGACTTTATGTTGAGGGTATAAGGTTAAAATTAAGGTAGCAATATAGTGGACACTGCCTTGTAAAGGTTTAACGGGCTGCTTGTTTACCGCAACGCGACAACAAGCGCTTGTTTTGCGCATAGAGTGGTATATCTCACTACGCGGTTAACTCGATCTCTTCAAAAAAACTCAGGAATTGGCCCAGCTTTGGATTGGCGATCCGAGGATTTACTTCTGTACCACAATACACCACGACATTCCAGCATGCCATAAAGAGGTACGAATTCTAAGTAGATACTGCTTAATTATAACAGCCTATAAAGTAGCTTAGGAGTACTTCCTCCTTGGATATTTGTGGACCACACGATCCCGACGCTTAGCAGGCGGGTTTGGGATTGCAACTGTTGCTAATTAGACAAATGAACGCTGCTGCATATTCCTGGTGTTATCTTTATTGGTGTTTCGTACCGAACCAACCGAGCCAACTTTACCCACAGCCCATAAAAATAGTTGTGTTGGTCCAAACAAACATAGAATAGAATATACTTTATTGCACACCAGTAGTAAATTTAAACAATACAATTACAATAACATACGTGTACAAATAGGCGGCCTTATTGCTAAAGTAGCAATTTCTACCAGGCAACCCAAACATAATTCGAAAACCAGACGATGAGATCGTTATTGTTCTGCTTTCTTGAACCTCACACTACGCAGCGCCCCAGCATAATAACTTATAATAAATACCAGCACGCTAAATCCTAAAAATTAGTATATTTAGTATAACCAATTTCTCATTTATTTCAGGTGGTGGATGTTAGAGGGACCCTCAATCTGTTGATAAAATACGCTCCATTCTACTTCATCCTGTTCATAAAGTTCATGTACGACAGTCGGGAAGCCATATTTACCTTCAGTGTTTTATTCTGCACATTCACTCACTGCAACAGTTTAGTTAGAAGGTGAGTCACTACATAGTATAAAATAAAGTCGCTTTCTCCGTCCCTATGTCCCTATGTCCCTATGTCCCTATGTCCCTTTGTACGCTTAAATCTTTAAAACTACGCAACGGATTTTGATGCGGTTTTTTTTAATAGATAGAGTGATTCAAGAGGAAGGTTTATATGTATAATACATGCATAATATACTGAAGGATAACCCACAATAACCATTTTCCCGTGCGGAGCCGGGGCGGGTCGCTAGTTCGTAATAAATCATACTAATATTATAAAGAGGAAAAAAATCTATTTTTGTGTGTGAGTATGTTTGTAATGAATAAACTCAAAAACTTCGGAACCGATTTCAAAAATTCTTTCACCATTAGAAAGCTACATTCACCTTGAGTAACGCTACCTTTTAACGCGGGAAAATGCCACATTCCCGCGGTAAAAACGGTTACGCGGGCGGAGCCGCGGCTGAAAGCTAGTAAATAATAAAAATAAAAATCCTTTATTGTCAGATCACAAGATCCATAGAATGTTAGTAACAATATGCCAATAGTAACAATAAGTAAAGCCCGACCAAAGAAATATGACACCTCGCCATATTGCGGAATTTCAATGGAACTAATTTTATAAGAGAAATTGTTGCCATAGTCGTAAAAATATACACGTGGCGCCCCCAGAGCAGGTTTCTTATTTCTTTGGTCAGGCTTTAACTTAACAAAAACCAAACTAATTACAGAGAACACGGCAAGCAAATGAACAGAAGTATATTAGCGTTACTATGCGAGCTGGTTCTAACGTCGTGCATAGTGGCATTAATCCATTTGTTTGCGGGCCACGGGCGGTTATTACCCAATGTTATAATGTCTCCCGGGTACACGGAACCCATCACTGTGTGGGAGCTGCTGTGGCTCGTGGTGATGACGGACCTGATCGTCAAGATCGTCACCGTCAACGTCAAGATCATAGTCACCATGATGCCGGCCGTGGTGCTGCCCTTCCAGAAAAGGGTGAGTTCAAATATGTTTCATTCATCATAAGCACAGAAGAAAATAATAGTACTAACCTGTACAGAAAGGACACACCCCCCCGCGCCTAAATTAGTTTGAGTTGTTATTCAAAAAGAAGTAGCTTATCAAAACGCGTTTTCTGTATGAAAAAGACAGAAAAGACACTCACCCCCCGCGCTAAAATGAGATCCCCGCCCGCCCGAGCTCCCCACGCCCCGCACCCCGCAGGCGCCGCGGGACTCCGCCGGTGGTGTTCGGGGGTGTTTTAGCCCCTAGCGCCATTGACTTGTAGTTGATATTTAGTTGTTATTCAAAAAGAAGTAGGCTGTCAAAATACGTATGACCGCCCAGGGTTAGTACTATGATTTTCTTCTGTGTCGAAAGATTAAAAAGCATAAACAACTCCTTCAACCTAATGATTTTGTTTGGGGACACATTTTGGCGCGTGGGGGTGAGTGTCTTTCTGTACCGGTTAGTACTACATATTGGGCTTTCTGCCGTGGCCGCTAAAATCTCTAAACTTAAGTTGTTGATCTCTTTCATTCATATGGGAATCGAAAAGAATGGGGAGATGAATGAATTTAATTTTGAATGAATGATATTTAAAATGAGCAGCGCAGCTGTCAAATTCAGTTTAATTTACTCGGGATGTTTTTAAATTCCTGCTAAATTACGCGTAAAAACGATTTTTGACGTGTCTAAATGTAGGTTGGCTATCACCTGTCCCTTTTCGTTCCTAAGAACGTGAAAGAGATATAACAACTTAAATTTAGATATTTTAGCGGCCACGCAGAATTGAGCTCATTGTTTTCTTCTGTGTCTAAAGGTTAAAAAACATAAACAACTCATTTTGTTTCGTTTCCAGGGCAAGGTATACCTGTTCATAGAGTCGGTATCGCAGCTGTACCGCTGCGTGCTGACCGTGCAGCCGTGGGTGTGGTTCCTGCTGCAGTCGTACTCCAGCTCGGAGAAGATGGTGGGCATGTTCCTGACCTCCATATACGTGATCGCGAAGTTCATCGAGCTGCTAGTGCGGCTCAGCCTGGTCAAGAGCGCCACCTGGACCCTGCTGCAGAGCGTGGTGAGTGATGCGAAATGCTGCTTTTGGTTGTTGTGAGCGAGATAGAAAATATTGTGTGTTGTGTAAGTGATAAGTTTTTTTTTTTTTTTATTTGATCTATGCTTGTGTCGAAAAGGTACGACCAATCAAGCTTCACCGGACTTGTAGGTGAAGCTAAGGTATACAAGCCTGTGCTAAGGTATAAGTATACAGTGTGTAGTAACTAGTGTCTGTGGCATGTCCTTTCAGTACCTAGCGTTAAAACTAGTTTTGAAAGGAAGAGAAAATATATTTCTATATAATAAAATTTGCACTGACTTCGGGACGGCACTAGGTTTTCAACAACCGATTTGGTGAAACTTGGCACAAATATAGAATAGACCTTGCGGACGACCATAGGCAAACTTTTACCGCGGGAAAATTCCTCATTCCCACGGGAGAAACTATAAACGCGGACGGAGCCGCGGCAGGAAGCTAGTTATTTATTAATGTGCATATTCTTCAGGGAAAAGAGTACACGAAAACTCATCATCACCATCATCATTTCAGCCAGTAGAAGTCCACTGCTGGACAAAGGCCTCCCCCAAAGATCTCCACAACGATCGGTCCCGCGCCGCTCGCATCCAGCGGTTTCCCGCGACCCTCACCAGGTCGTCGGTCCATCTTGTATCACGAAAACTCAAAAAAAAAAAAAGAAATTCGTAAAAATAAAAAATCTATGGTGGTCTAATGCTGCCGTACTATTCCAATAGTTTCTACCCTACCTTTTAACCCCCGACGAAAAAGAGGGGTGTTATAAGTTTGACGTGTGTGTGTGTCTGTCTGTCTGTCTGTCTGTCTGTCTGTCTGTGGCATCGTAGCTCTTAAACGGACGCGCCGATTTTGAATCTAGTTTTTTTTGTTTGCAAGGTGTGACAATCGAGAGTGTTCTTAGCTATGACCCAAGAAAATATCTTCAGCCATTTGAAGATTATCAGCTCTTTTCTAGTTGTTGAAAGGATCAAGTAACGGTTATGTGTCGGGGGTTATTAAATTTTTAATTTAGTGTTATAAGAAGACATAATTGGCATGTGTAGAACCTGGGCACGAAGCCGACGGGCGAGCAGCTCCTCTCGGCCGGCGACTCGTGTCCGATCTGCCACGACGACTACACGACCCCGGTGCGGCTCGGCTGCAGCCACATCTTCTGCGAGCTGTGCATCTCCGCCTGGCTCGACCGCGACCACACCTGCCCGCTCTGCCGCGCTAAAGTCGCTGATGAACCTACCTGGCGCGACGGGTCTACCACTTACTACTTCCAGCTCTATTGAGGTACACCACACTACTCACAACTGTTTATTGATTGGAGACAGATACATGCTTTGCTTTAAAGCTATCTGATGATTTTTGGATGTTACTATAAGTACTAAAATGTAAGACTTGAAATATAGACAGGGACGGATCCACCACTTACTACTTCCAGCTCTATTGAGGTCACAACTCACAAGTTCCAACTGTTGATTGGATCACATTGGGAAAGAGAGATACATGCTTTGCTTTAAAGCTATCTGACTATTGATTTGATTGGATGTTACTATGGTTTGCTTCAAACGAATCCGGACAAAAGGTCATTGACTCCTGCATACTCGTACAATGCGTAAACTAACTTTCAAACGATACGATAAAGCTATAGGAAATTAATTATCACAAAAAACCCGATTTGGCATACCGTAGTAGAAGGCGGGGTTACCGTGTGACCTTGCCAGACATTATTTTTAATAACTTTCAAGAAAAGAAAGAGGTCAAATAACTGTTATCCGAATTTATATGAAACAGACCATATAAGTACTAAAATGTAAGAGACTTGAAAATTTGACAGATGGATCCACCACATACTACTTCCAGCTCTATTGAGGTACACCTCACAACTGTTGATTTGATCACATTGAGAGAATGAAGAGAGATACATGCTTTGCTTTAAAGCTATCTGACTATTGAATAAGTACTAAAATGTAAGAGACTTGAAAATTAGACAGGGACGGATCCACACTACTACTACTTCCAGCTCTATTGAAGTACACCTCATAACTCCAACTATTTATGCGTATTGAAATGTTTTTATAAGAACTAAAATAGTAAGAAAGTTTTGTGAGAGAATAAATGCTTTGCTTCCTAGCTCTACTGAGAATCATGTGTCCATAATAAAAATATCTGAAGTAACTAAAAAAAAGATTCGAAAGTTTTTAAATTCGGCGAACTCGCTTGCTTTAAAAATATAAGAAATATTCTGGTGGATTTGGTGAATAAAAAAGTTGTGATTCTGGTCGTCAATAGCTAACTATAATGAGAGCTGAGTGTGTGTGTAGTACAATAATTTCTCTTTTAGGTCTAATATATTCAATATATAATGTTATAATAACAATAATTTAATCACGAATTTTGTGATTTGTTTCGATTATTGATTCTTTGTGAGTAATTCTAAAATTTACTCTCTCTTAATATTCACAAGTTTATTCCAAATTCAATTGTAAATATTTATGTGCAAATTAGGTTTAATGTGAATGGCTGTGTTTTGAAACTGTTCGTTTGATAAATTCATTACTTAGGTTGTACAAGATTGGATGTAATGGTCTAGCTCAAAATTTAAAAAAAATGTACTAAAGTATCGTAAAAAAAAGTTTAAATTGTGTAAAAATTATTACATACATACATATTTTAGGTTTGCCGGTACATAATTGACTGCATTTAAAATATTTTTTGTTGCAGTTTACATAACTTAGGGAAAACAATTAAGGAGTACATGTTTAATAGCTTCTGTTGTCGTGCCGAAAAAACGAAGTACTCAAACTTATAGAGGATATAAACTAACAACAAATCTAGTGCATGGTGGTTCTTCTTTGGCATTCTCACTTCTAAGTCCTATGATATGATTTGACTTTAAGCGTATTCCTTTCGTTTTAAAGCACTCTGGGTTATATTATACGGTTTACACTTAGAGTTTTTTTTTTATTCTAATGGTTTACATTTTTCAGTTTTAATAGTGTGAAAAAGTGTGTAATCAAATATATATATTTCTAAATAAACTTATGGACGATTGCAATCCATATTTTGTAAATTAGTTTTTAATACAAAACTGGTTTTGCGTTCGTATTGTTTTGCGGGGCGTATATTTGAGCAGTAAATTAATTTTGTAATTCTATAGGAGAATACTGGTTCCGACTCTAATGTATAGAAGTGAAAGTTGGGTTAGGAAGAACAAAACATGAAAGTGGAATATGTGCTGTAGAAATAAGATCATTGAGAGTTATGATTGCCGTAAAATTGCGTAATAGGTTTAGGAACAGTGTGATAGACAAAGGAAAAATGTGGAATAGAAGATGATGTTGTAACAAGAATGGGGAAGTGTCCTGGAAAAAAGAAATCAATTCTAATTAGTCCGCCAGCTAGATTATCGAAAAAAATTGAACACATATATTTTTTTCAATTTGACGAAAATATATCGCATAAAAATATAGGAGAAGAGTGCTATGACGTCACTTTTTCTGTAAGTACAATTTGTATGGCGGCGTGTCGTCACTGGAAATTTCAAAGTGCTGTATCGTCGGCATTTTTCGTTTGCTAGACAAAAATACAGTGTACATTATTATTTTGCAATCTAACTGACGGACTAATTAGATTTTTTAGGACACTTACTTATTGAGAAAGTAATGCTAAATTGGTTTGGTCACGTGGAGAGAATGAGTGAAGACAGATTGACAAAATATATTTATAAGGCGAGATTGGAAGTGAATAAAACGATGCGAGTATGCCTGTGTCGTAGAAAATCTCGATCGCAGGTAAAAGAGAGTGGTGCCTGTCTACCCATCCGGTAAAGATGCGTGACTTTAAGAATGTAATCCTGTGCAAGTTTATTTGTCATACAATATATGTGACGTGGATGGATTTTGTGTGTGTGCATGATAATTTTACGTCTATGTAAATATGTATAGCGTTTTTACCTATTCCATTTTTCTTGGTTGCTATTTTTAATTATACATACTCTGTGTAATCAATTATCAATTTTTACAAATTTGAATCGCATTTTAAATTGTTTTGAGGCCTATGTGAATTTATTAATGAGATTTTATAGTGCATTTATTTTGTTGTTTTATTATTATTTATTTTATGAAATAATTGGTTGAATGAGTATAATAACATATAAGATCTATTGAAGTGGCACAAAAACTGTTTTTATTTATACATTAATAGATTGCAGATACCTATTTCGGTTTAATTTGTCAAAGTCACAGTGTTCATTCCGTAGTCGTGTAGTATGTTAAAATGCCATATTCCTACAGACTCATTCATTACCTTGAATAAAATAGTTTAAAGAGTTATTCGTGATTACATACAATTTACTTGTATTGTTCTTTACTCCTGTATATTAAAATCTCCATTAGAAAACACATGTGTGTAATGTTTGTCATTATAATATTAAGCCAAATACTAAACAAAAAAACATAAAACAAAATATTGTACATAAATTAAGATAAGCACTATGTGATGGACGATTATAACAGATAATAAAGGGTAAGAATTATATTGTTATACATATATACACCATGAACTTTAATTTTGAGAATTCATCCTATTTTCCCTAGGGAAAATTGTTTATTTATATAAGTACTACTACTATGTTGCTGATAGATAAACAACCAGTTAAATTTTACGGTGTATAATATGATTATGTAATAATGAACTATGTAAAATATATTGTAAGATTTCCATTCTCAAGCAAAATCCGTTGTTCTTCTATAGCGGTAATTCACTCTGTAAATGGTTTACCGAAAGAGATGCACTTATTTGAAAGAACGAGATAGATAGACACGTCTTTTACATAAGGTGATCTCTCGCTAACTAATTTTAATGCTTGCATATACTTACGCTTTGCCTCTATGCTGTTCTGTTTAACTGTTCTGACTTTTTTATGGTGCATAGAACATTTTTATTTTTGATTTAAGAACTATAATTGGCAAATTCTAACTAATGAAATAGTAGAGTTTAAGATAACGTCCAGAAAACAAAGTACGTAGACTAATAATATTGTTAGAAGCTGATAGATAGGTAGGTATCATGAACTTTAAAGTAATGCTGATGTCCTTCCGAAAGCACTTGTACAGTCAAAAACAGTTTGAAGTCCAAAGAGTGCATTACACAAATAGTTTTTCAAGGCAGTTGAGAATAAATACAGTAGGTACAGAAAATAATAATGTTCATCCCATATATTGTATATAACATATATTTATATCCCCATAAACGCATTGAAACACTCCAATGTGAAATGACAATATACTTAATTATTTGCATAAATATGTACATTTGTGTACTTCGGCCGCAATGATCAACGACAACTCATCGCGGCCGTGTACCAATTAAAGGTGAACGCACACTTGACAGAGGTGAACAAACATGCTTAATGAATCAAATTCAATAAGGTCTCGAATATCTATCCGCACCGTTATAGAACAGACCGCACCTAAGGCCTGTCACACACAGCAAATAGTGGCTGTGATTGCATTCGCTGCGACTAAAAATGAACACGGTTTGTATGGAATTCGCAGCGAATTGCCCTGTCACATTAAGCGAATACTCGAGGCTTAAAGCAGGGGGACCCCCTTTTTGGTTCGTAAGTAAATTTTTCTCATCCTGTCCGGTTTCCTATGGCCCGCCACGGTTCCCTATAAAGTTTATAGCTTAGAGAATAAATAATAGAGCACGCGCATCGCTCCGCTGCCTTTATGTCAAGGGTAAGCAAATTTTGGCAGATTTTGTATGGGCGGTGAAATCAATAACATTTTTCTTTTTTGATTTGTTCCTCGAGTCATGTTTGTAACTTATCACTGCACATTTAAAAATGTTCTCCTATTAAATTTCTTATTTTCACCGGGAAAAATAATTAGCTCCGATAACCATTTCATACTAAACGAACGCGCTGAAGATATTCGGACTGTTCATATCCGTGCTTACGGTTCATACTCGCATAGGCGTACTCTATCCCTCCCAGAAAATTTTCTATTTATACTCTAAGGTTTATAGTATAAACAATTCTAAAAATGGTTTTTTTTTCAATACGTTCGATTCGTACAAGTGTGCGGTCACCTTAGAGACACCCTCCTCTCAGACCACTCACTGACGCGGCACATTTCTGTTGATGATGGTTGCTGTAGCCATGTGGTGGGTGACAGGAGGAACTCTAAACATCTCTATGTTAAATATTTGATATCTCCACTAGTTATGTATTTGGGTCGATTCTCATTGAACTAAGACTGTCGTAGAAAAAAGAATTAGTAATGAACTGAAGGATTTTGTATGTTTAAATTGTCTAATTTTTTATACTTGTAAAGCCTGACCAAAGAAATAAAAAACATGCATTGGGGGCCCCACGTGTATATTTTTATGATTCTGGCAACAATTTCCATTATAAAATTAGTTCCATTGAAATTCCGCAATATGGCGAGGCTTTTTGTTTCTTTGGTCAGGCTATAAAAGTTGATTATCGACTGTACACGTGACTCGATATGAAGTTTGATTTATTCTTGTGAGTCGACCCTGTTAAATTCCTAAAAATATTTACATTCCTAACTTTAGATAAATCGTTCAAAATTATTGAGGCCTATAATGAGAAATGTTTCGGCACTAAATTCGTTGTATTATCTGCAATCTAAAGCATTTTTGTAATATACTATAACATAATCTTTCTTGTAATATAAAAATGTAATATGTTGTATTGTTGATGTATTAGTTTAATTTAAAACATTGTTCTTCATATTATTTAAAATATTATGAAGCCAGATTAAATTTCCTCTTGATAGAACATTACAAAGAGGTATGCGTAGTATGTACAGTACTGGTTCATGAGTGCAATCATATCTCGTCTTTTTTCCTAAAGGCTTGTTATATTCTTATTCTTGTGTGATACGTATACAGTGTAAGCGACTCAATATTTTACGTCAAATGATATATCCTGAATGATTCTGTAAAAAAAGTTAATTAAAAGTAAAGATGCACGTGATATGACTGGACTCGTAGACGTGACCGTACGTAGGCGCAGCGTATTTATTATTGTTACGGAAACAAGAAACCAAGCCAAAGGGTACCTACGTCTTCATGTGAATTGTGAGTTACAGCGCGTCCCCATCTCTACGGCGCGCACGGCGCCGTACCGTGACACGGTGTCGCGGACGGTACGTACGTCAGCGGGCGCACATTCTAGTAACGAACCTACTTGTGCATGGATATGGATCGCAAAAGGATTATTCTCGTATTATTACTAGAATTGGCGCCCGCTGAGGCACATCGTCCGCGGCACCGTGTCACGGTATGGCGCCGTGCGCGCCGTAGAGATGGGGACGCGCTGTAACTCACAAGAGACAGGGACGCAGCCTTACACAACGTTAACAAATTGAAATACGCTCGCCTGCAATTCTGTGGTACTTCCTACTCTCTTTGTTTGTACTGTGACTTTTGTTTGTTATTTAGCGTTTAAAACGTGAGTGCCTACAAAACCCGTATTGAACGGCGATAGTAGGGCGACAGTCCTGTAGAATTATGGATTAAAATATACGTGAAACAAGTCAATAATCTACTTTTATTTCTTCTATTATTCTAACTACAGCTTTAATTATTTTACACCTGCTTGAAAAGAGTGCCGTTTATGGTCTTAGTTGGCGCCAAAAATGATTTTCTTAATATTAATATGTAGGTATTAAAGGTAGTTTGAAAATTACAAATTCTCCGGTTTTGTGAGCGGAGAGAGCGATATGAATCTTTGTCGCACTATTGAAGATTAAATTAATTGAAACAACAAAATAGGTTATAATCACATTTTAATCCTTATAATTTACACTTTATATGATTCACATAACATAATATCGCTTACGATAACTTTGCCTACAAACGTGAAAAATTAAATAATTTAGATTAATAGTAATTATTATTTAAAGTATCACAAATATCGGATCGAGTACACTGCAAGCGCAAGCATCTAATAGCGTCCACAGTTCCACAAGTCTTACAATGACAGTTCATACACTAGCGCTAGACGGATCACTTCGATGTGTATAGGTATTCACACGGGACCAATCCCAACCCCACTATACAACTACTCGTAGGTACAATAAGTATACATTAATTAATACATCAGTGTGGATCTATTGTACCTACTGCTTTAAGCACATATTTCACTGGCGACAAAGACGAAAGGGACACAGTTATGCGTTAGAATGAGTTACAAATACACCGCGCTCACTCTTGCGCATAACCGCGTCCCTTTCGTTTTTTGTCGCTGTCGCCAGTGAAATACCTGCCTTACACTCGCACAAGACCAATAAGTCTCAATGCCAAAATTAAGCTTACACAAAAGCGGTTTTATAGATGTTTTGTTCCTTGACTATATTAATTATTATGCCGGCTACACACGCGTGCCGTGTTTGCCAAACAGTGCGAGACGCAGTTATGCGTTAGAATGAGATATAAATCACCGCTCTCACTCTAACGCATAACTGCGTCTCGCTCTGTTTGGCAAACACGACACGCGTATGTAGCCGGCATTAGCACAGTCGAATTCAAAGAAATATCTTCCTTAAGTGCATGTACTGTGCACAGTTCACGCGCCTCTACTTGCAAATGAACAAAATAACGTCGAATACGACTCGGAGGGAAAGAGATACCCTGATACCGCTTTGAAAACGACTGCATCATACCATATTAGTAGCCAATCAATAAAATGTGACAGCAGAGTAAGAAACACGTATAAAGCTGTGACTTTATACACCTCTTCTTTCAACTAGACCCTTTGGAAAAATGAAGAAGTAGATACAGGGCTATTTTACATCAAGACAATATTTATACATGGGATTGAAGCTGTCGTATACAACGACTTAATGAAATAGTGGAAAGACGATAAAAATGCCTCGATATACCACGCAAATTGTATATTTACAATCATCGAATTCAAAATAACCCTGTTTGTATGGGCAAACATTGAACAAGAGCCTCTTCATAAAGTTATACTAAAGGATTTCAATAGAACATCCTGTAACGAACATTTGAAGTAAGAAAAATAGAAAAGGGAAAAACAGCCTTATTTGCATAGCTTTTTTTAGACAATCCTGGTGCTTCACTTTCTAAAGAGAAATTTGGATACAACATTAAATGTCATTTAATAGGTACTTGACTTTGCTTAAAAGTAACTTTTGGGATATACTTAATTAAATTTGTCACTTTTCATCGGCTAGCTAATAATTGAAGTTTTCATAAAGGAGCGTTCAAACTTGAGGCAATTACGCCGAGAATAGTTATTTCGTACATGAAACACGTAGTTTTCAAGTCGTGCTTTCTGAGTCGCAATAGAAATAATATTGGTACGGTTTCTGTCATTTCATAATAAGTCTTATATTTTACACATACTTAAACATCTAAGTTTTTAGCATAATTTGTATGTAATATACAATTAGACAAAACTGTATGTAAGCATGTTTCTTAAACGAATAAAAAAAGGGAAATGACAGTAAACGTACTCGAATTACATGAAGCGCGTCTCGGAAAGAATAGTGCCTGAAGTTAGTACGCGTTGAGACTTAAGTCCGCACTACACTCTCTAGTTTTGCCGAGAGGCGAAAGGGACGCAGTTATGCACCAGAGTGAGCGCGGTGTATTTTCATCTCATTCTAACGCATATCTGCGTCCCTTTCGACATTCGGAAAAACTGGAGTGTGTAGAATGGGCTTTTGGCTGATATTTCACGGTAGTCAAAGACAGAAGACGAAAGGGACGCAGTTATGCGCAAGAGTGAGCGCGGCGTATTTGTATTTCATTCTAATGCATAACTACGTTCCTTTCGTCTTCTGTCGCCAGTGAAACAGCCTTAGTGATCGGTTTGTGTTGTGGTGTGGCCGTGCCAGGAGCGGCGACGGGGCGGGGGCGGGGGCGCGCGCGGGCGGGGGGGGTAGCGCTCCCCCAGCGCGTTGAGCGACACCGTGCGGCTGACGGGCTCGCGAAAGCCCGAGTCCGAACTGATGAATGATGACAGACTGCCCGAACTGATGATCCCTGATGATTCTGATGATAGACTGTCATCAGAATCATCAGGGGTCAACAGCCCCGGCGGGGACACGCTCCTCGTGACGGCGAAGGAGCCGCACATTAAAGCCGAGGCCACGTCTAAGTAGTGGCGCGTGGCGCTGCCGGGCGAATTGCCGCCACTGGTGACCGTTGAGCCGCTAACTGTGGGCGAAGCTACCATTCCCCTGGTACTACACAGGCCACAGTGCCGCCGGCGCTACGACCCCTTGGGGCTGGCGGGCTTGCGCGCGACCTCGCACGTGGCGGTGAGCACGGCGGCGGCCGGTGACGTCACCGACGGGCCCGGTGACGTCACGGGCGACGGGCCCGCCTCCAGGTCCGGCGGCACCACCGACCCGTACAGGAATAAACTGCGGAGCCGCGCCGACCTGCAACACATACACACTTTGTGAACAGGCAGCCATGAAATGGATAAATGACGTCACAAAAGAGGGAACGAGTTGGATTTCCATTGGTTGGGTACTTGGAAATTTTATCCAGCAACGGTTTTTTCATCTAAAAAATCTTTTTTTTTTTTTTTAATTGACCTATGCTTGTGTCGAAAAAGTACGACCAATTAAGCTTCACCGGACTTGACCTTAAAACAATTAATAATTGTGTGTTGCTTATAATTGTTCCACATTCAGTTACTTTATATGTTAGCAAGTAAAAACACTTTATTGCACACAAAAGAAACAATAACAATATACAACACAGGTAAATAGAGTGGACCAGGACCGATCATTATGGAGATCCTTGGAGGAGGCCTTTGTCCAGCTGCTCTAACATACCCGGTCCACGCGTGCGTATTCTCTTACCCTATTGGAGGATATTTCAATATGGCGGGTTTCTCGCGCGACAAACTTTTGTCATAGCACTGCATGTTATGCCTGTTTCACACGAGGGCAGGACAGTGAGGCAGAACAGTGGGCAGCACATTACTGCTACTGTTTAAACGCACAGAACAGTACTGTCTTGACAGTGATCAAGACAGAACAGTTAATAGCCTGCCGGTCTATTTTTTCGGGGCAGTTTGGTTCCCCCACCACCTTTGTCGCTCGTCTGTCTTGTCGTTGGACTCGTGTGAACGCAAGGGCAGTGCAGTCTAAAGCCAGGGTCTGATCCAAAGTTTTTATTTTTTATTTATTTCACTATTTACAAACTCAATAAGCTCATCCAGAGCTATTTTTGCAAAAAAATTTAGTAAGTGGCGTAAATGTTACCGTTGTCGCCGTCGTCGATGCTCCATCGCTATTTCATGCGGACTGTCCTACTATTTCGTCCTACATTTAAACGCTACTGTCATTCCAAACTGTTCTGCCCTTGTGTGAAACAGGCATTACGGGTGCAACAGTGGACGTGTTTCGTCTGAGATGATGGACTGTACTGACCGCTGCTCGGTGGTGATGGG
>OX419592.1:10879761-11034751 GCA_948473455.1 Teleiodes luculella | reverse complement strand
AATCGCGTGATTGAGCGGCGCTATGATTGGCTAGATTTGAAATTGCAAATATGTGCATAAACTTCATCTTTATTGAAGTACAGATGTAGTGGAGGTGAAAGGTGGGGTGGAATCGGCGACACCGGATTTCATACGGACGGCGCATTATCGCCATTCTAACCTCTTTTAAATTGTTCTGTGTAAGTAAGTATAATAAAGTGTAAACAGTAAGTTACTAAAGGTTAGGTTATGGCAATTCTTTCCTTGAAGTGTTTGCTCGGTGGCAGTTGTACGCACTGTATCGGTAATTAAAAATAAGTAAATGCAATGATATCGAATGACGCGCGATAATATGAAATCACAGCGTTGGCAAAATGTATGTATGGTAGTGAGACCATACAAAAGGTAAAGGTAGCCGTTCGAACCGAGCGTCAGCGACACTGACGCTGCGACACGAAAATGGATAATGGACTCTAAGGCAATGGATTTAAGGTGGACTTTGGAGGTAAGTGACAGTGACGCGGCGTACCCGGGGTCTATGTCGTCGTTCCCTTGGTATATGTCGTCGCGGCAACTTACTTTTGAGTATTTCATTCTTAAATCCATTACATTCTTGCTTCCTTTTAAAATTATTGAAGGTAATTTAATTGCAAAAATAATTTGCTGAATATATAGGTACATGGCCACTTTTGTATTATAGGAGAAAAATCTATTCAACCTGGGTAAGTATTTCCAATAATTTGTTTTTTCAGAAATGCAAATAATGCCGTAGCCGTGTCAAACTATGTGGTTACACGCCCGTCCCGTTTCCCCCTTATAAGTGCGAGCAGCGCGGATATATGCCCTCGTTACCTAAGATAGTGCAGGTCGGAGACTTCCTTCATGCAGAGCCAGCAGAACACTAACACGCCCGTCCCGCTCCCCCCTTATAAGTGCGAGCAGCGCGGATATATGCCCTCGTACCTAAGATAGTGCAGGTCGGAGACTTCCTTCATGCAGAGCCAGCAGAACACTAACACGCCCGTCCCGCTCCCCCCTTATAAGTGCGAGCAGCGCGGATATATGCCCTCGTACCTAAGATAGTGCAGGTCGGAAACTTCCTTCATGCAGAGCCAGCAGAACACTAACACGCCCGTCCCGCTCCCTCCTTATAAGTGCGAGCAGCGCGGATATATGCCCTCATTACGTAAGATAGTGCAGGTTGGAGACTTCCTTCATGCAGAGCCAGCAGAACACTAACGCGCCCGTCCCGCTCCCTCCTTATAAGTGCGAGCAGCGCGGATATATGCCCTCATTACCTAAGATAGTGCAGGTCGGAGACTTCCTTCATGCAGAGCCAGCAGAACACTAACACGCCCGTCCCGCCCCCCCCTTATTAGTGCGAGCAGCGCGGATATATGCCCTCATTACCTAAGGTAGTGCAGGTCGGAGACTTCCTTTATGCAGAGCCAGCAGAACACTAACACGCCCGTCCCGCTCCCCCCATATAAGTGCGAGCGGCGCGGATATATGCCCTCGTTACCTAAGATAATGCAGGTCGGAGACTTCCTTCATGCAGAGCCAGCAGAACACTAACACGCCCGTCCCGCTCCCCCCATATAAGTGCGAGCGGCGCGGATATATGCCCTCGTTACCTAAGGTAGTGCAGGTCGGAGACTTCCTTCATGCAGAGCCAGCAGAACACTAACACGCCCGTCCCGCTCCCCCCATATAAGTGCGAGCGGCGCGGATATATGCCCTCGTTACCTAAGATAATGCAGGTCGGAGACTTCCTTCATGCAGAGCCAGCAGAACACTAACACGCCCGTCCCGCTCCCCCCATATAAGTGCGAGCAGCGCGGATATATGCCCTCGTTACCTAAGGTAGTGCAGGTCGGAGAGTTCCTTCATGCAGATCCAGCAGAACACTAACACGCCCGTCCCGCTCCCCCCATATAAGTGCGAGCAGCGCGGATATATGCCCTCGTTACCTAAGATAGTGCAGGTCGGAGACTTCCTTCATGCAGAGCCAGCAGAACACTAACACGCCCGTCCCGCTCCCCCCTTATAAGTGCGAGCAGCGCGGATATATGCCCTCGTTACCTAAGATAGTGCAGGTCGGAGACTTCCTTCATGCAGAGCCAGCAGAACACTAACACGCCCGTCCCGCTCCCCCCTTATAAGTGCGAGCAGCGCGGATATATGCCCTCGTTACCTAAGATAGTGCAGGTCGGAGACTTCCTTCATGCAGAGCCAGCAGAACACTAACACGCCCGTCCCGCTCCCCCCTTATAAGTGCGAGCAGCGCGGATAAGCCCTTATTACCTAAGATAGTGCAGGTCGGAGACTTCCTTCATGCAGAGCCAGCAGAACTCTGCGCCGCACACGCAGCACACCATGTGGTTACACGAGCCATCCTCCACTTTCACTATCAGCACCGAGCAGCGCGGACACGGCTTCACTTCGCCTGCAAACAAACACGACACATCTACAGTCAAAGCATGGTCGTCTATTTCCACCACGTGACTTGACACAAGCCTACGTCATCATGCTGTTCATCCTTGTCGAATAACACGCATTCGGAGTAGAAGACCTTGTTTTTTAGACCATGGTCTCAATAAATTCTTCTAGTGAATGGACGTTTTTGGCAATTCCTATAGCCTAATACTTAAGCTCGATTTCAAACTGGCAGTATTCTCACCCTGAGTATAAATTTTAAAAAAATGTGGGAGGCATAGAGCACGCCTAATCGAGTATGAACCGTAAGCACGTGTATGAACAGTCCGAATATCTTCAGCGCATTCATTTAGTATCAAATGGTCATCGGAGCTGATTGTTTTTCCCGGTGAAAATACGTAATTTAATAGGAGAACATTTTGAAATGTGCAGAGATAAGTTGCAAACATGACTCGAGGAACAAATCCAAAAAGAAAAATGTTATTGATTTCACTTCACAGCCCATACAACATCTGCTTACGCTTGACATAAAGGCAGCGGAGCGGTGCGCGTGCTCTATGTATATTTAAGGCTGCCACACACCGGATACGCATTGCGTTGCATCTGCGTGCGACACGATCTGTAACGTATTAACCTGAAATACGACGTTCACACTGAAAGCGTCGCAGCACGTCTGCGTGCATCAGACGCACGGCACGAACACAACACAAACTGACATGGGTTACCATGGTTACAAATCAATAAATGTCAGTTGCGTAAAAAATATCGTGCATTTTAGTTCATTTTCCTTTATATTTGTGATATTTGTGACCGAATTGGCGCGCGCGGCAGCGGAACCGGAACGTCGCACTCGCGAAGGCGGACGTAAACGTTGTATAAGTTTGTATTACACGGGATTTCCTATTGACACTGACACCGCGCTGCTGCATGCGTCTGCGATACTGTGTGCACGGCCTTCTGTGCGCGGTGCTGCAGACGCAACGCGACGTGCTGCAGACGTATCCGGTGTGTGGCAGCCTTTATTCTCTAAGTTCTCACCATTATCCAGGTCGGTATGCGAGGGCTGCGGTTGCCTGGGTGGGGGCGCGCGCGACCTCCGCGCCGCGTCGCAGGTCTGCGTGGGGTGCCACGCCGCCTTGCAGTGGTAGCAGAACGACGCGCCGCAGCCCGGCGCCAGGCAGGTCAGCTTGGGACACGACGCGCACCCCGTCGCCACTACTGCGAAACTGGAAACGTACAAATATTGCGATTTCAAGTAGATTTCTATAAATTATTAGTTATATTTTTGCATACCCGCCTTTCTTTCTTCCAAACATCGCCTCTATTTTCCAATGCTCGCCTGTAAAGACTCGCTCGCTCATAGTTATCGCTTAAGGCGATAAGGCCGCCACTTTCCTTCTTGTACCAATTTTCTGTTGTTTTGTGCAATGAAGTATATTTATGCATCAAGATAACCTAACTAGTTAGTTAGACAACACCGTTTTCCTGGCACAAATGTACAGGGTGACCCAAGCCCAGATGAACGGAAACATGGGTTGGACGAAGAATAAGAAGATTTTGTCAATGGGGTAAGCAGAATAAATAAGTTTGTAAAACAACTTGCATCAGGATAACCTAACTATCTAGCTAGGCAACACAGTTTTCCTGGCACAAAAGTACAGGGTGACCCAAGCCATGAACTAGGAACATGGGTTTGACAAAGAATAAGAAGACATTGTCAATGGGGTAAGCAGAAAAAACTAGTTTGTAAAACAAGGATGTTTTTGCCGTTGCTGTTATCCCGCTGCTTTGGGACTGTTTGAACAGGCGTGTATTTTGTCTGCAAGTTGATAAAGTTTTTGGGAAGAATCTATATTATTATTTAACCTCTTAAATCCTATCCGTTCACGATTGTAACTGTATAATCCTGTGCTAGACTAATGTAAGTTGACACCGGGCTGTAACAGATATATGCCTAGAGCCAAGGTCTCTTTAGGTTGGGTTACCACCAGTCGGGCGCTGGGCACCGACTTATGTCAGGGTCCACGGCTAAGGCGCGCCGTACGCTGAACTCTTCATACTTGTACATAACCGAGTTGTCCACAATATTAGTAGACCACTGTAAGTTGACACCGGGCTGTAACAGATATATGCCTAGAGCCAAGGTCTCGTTAGGTTGGTTACCTGCAGTCAGGCGCGGGGCACCATCTCGTGTCGGGGTCCGCTGCTAAGGCGCGCCGCACGCTGAACTCTTCATACTTGTCGTACAGAACCGAGTTGTCCACGATCTTCCGTACATCTGCAATTTTATAACACACGTTTTGTTAAAAGAAGGTAGCTCAAAATTGATGAAGGCTAGGTCAAGCGGAAGTCAGATTCTTAAAAGGGTGTTTTTCGTTCTATCTATCTTTCCTAGCCTTATCCCACCATTTAGGGTCGGCTCTCCTAGTACTCTTTCTCCAAACAGTTCTGTTCTTGGTCGCCTCTGGTGTTATCTCAGCCTCCTTCATGTCTCTGTTAACAGAAGCCATCCATGTCAGAATTGGATAATTCTTTTTGTTGTGTTCGGTATGGTTCGTTATTATCAGGACCAGACCCATACAAACTTTTTGCAGTGCAAAAACACCATTCTCTTTTCCACTTATTATAAACCTATTTAGTACTTTTGAGCAAATGCAATCTATGTCACAGGTAACATAATATAATAATGGATATCGTCCTGCTGCCCGCCTTTATTCATTGTTTTTTATATCAGCAGCTTTAAGAAAATTAATACGTCTGAAAATTGAATGCTTGCAAATTGCAATATACCTCATACATCTGCAGCCGCCTGTAATTCGATATATTATAGATTGTAAACACCGAAGGCGACGGGTGGCCACATCATTCATAACATCGCAAGGTTCAGTGGAATATTTCAGAGCTAGATTAATGAGCTGAACGGTAATGTTGCTATACCGAATGTTGCTATAGTACGAGCTATTGTATTGCCTTCTAGGCTAGATACTAACCTGACCACGAAAATAATAAATCAAAGTACATACATAAGAATTTAAAGAAGTTACTAGATTTTCGCGTAGCAGCTTCACACACATTAAATTATTATCTTTTTTATGTCCACCTTGCTAAGATATTATCGCAATCTGGTAAGCCTAAGGTGTGAAAGCATAACAGAAGATGTGCACATATAATAATAATAATAATTACAATTACTTCTCATTTTAGCATTCTAAAAGGGTTTAAATAGTAATGGGTTTTCCTCCTCTATTAAAGCAAATGAAAAAAAAAAAGGTTCTACAACTAGTATAACAAGAACGCTTGTAAGGCTAAATATGTATTTTAGTTTTCAGTTTCAGCCCTTTCCTAGAACAGCATATAAAATTTTACTCCATTGTAATGCATGACAAAATTAAATACAAGTTAAGTACCTACGGTAAGTATTATGTAGGTCCAGTATAGCGTTTTTCCTCGTAACGTGACATGATAGTGAATGACACACACCACAACGCAAAACGCATGTCGAGAAATGAATACAAGCTGTCTGCAGTGTGCACGATAGGTTTTCCTTATTTTATACATAGTTTTTATATTTATTCGGATATTTCTGAAATCCATATTCTGTTTGTATAATTAAGAATTTTCCATTCAATTCAAATTTAACTCGTATGCTACTTAGAAAGAAAATAAAAGCACAAAATTTATATGTTTATCAAAATAATCTTCTATCTACTTATAATATTAAAGAACTGTAGGTTGAGGTCAAATGTCTGTACTTACAATGAAAAAAAATATGCTAAAAACCGAGTTAGGGGGATGTAAGGAGTGAAATAGTACAAATCAATTTTTTTTTGTTTCTTTATCTGTTTTTCTATCCTCCGAAACTGCTGGACCGATTGAAATAAAATTTTGCATGGTGGTACCTCACATACCCGTTCAACATCTTTTTAAATTCCAACGAGAAATTGTGCACGGAAAAGTAAAAAAAACAAACGCGGGCGTAGCCACGGCCGGACAGCTAGCTTAAAAATAAAATGGTGAACATTGCGAGAGATAAATGTACTTACTTATATTTGATAAAATTCTCATGTCATAGTGTTAGTTAAATTACCATACACCCCCGAAACGATTTGATATGTTGTTATCCATTTTTAATTTTTATATCTTTTGATTGCGTTGGCTTAGAAGTTTGTTTTTTTACAGCTCTAAGGGACAGTAGACCTCAGTATTTGATATAAATTTCAGCTTATACCTTTACGCGTTCCTGAGAAAAAGGATAGAGAGAGAGATACAGATAGATAGATAGACAGACAGACAGACGGACAACAAAGTGATCCTATGATGGTTCCGTTTGCAAACAAATTTTCTAGAGCATTTATTAAAATACAAATCAAAAACAACAATACATTTCTGCTATTAGATATGATAATTAAGTGCTAGTTAATAACTAGATAGATACATTGTGAAGTACATTACAAACATAAATAACCGATCTAAATATAGAACTAAGTCAGCCAATGCTAGTCACGAGGGGCGTAAATCAATTTCAGAACTATAGTGTATGCCACCAATATTTTAGCAAGGATTTATACGAGACTAGAATAATACTAGCAGCGCAGACGCGAAAGACGAGAAAAACAAGGAAAAGCTTAATTAATATAGTACACATAATAACTTAGCAGATCCTGGAATAAGAATATTCTTAGCAGATATATGAGTCAAGTCAAGGTTAGAAACACACAAAATTGTCGTTTGTGTCATTCCTAAAATTCCTACTTCCTACCTTGTTTCGGTCACAATATTGTCTGGCTGTATGGCTTTTACCAAGGTTATTTTATAGGTTTGTGTAGTTATAGTCATACTAATAATATAAAAAGGAAAGATTTGTATTTTTGTGTGTGTGTGTATGTTTGAAATGAATAAACTCGAAAACTACTGAACCAATTTCAAAAATTCTTTCACCATCAGAAAGTTACATTCACCCTGAGTACCATAGGCTACCTTTTACCGCGGGAAAATGCCTCATTCCCATGGGAAAAACTGATAACGCGGGCGGAAAGCTAGTAACAAATGAAAATATAATGAACTAGCGACCCGCCCCGGCCCCGCACGGGAAAATGGTTATTGTGGGTTATCCTTAAGTATATTATGCATGTATTATACATATAAACCTTCCTCTTGAATTACTCTATCTATTAAAAAAACCCGCATCAAAATCCGTTGCGTAGTTTTAAAGATTTAAGCCTACATAGGGACATAGGGACAGAGAAAGCGACTTTGTTTTATACTATGTAGTGATGAGATACCGACCTAAAGGGTGTATACTCTCGTGGCACACGGGGCAGGAGACCGGCACGCGCGCCTCGAAAATCTCTATGTTGAGGTACTGCCGCAGACAGGGCTCGCAGCAGCGGTGCGCACACCAGCTCAGCCGCACCAGCGTGCCGGCCGTCAGCGGCGTCAGGCACAGCGGACACTCTAACACTTCACCCTGCAAATAAACAAATATATTTACGTTAGACTAGAGGAAAAATATTTTGAAAAGATGCAACGCCTGCAGAGTTTCTTCCGGCGAGTTCTTCTCCACAGAAGCAGAAGACAGCCAAATTTCTGAACTCGCCACAAAGAACTCGTCACAAAAGAATATATTGTAACTGACTTAAGTGATATAAATATCCTAAAGTTAAAAATAAATACTTTGACTTTGATTAAAGTCATCTAAAGGTACATTTCGATATCCTTATCGCCGGGTTAGCCCGGGTTAGAAGCCTCGTTTTTTTTAAATTGATCTATGTTTGTGTCGCGATATTGACGTATAAAGCTTCACCGGATCCGCGGGGGAGGGGAGAGTTCTATCCCAAATAGTTATTTTGTTCCATGACCTCCTACTCTCCAGTAGGAGGTCGAGTTAGCAAGCAGAGTACCTACAGTAAAATACGGCCAGCTGCAGAGATAACCTAAACGTGCCTAAACATACATCTGCAGCTGACTGTACTTTACCTGTGTACTTGTGTAGTGTAAACTCAGTCTTAAGTATTTCCGATACTTAAACACAAAAACATGGTAAGATAACGATCGGGTATTTCCCAGTTTTATTCACGTAGCCGAAACGAGACGTTGCAACACGAATTTAAGGAGACATCTTAATGGCTGACGTCACTCTCTTGAGAATAATTGGAAGTAATGGACTCCTCTCCTCCTAGACTAAGATACACTTGCACCAAACTAAATTGTGTTTGACTTACAGTTCACGAAATTGGTAAAAGTGGAAGAGTCTTAATTTTTTTGTAAAATTTCCTTTAAATCCTTCTTCCTAATAACACAAGATTATAGATAGTATACGAATGAGTCAAGTAAGCTACCATCTTGATTCCCTAATTATCAAACACGAAATAGATAACAAGTATTTAATATTAAATTCAGATTCGGAGCTTCAAACCGTGAGCGTCAGAATGGCTGGTTGTCTGTGGCGTGGGTCTATGAGAGTTGATTCAATAGTTGCTACATATTTACTTATATTTACTTCATAGAATAAAACATTGCTACATATGATATATATTTAGAAATAAGACTTTTTTTTTGACCAGCGATTCTGATGTTTGGTTGGCTGGTCACCTCCTAGTTTAAAGCCAAGCATGCAGTATTTCCCGAAATTTATTGCGTCAATAATTGCTACATATTTACTTCATTAATTATCTATTTTAGTTGTAACTTCAAACGTACGTTGAATAAAAGATGTAACAATCATTTAAATTATCCCAAGGAAAAGTGCCTGACAAAATAATAAAGGCAAATAGTTGCAGTGTGTCTTCACTAAACGGTATTACTATTATAGGAGGCAGGCGTTTTATTAAATGGCATGATATATGTAGATTAGTTTAAATTGTCGAATAAAATAAAATAAGCCTAGACTGTAATTCCAGTACATATCCGCACCAACAATGACTAAAACTTGTAATAATGATACTTATTCGGTCATTGAGGGTAGATATACAAAATTATTTCGACGCAAAAATCGCATTACTTACTTTCGGTTACCAGAGCCTACACAATCAAACTGATTGCGCTACAAAACTATTTGCCTTTATTATTTTGTCAGGCACTTTTCCTTGGGATAATTTAAATGATTGTTACATCTTTTATTCAACGTACGTTTGAAGTTACAACTAAAATAGATAATTAATGAAGTAAATATGTAGCAATTATTGACGCAATAAATTTCGGGAAATACTGCATGCTTGGCTTTAAACTAGGAGGTGACCAGCCAACCAAACATCAGAATCGCTGGTCAAAAAAAAAGTCTTATTTCTAAATATATATCATATGTAGCAATGTTTTATTCTATGAAGTAAATATAAGTAAATATGTAGCAACTATTGAATCAACTCTCATAGACCCACGCCACAGACAACCAGCCATTCTGACGCTCACTTCAAACCGTCTCTAACTTGTATATTACTTTACCTGGAAACAGTTACCACAAACTCCGACTTTGTCTAAAACAGACAGAATAATTAAAGAAGGCTGGAAGGAAGGAAGGAATCGGGGTAACGAACCGCAGGTTAAGTAAACTTCCTTCGGCGCGAGTGGCTTTAAGTACAGTAAGCAGCATATGCGACTGGACACTTTTTCGCCGTAACCCTTATACCCGATGAAATTGAACGATTTTTCCTAGGGACCAAAGACAAAGTCAATATGATGCTTACATATTGGAGTCTCTTTCGTTAACAGCTCAGATATGTCCCCAGCAACGGCTCGAGCCTCGAATAGGCCTTGGTCTACCACGGTAGTCCAGTGCGGGTTGGTCGACTTCACATCACACACAACCATTGAATTACTTCGCAAGTGTGTGCTGGTTTCCTCACGAAGTTTTCCTTCACCGTAGGAGCGTCGAATAAACGTACATATGAGTTCGAAAAATCTAAAACACATTGCTATTTGCCGAGGTTTGAACCGGTGAACTTCTGAATGAAAATCAACGGTCTACTACAATAACAAATTATCACCCCATTCCCTGGAAAACACCCCATTCCCCAGAGAACACGTAAAACGACGTCACATCACATCATCACTTTACGGCACGTAAGCACTCTAAAAAAATACCTACCACTACTATTGGGATAGATGCAGTTTTTCTCATTTGCCGTATGTGAAATAAATTCTGTGAAATAAAAATCTGTAAGTAATTATAGGTATTTCACGGTACTTATATACCAATGTGATGGATTAGGACGGATAAGGAAAACCTTATCCAAATATAATATGCCTAACCAATTAGATTTTGCGGTCTACTTATCAAGCATGTTACGGCCTGTTTAGCGAAACATATTTACATAACATAATGCGCTATGTACACTATTGTGATGTAATATAATAACGCATCTCTTATCAGAAATATACTTATCTATAATTTGGCGTATCTCATTCATTACTATTCAAATTCATTCATAACGAAATAACATAACCTACCGTATCGACCGTTTAATTAAAATCGACTTATAAATAAACACGCATTAGTATTCATAACTTATTTACGCCTTTTTTTTTCTTACTAATATTATAAAGAGGAAAGATTTATTTTGTGTGAGTGAGTGTGTGTGTATGTGTGTAATGAATAAACTCAAAAACTATTGAACCGATTTCAAAAATTCTTTCACCATTAGAAAGCTACATTCACCCTGAGTAACAAAGACTACCTTTTACCGCGGGAAAATGCATCATTCCCATAGCTATAAGCAAGGCTAGTATTAATAAATCGAACCCATCTAACAGACTAACACCTTAACTAACCAAATAAACGGTCAAACATATTTTCTTCTGTGCTTTGCCCAGCATTGGACGTTTTCGGCCCCGTAGCCTAGTCGGTAGCGTGCTTGCTTTCGAAGCAAAGGGTCGAGCAGATCGAGGGTTCGATATTCGAATCCCGCCCAGGGCAAAATGTGTTGAGAACTTGTGTTTGTCTTGGGTCTGGATGTTGTATAATGATAAAAGTTATGTATATCGGCTATAACGCAATATCTTTTATTACCATGTGGATTGCAATAAATATCTTATCTTATCTATATAACATTAGGCGTGTTTAAGAATTTCTATATATTTACTATTACATAATTGATTATTGCACAAATAAGGTATAAATAATCACGCCACAATGAGGATCACCGATAGGATCGCTTACCTATCCTACTTGCCTGACATTTGGGTTATTGGCATCAAGTCTGAAACTATTGAACGACACGTCTAGATATAGGTCAGGCAGGAACACAGCCTAATGTGGGGCCTATTCATAGCAGAGGAGAGCTCATTATACAACACAAATAGGCTTATCTAATCATCAATGATTAAGATACGCTTACAGTGATGTTCCCCATTTCATTCTCTTTTTATAAGTAGGTAGAGTAGAGACTGTGTATGTTGCATCACCGAAGAATTGTTTACTTCGTAACATAGTATTATTTTGATCTATGCTAGTTTCTCAAAATCTCGAACAAAACCAGTTTAGTTTGTTATCATGAACATAAACATAACTTTTCTTGTTTATTTAGAAACGTTAAGATTTTGCAGATTCAACGAATAACGCATTGACAATTTCCATACAATGCGTATTTGTTTAACCTTGCCACGCACGTATGAAGCGTATTTCATACCAAATTAAAAAGTCAAGAACAAGCTTGAAATATTTATATCCTTATAACTGTATCCTGATAACTTTATTACATAGCTGCTCTAAATATATGGAATACGTGGTAAAAGGTGGAAGACACGGGGCCAATTTATTAAGCGATACCTAGTGTATTGAATATTGTAGTAGGTAATCCGAGGTAACCTAAAAGTAGAGTAATTATCCCAGGCGGTCGAGCAGAATCCCTAATGAAGTCTAACGGGTCGCCATCTACGTACAACCAGGCAGCTACGTAAAACCGCCTAAATTTAAAGGAGGGGTTGCCAGAAAGCGAATATATTAAATCCCAAGCACACTGTATGTAAATTATGATTACATTACTGATTTTCATGCACCGTGCAATTTAACTGGTTGTTTATCTATATAAACTGAACAACTTTCCCTAAGAAACATAGGTTGAAATATCAAAAATTATTTTCAACTTCTCATACTTCAGTCACGTGACCGGCCAATTTGTATGAAAAGTATTTAGAGATTACAACCTATGTTCTATAGGGAAAGTTGTTCAGTTCATAAGTACACTATGTTGCGAATAAAAATCCAGTTAAATTTCGCGACAGGTATGTATGTATGTATACAGGCTGTTTCCGAATAATAGGTAAGTTTAAAGTAATTAATATAAACAACGAAGTTACTTCGAAAAACATTGGATATTTCTTTCCAAATAAATAAGTAGTAAGGATAGGCTTCAATTTGATGAAAACTTCTATTAAAATGTTACGAGTTTCTCACAAACTTACTTTACTACCCATATAGAGTTAATGTAACGAACTAAAGGCTATAAACATCAAATGTACTGGAAACTGGAACAATATAAATGAACCTGTAGGTCGGTTATAATCTCTGGAACTCTGAAAATATATACCTACAATAACGTTTAAAAAAGACCGTGTTATATTTATTTATACACCTTATTGTTTCTTCTTTTGTTTGAATGGTTTGCAATGTGTCCTATCTGATATCAGAATACCTGTCAGCTGTTTTTATTAAGGTTCACCTTTAACATCCTAGATAGATAAACAAACACAATAAATGGCATTAACTATGAAATGAAATGAAATGAAATGAAATATGTTTTATTCGAAGTAAGATTTTACAAATCACTTTTCGACGTCGAGGCGGGTTCACAAATTGGCTGTCTTCTGTGGAGAAGAACCCGCCGGAAGAAACTCCACAGGCGTTGCATCTTTTCAAAATATTTTACAAAATTATTATTTTATACAATTTGATTTGATGTACTAAATGTGAAATAATTTAAATGTTACGATACTTTTATAAATAACCTAAACATGTTTATTTATTATACCATAAATAATTTTAAATATTTATGAAGACTTTTACCACGAAATCAAATACTGCGGAAACTATTACAGTTGTTCGCTTTTATGGGCGAAGTATTATGCAAAGTGCAAATTTATATGTTAGACCGTAAACAACAAAATGAAACCTTAAATTGTGCAATGCACAGGAAGTATTAAAATGCGAAGCAATCGCCATATACTCGTAAATATTAGGAAGCAACCAAAAGCTATGCTGGTTTATAGGTAAAACTAGCGACCCGCCCCGGCTCCGCACGGGAAAATGGTTATTGTGGGTTATCCTTAAGTATATTATGCATGTATTATACATATAAACCTTCCTCTTGAATGACTCTATTTATTTAAAAAAACCGCATCAAAATCCGTTGCGTAGTTTTAAATATTTAAGCATACAAAGGGACATATGGACATAGGGACAGAGAAAGCGACTTTGTTTTAGGGTGCAGCTCCATTGAGGCGGAGACGAGCGGAGCTGAGAGGAGCAGAGCTGTGAAAAGAGGTATGTGATTCCACTGAGGCGGAGACGAGCGGAGCTGAGAGGAGCAGAGCTGTGAAAAGAGGTACGTGATTCCACTGAGGCGGAGACGAGCGGAGCGGTGTATAGCGAGCCGGGACGAGCAGTCGAGACCCAATACATTTTATTTGTAGTTAGTTATTTGGAGAGTGCACAGTTGCACACGTCATGTCAGTGCTAAGTAAAAAAAAAGCCATTTTGTATCTAACATTGCTAGAAGACGAAGAAATCGAAGCAATAAAAAATTATGTATCATGCCGCCATGCCGGACAGTGTTGCCCATGTGGCATGCGACAACTGTAGCATGTTGTTGCCCCGGCGTAAATGAGGCTGAAAATCTTATATGTTTTCGAGAATTATGCGTTATGCTTCTAAAATCGCTATCTGGGGTCCCAAGTGGACTCCGATGATAAATCTGACATCAGAATTGGAAAAATGGCCGCCATTTTGAACATTTTTGTTTCTGGTCAGATTGCTCCCAAAATTGATATCTGGGGCCTCCAGTGGACTCCGATGACGAATCTGACATCAAAATTGGAAAAAATGGCCGCCATTTTGAACTTTTTTGTTTCTGGTCCGATTGCTTCCAAAATCGATATCTGGGGTCCCCAGTGGACTCCAATGACGAATCTGACATATGAATTGCAAAAAATGTCCGCCATTTTGAACTTTTTTCTTTCTGGTCCTATTGCTTCCAAAATCGATATCTGGGGTCCCCAGTGGACTCCAATGACAAATCTGAGATCTGAATTGCAAAAAATGGCCGCCATTTTGAACTTTTTTGTTTCTGGTCCGATTGCTTCCAAAATCGATATCTGGGGTCCCCAGTGGACTCCAATGACGAATCTGACATCTGAATTGCAAAAATGGCCGCCATTTTGAACTTTTTTGTTTCTGGTCCGATTGCTTCCAAAATCGATATCTGGGGTCCCCAGTGGACTCCAATGACGAATCTGACATATGAATTGCAAAAAATGTCCGCCATTTTGAACTTTTTTCTTTCTGGTCCGATTGCTTCCAAAATCGATATCTGGGGTCCCCAGTGGACTCCAATGACAAATCTGAGATCTGAATTGCAAAAAATGGCCGCCATTTTGAACTTTTTTGTTTCTGGTCCGATTGCTTCCAAAATCGATATCTGGGGTCCCCAGTGGACTCCAATGACGAATCTGACATCTGAATTGCAAAAATGGCCGCCATTTTGAACTTTTTTGTTTCTGGTCCGATTGCTTCCAAAATCAGGGGTCCCCAGTCGACTCCAATGACGAATGTGACATCAGAATTGCAAAAAATGGCCGCCATTTTGAACTCTTTGTTTCTGAACGGATTGCTCTCAAAATGAGGGGTTTTTAAGACGGCATTTAAAAAATTATAATTTAAAGACGTCCTAAGTGGTGTAAAAAAACCTAACGTTAAATAAATACTTTGAACTTTGACGTCAAATAGATGGCAAACGAGTAATATGTTAAACGCGAGCCAATCAAACAATGATACAGAGAAAAACTGGCAACACTGTTGTTGTCACGTCATCACGTTACGCACTTTGTTCATCATGGTTTGACCCAAGAAATCGATTTTGGAAGCAATCGGACCAGAAACAAAAAAGTTCAAAATAGCAGACATTTTTTGCAATTCTGATGTCAGATTCATCATCGAAGTCCACTGGGGACCCCAGATATCGGTTTTGAAAGCAATCGGACCAGAAACAAAAAAGTTCAAAATAGCAGCCATTTTTTGCAATTCAGATGTCAGATTCATCATCGAAGTTCACTAGGGACCCCAGATATTGGTATTGAAAGCAATCGGACCAGAAAAAAAAAAGTTCAAAATGGCGGCCATTTTTTTCAATTCTGATGTCAGATTCATCATCGGAGTCCACTGGGGACCCCAGATATCGATTTTGGAAGCAATCGGACCAGAAACAAAAAAGTTCAAAATGGCGGCCATTTTTTGCAATTCTCATGTCAGATTCGTCATCGGAGTCCACTGGGGACCCCAGATATCGATTTTGGAAGCAATCGGACCAGAAACAAAAAAGTTCAAAATAGCGGCCATTTTTTGCTATTCAGATGTCAGTTTCGTCATTGGAGTCCACTGGGGACCCCAGATATCGATTTTGGAAGCAATCGAACCAGAAACAAAAAAGTTCAAAATAGCGGCCATTTTATCCAATTCTGATGTCAGATTCATCATCGGAGTCCACTGGGGACCCCAGATATCGGTTTTAGAAGCAATCGGACCAGAAACAAAAAAGTTCAAAATGGCCGCCATTTTTTCCAATTTTGACCTAAGATCGGGTACCACTGGGGATCCCAGATATCGATTTTTTCCAAACACACGCTTTTTTCCAAAATAAATAAGATTTTTAGCCCAATTTACGCCGGGGCAACAACATGCAACAGTTGTCGCATGCCACATAATTAATAAACAAATATTTTAGCAAAAGCCAGGGCAACACGCCGGGGCAACACTTTTCGTTTTTTCGCAAGTTAAATCTGATGATATGATGATATGGTACAAATTTTATTTTTTATGTTATTTGCGGCATTTGTTGCATGCGGCAGCCTATTTTACGCCGAGGCAACATCGTGGCTAAATAAATTGTAAAGCATAATAGTGCAATATTTCCCGCGGATCGTTATCGATATTGTATACTATACAATCACCCCCTACAACCGACTGAAAAAATTGAGCTCGTGTGGCGGTCCCTTCGATCATATGGCGGTCCCGACTGAATTTCTGCCGGCAGAATTTGCGCGACTGAATTTCGGCGGCTCACGACTCACAAAATTACGCTCGTGTGGCCTCACCCTACGATTGGTCGATCCCGACACGTCTCCTCTCCGCTCAGCTCGTCTCCGCTGTTTCCATTGAAGCGGAGCGGAGACGAGATGTGGATTTCATGTAATACGATTGGTCGATCCCCACACGTCTCCTCTCAGCTCCGCTCGTCTCCTCTTGACTGTTTCCATTGAAGCGGGGCGGAGACGAGATGTGGATTTCATGTAATACGATTGGTCGATCCCCACACGTCTCCTCTCAGCTCCGCTCGTCTCTGCTTGACTGTTTCCATTGAAGCGGAGCGGAGACGAGATGTGGATTTCATGTAATACGATTGGTCGATCCCCACACGTCTCCTCTCAGCTCCGCTCGTCTCCGCCTCAATGGAGCCGCACCCTTAGTAGTGATAAAAATTAAATGACATTACTCGATTGGAGGTTTCCTTGGTTTAATTAATTAAAAAATTAACACAACCACGCAACAGATTATAAATAAACAGCCTGTGATACCCGGACTGGACTCCGGATGTTCGGCAGATGACGTATACAACAGGCTGTAATGACGTCACGAGTAACCTTTCAGCCGAATGTAAATAATTTAAATAAGCCTTTGAATCGACGCGACCTGGGGCGACCCTGTTCCAGGCTGGGGAATATACGCTTGTGATATATATTATGACGGATCCCTTCCTTTATTATCAAATATATTGTTTTTTAAATTAGCAATCGCATATGTGTTTTGAGATGAGGAGAATCCTGATGTTAACAACAAAGAGGAAAATAATTACTGGGTTCGGAAATATCAGCAGATGTACAAAGGATTTACGACTGTCTGAATTATTTATTTCATCAAGCAAGTAAACATTAATACTGACAGCGAACGAAGCCGGGGTTATATCGTACGATCTACACTCCTATGTTTTGCAGATACTTTTTTAATTTTCTTAATAAGGTCAATTTCAGAACCTGCTGTGATATTTTACGAACAAAACAAATTGATCTCGCTCGCTTTCACAAAAATTTTATTACATAAAATTTCCATTGCCAAAAATAAAACCAGATTGAAATCTCGAAATAAAAGGGGGAACTATGATGTCTGTTTGAACTAATAAATATATTCGTTTATGTAATGGAATATTAGGATGATTATTTAATCTGTAGTCTTTCTTAAATTACTCATAAGGATATGTTAAAGAGACGTCGAAAGCTGATTCTTTGTTGGTTTTTGAGCGCCACTGTTACATTTCTCAGAAATGTCAAATGTTGGAGTTACAAAACCAACTAACTTAACGGTCCTACAGCTTGACTCATACGTTCAAAATTTGACTGGCAAATAATTATATCGTCAACTTCTTTTTTCATTTTTTTTATTTATTTTACATTAGCTTTCTGCCGCGGCTCCGCCCGCGTTAAAATTTTTTCCTGTGGAAATAAGGCATTTTCCCGCGGTAAAAGGTAGCCTATGTCTCTCTCAAGGTAAATGTAGCTGTCTAATGGTGAAAGAATTTTTGAAATCGGTTCTGTAGTTTTTGAGTTTATATTCATTACAAACATACACGCAAACACACATATAAAATACAAATCTTTCCTCTTTATAATATTATTACGATAATAAACAAAGAAAGATAACAAAAAAAATTAGGACAAACGAAACAAAATACGACTGTTTTTGCCAAGCTTATTTTTTATGTTGATGAGAAAGAAATCTTACAGAAATAAGAAAAAAACATTTGATCCTTATTCGTTATTTGTGAAACAAAGAAATTGGTTTTCTAATTGAAAATGTGTCAGTCACGATTGTAAGATGGGTTTACTTACTCGAGAGTTTACTAAAGGACGGGCTAGTGAAATGCCTATACTACATTCTGTAGGAAACTGTCAATCATTTGCTATAATAACCGAACTTGGTAGCTCCTAACTTTGTAAAGGAAGATTGATGAAATAAGGAACTATCTGACCAGAGGTAATAAACTCTTGAATCATGTACATTTACTCTACAGTCATGGATGAACCATGAACACGACTATGAAATTACAGCCACGGAATCTTCGACTTTACCAGCTCTACTTTTAGTCTGGAAATCAATTACAGTTTTTTTTATTTTTTTCTGTACGCTGCTTTTATCAATATTCATCTCCCTCGAGCCTACCCTCTATACAGACGATAGTGTTGGACAAAATTCTTCGTTGGACATTTTGTATTTTGGACATTAATCGCGCAAGGATGTAATATGTATCTATATCGGGTTTGTTTTTCTAACCCGACATAATTCCCCTTTCACGTCAAATATAACTTTGAGCTTTTATATTAATAAATTATCAGAGTTTCCACGTATAGGGGTCGGCGCGGTTATTCTCTCATAAATATTTATAAGGTCTAACCCGTACCGTACTTACACCAGTATTTTTGTAGATTTGACAATTATCTAATACCTAATAGGAAATGAAAAAATGTTAACTGGAATATTGATTTTAACCGGAACTGAACTGAACTATACACATAGGTTAAGATAAGGTAAAAAATAAATAACGCTACATCACTTTGACCTCTGCTGCTTCTAATTCTCCGAATCGAATATCATAATTATTGTGAATTGTGGTATATGTCTTGGGGGCTTTACTTCCACACAACGCCCTGCCCCTGTAACATGCCCGGTCCATGCGTGACAGACATAATTTTGTCGTGCGTACCTATTCTCTTATCCTATAGGAGGATATTTCAATATGGTGGGTTTTTGACAGTTAAATGTGCGACAAACTTTTGTCATAGCACTGCTACGCATGTTACGGGGGCAGATAGAATTCGTAAAATAAAACAAGAAGCCAAGCTCACACGTCTAGACAAAAACAAAAAAACAAAGTCTGAATAAGAATAAATGTTAAAACAAAATTTTGAACAAGGACACAAGATAAACAAAGAATACTCATATTTATATAAAAGTTTCAAGATAGGTTCACGCCAATCATCAGTAAAATCGCAATTAATTAGTTTTAATTAATGTTATGTTCATAGCAGCAATAAATTTATCTATTCGCTGACCCTAAGTTAAACACAAGTATTGACATGTTTTCATTACACTTTAGTGGTCTTATTGCGACTAAGCTCTTAAAAATTACATTAAAAAAACCTTTGTGGTCGAGTGGCAAAACTCTCGCTTCACGTTACAGAGGTTCCGGGTTCGAATCCCGGTAGGCCTTTCGGCTCAAAAAGGGCACTCGGCTAACAAATATTACTTTGTTAGACTTTCCCCAGTTAGGTTAGAGATTGCAGACTAAATCAACTAATTGTCCGAAAATAAAGATGATTCCGTGCTATTTAAAAATTCCTTATTCCTACGGGAAAAACTATTAATACGGGCGGAGCCGCGGCGGGAAGCTAGTAACATCGAGAAATAGGATGCCCTATGCGTCTGTGGGTACGCGGCTTTAGGTGGTTCTGACCCAAGGTTGGTGAGGTAGGTTAACCTCGACACCCACACGGTAAGAAAGCAAAGCAAGCAATCACCCATTACATCAATGGTAGAAGGTAATTCAACAGCAATCGATAGAGAAAGTTCCGTTAAACACACTTCATAGGAAAGGAGTGATAATAAAAATGATCATAGTAATAACAAATTATATACAGGTGCAGTGGCAGTCAGATACAAAATAATAATGGCGCAGCGGTTTTATCTAAGACAAATTACGTCGTTACATAGCGATTGGAAATATACGAGTATTAATTATGACTAAAAATTGCAATATAGTAAACAACATACTTAAAAAAATTACAGTACTCCGCCCGTATTAACAATTTTCCCGTAGGAAAAGGTAGCCTATGTGTTATTCCGATGTGTATATAAGCTACATTATTGTGTTTCATTTAAATCCATTCAGTAGTTTTTTCTTTGTATTTTCTTAGCAGCATATAAATCCTTTCGGTCAATTCTAATCTTCTTTGATTAAATATAGTAACAGATAAACGAACGCTGCACAAAAAACGACACCGTCAAATCAAAACTGCCTGTAATATTATTTATTCTGTGACAATGTGACAATGCCAGAATCAAGCCTGACATGTATAAGTTGATAGTTGACGTGGTGCGGTGTTTTGCGTTTGATTTTGTATAAAAGCGTGGATCTATCTACTTTTATATTTGATCTAAGAGTATCTTTATTACAATTTGAGCTCTGACATTATGTAACTCGCTAAGCCTAAGATATACGTTTGGTCATATTGAGATTTTAATAATTTATTATGATGTCATTTCCCGTGTGGTAGCCGACTTGAATAGTCAAAGTATTCCAACTAAGGACACGACTTCGGCATACCTACCTTAGTTTAGTTCACTAGTATAACCAAGAACGACTGAGATCCCCACCCCGCATGGTTACCAATCGAAATATTCTGGTAAGGTCGTTAGAATTAGAAGTTTAACGCTTGTTTAATATTTAATTTGGCCGGTGTTGTAAAGGCGAAAGTGGATAATCCGGTCGGCAGTTCGGTTACTCAATACTGTGGCATGCATTATTATTATGACACTAGAACAAATAGCCATCCAGCTGGTAGTTACCTAAGACTTACTACAACAGCTTATACTAAACAAATAAAGTATGCTGTTTGTTGTTAGCAGTTCATTCATATGTCCCCGTCGAGGGGCTTGAGCCTACCCTGGTATCAGGGTGAATAGGCCTTAATATGTCCCTGCGAATCAAAGATAAAGTCAAATTTGGTTACTGACTTTCGAATTGGCGAGGCGAGGCTATTTTCAATCGACTTCAAAAATGAAGTGGTTATCAATTTGACTGAAAGTTCTATTATTTTGGCTTGATTATCAGCAGAGAAGGATGTTGTTCGGATGTTATACTACATTTCATATTCATCAATCGTGGAAATAATCGTCGTAGTGTCGAATAATTTTCTTTGTCTTGTCAGGTTAAGATATTTCCTAATAATACATAGTTTAAAAAACTAAATAACACGCTTCCTGTCCGCCATATTGGATTTAAATCACGTGACTTTTTTTTCGTATTCCTGACAGCAAACCCTTTCATTTTAAACCCATATTATGGGGGTGGATTTCAAACAGCCAGTTCGCCATCTTAGGGAGGCCGCCATATTGGATTTGTAATGACGTTTCTTAGCTAGTCATGTATTGTCATCAAAACTCAGAGCGTGTGCAAAATTTCATCCTAATCGAAGACCGGGAAGTAGGTCAAATTAAGATTCCAAGATTTTCTTACATACATAGTTACTTACAAGTGAAGCTAATATAAAGCGTGTAAAAACAGACCTACTCTCCTGTCAATTGGTTAATGTAATAAAGTATAACCATAACTAAACCTTAACTTTGAACTTCAGCAGACCAATCAGATCTTTTGAAACCCACATCATATTGATTCAAATTCGATATACTTCAAAACTAGTTTTTTTTACATTTTGTAACTTTACGACCGTAATATGTGGTAATATCCTGCTCATACTTGCGAAATGAATATATTTGAGCACACGCATCATTTCTATTTATAAAAAGATCGTTGCGGTTCTAATATATTAGACAAGCATAACCATTTGCTGAATAAATTTAGATTTTGACTCTGTAGATATCTTTAGTTACTGTTTATTTATGTAAGTTATGTATAGTACCTGTTTTTCAGTTTTAACTGCCAGACTCGTTTCTTCGTTTCACTTTGTTTGTAGTTATTTAGAAGTGAGAAATATAATTATTTACTAAAATATAAACCACTCTACAATTAAAAGTAAATTATGTTTAAACAAAGCGACACGACGACAAGTTTTGAGTTTTGCGGTCACAAAGCTACTAGTGTTGTAAAAACTGAATTTGTAGTAAATAATTAAATTTTTTGAAATCAGATTTAAGCTATCTTACCGATGATGATCAGACATATATAGGTACTTAGTGGTTCGCTAAATAACTTCATAATAACCGACCGCTGCTGGACCATATTATTTAGTTCGCGGTCGGTTAAATCAAAAAGTCCACTTACGAATGAAAGACCTTAGAAGGCTTAGACGAATGAATGAATAATAAATCAAAGTCTAACCTAAAATAAGGTAAGCTTGGATTTCGTACGGTCATTGTCCGAATTTTTGCCTACTACAATAAGATTAAGCTAAATATAGCCTTTTAAAACACCTACAAACTAAAAAAATAACAAAGTATTCTACACTACACGTCCAATGTTTATTTAGAGTCTCGATGGCAAAGTAAATAAATAGTTTTCCGATATTTCCGGCACAAAAATGAGGAAAAGTCTGTGTAAAAATGTATTTATTTATCGTCGCCATTTGCCCGGGGATGATCTCGACTCGCCAATTTGTAGCCTGTTTACTGCGCTACGTACAAACAAACAATGTCCTTGCCAAACAGCCCTCTCGATTCTGATGTTGGTTACAAAAGCAAAAAGCAAAACCAGTATAGATTCACTCCCCGTCCATCCGTCCGTCACTTTTTCTTCCTAAACTACTGGACCGATGTTGAAAGTTGATACACGTATGAAATCCGTAAAAACAACCATTAAATAATATATTTGAAATACGGGAGGTAGATTATAAGATAATGGGGAGGAAATGGTCAATGTTCGACAATAGCTTCAAAACTATCACTACATAGTATAAAACAAAGTCGCTTTTTCTGTCCCTATGTCCCTTTGTATGCTTAAATCTTTAAAACTAGGCAACGGATTTTGATGCAGTTTTTTTTAATAGATAGAGTGATTCAAGAGGAAGGTTTATATGTATAATACATTCAAAAGATACTTAAGGATAACCCACAATAATCATTTTCCCGTGCGGAGCCGGGCGGGTCGCTAGTTAATCATAAAATCGTTTCCAGTTGTTTCGGTTTTGTTTTGTTTTATGATGAAGAACTTCATACACTTGGAATCCTACTCAAGCGAGTTGAACTCGCTCTTGGATCGGTTTTTCTTGCTTTCGATAATGTTTCCAGACCAATTTCACAGGAAAAGAGATGAGTGACTTTTGGTTCAAATAGAATTTGGCACATAATTCAAAATAAACAAACTGCAATAATTGGCAATTACCGCCAAACCAATTATACTGGAACTCCTCCTTGTCAAAATTGATAAATAATATTGCGCGATAAATGTTTAAAGGATAAATTGTCATGTTAATTTATTTTGCCTATTCCATAAATGCTAACCCAAAAGTTTTATCAATAAATAATATAATACAGTATGACAAAATATAAGACGAAAACGTAGTCCCACAAGCTCACGACGATCTGGTGAGGATCGCGGGAAGCCGCTATAAATGTGGGCCAAGCAGGATCTTGATGCAGATCTTTAAGGGTGGCCTTTTTCCAGCAGTATACCTAAGTCTTTCGTCTGAAATGATGAAGATGATAATAACCAATATATTTTGCTTTAGCTCTCTTACTATGCTAATCCTAAATAAGAAGACTAAAGTTTGTTTGTTTTACAACTCTAGTTGTTGACGTCGGTCGTCTCGTCATCTACGCTATTACTGAGGATTATTGTTTGCCATTCCCTCGGGAGCAAAGTTTCTTGGAAGATAATTTTGCCGCCGAAATGCTATAAAAACGACTTCCTGAAAAAGTACTTGCTGTGTGCGTCCTTATTTCTTTATAGTGAACAAATAAATAGATATTCCTAATAATAAAAAACTCCTGTAATGTGCTTGTCGTTTTTATAGCATTTCGGCGGCAAAATTATCTTCCAAGAAACTTTGCTCCCGAGGGAATGGCAAACAATTTATAAACAAATATATTGTCGTAACATATGCATTAAATGCCTCACATTAAAAAAAAACTTTTGTTTTAGTGTCTAAATCATTGTCGACAAAGCAAAAGTAAAAAGATGTCATAAGACAAGCATACAAGATATACATTTATGTACAACAGCCAGCGGAAGAGCCATGGAAAATTCAGGGCGCTTTATAAGATTGATATGAGGAGATCAATTTACGTAACTCATGGTTATAACGGAGTAGGTTACATGCACAGAATATTACATACAATGTAATTATTTGCCGTAAATTCTGTTTCTTTGATGTGCTCTTTGAAGATAGCTAATGTATAAATGCAGGAAAACGAACAGATTTGACTTCTGATACTTGTAGATTTTTTGACAGTAGGTACATTATCACTACATAGTATAAAATAAAGTCGCTTTCTCTGTCCCTATGTCCCTCCCTTTGTACGCTTAAATCTTTAAAACTACGCAACGGATTTTGATGCGGTTTTTTTTAATAGATAGAGTGATTCAAGAGGAAGGTTTATATGTATAATACATGCATAATATACTGAAGGATAACCCAAAATAACCATTTTCCCGTGCGGAGCCGGGGCGGGTCGCTAGTTAATAATATTCTGTAGTTTTATTGCTAAGGCCTGGTCTCGATTTAAATGGTAACTGCTAGGCTCGTAGTATTTTATTTATTTTTAATCCCGAAATACTTTTCAGACTTCGATAACTCATTTTGTACTTTGATTGATGACATCCTTGAGACCATTCCAGAAACATCTATATGGATAGTAGCAATTCAATGCACAATTACCTAATATTTTAATTATAGCTCTACCTAATATCGCTTTTATCCGTCCATCATTGATTTCTATAAAAATAGCGAAATGTCGTTACATTATCAACATCGTTATGTTAAAGAGAATCTAAATGAACAAATAAGTATAATTAGTAAACTATAGTGTAGACTCACATATGTAGACATTATAAAAACACTAGAATACACTTAAAATCACGATGAGTAGACAAACATACTCGTTGGATGAATGAATGAGCCTTTATTTTTTTGTCCTAGTGTATGTACCTACTGTTAGGTTCAACGTACGATAAAGAGTTAAACGTGCTTGCTAGTATGGAGTCGGAGTACTGGGTATTTCTCTATTGTGGTTTAACGTTACCATTAATCACTCAAAGATAAATCAGCGAAGTCAATTTCCATAAGTGAAAATTGATATTTTTATAAACGAAGATTTAAAATTGCCGGCGTCGCTTTAGCCGTAGTATGAATTTTCTGAGAAATAAACTGTTTTGTTAGTCAGGAGATTGATAGCTTTCCAGACAAGGAAATTTTCAGACTTTTATTCTTCTTCATCGTGTCGAAATTCTATATAATTTGGTACCTAAGGCAACAAACTATGGTAATGAGAGAAATTGAAAGTTCGTTTAATATTGAATGATTGACAAGCAAGGATGTTGTTAAACAGTAATTATGTAGGTAATAAATAAAGGAAAAACAATAGAAAAAGTAAGAAAACAATACAAATGAAAGTTACATTTCTTTTTCCTAGAATTAGCAATATTACGAAGTCTAGAAAGTAAGAGGTCAATAGGTCGCACAAATCACTATTCGTTACAGGATGTGGCTTTTATAGTCGAGAGCCGTATAAAATTCAGTAGACTTTCATGATAACTGGGCCACAACTTAAATAAATGTACCTAAATGTCAATAAGACTAACTGTAGGCAAACATTTTGTGGGATCCAGCGAGAAAAATAATAAACTGGGATTCAACAGTGGGCTCCAACGAAAATAAATGAGTCCAGAAAAGAATAAAATAGACATTTTTGCCTATACCACGTAAACGTAGTTTTATTTGCACCCATACCTAGTCCAAACCAGAGTAATCCTAGTGTTTCGTATATTATACCGTTATGTGTCTTTCTTATTATCTTTGTTAGTTATCCGAAAATAGTCTAGTACACAAATTGACACTTTATAATTATTTTAAGTTGGTTTTTATTTAAAACTGTATCTGCGGTGAAAAGCAGTTAAAATTAATCCAGTGCCGATTTTATTATCTACCGAGTTTCGCTGATACAAAATACAATACGATAATATTATAGACACTGAAAAATTAACAGTACGAAGTCAAAAAATAGAACAGAAGAATCAAAGGGCTATTCCAGTACCTAGCTAGGGCAGTTAAAAATAAAATCTGAACAAGAAACGAACTAAAGAAAATATAAACAAAATGGTTGATTGGTATATAAAATTAATACCTTGCTATGCAATAAATTTCCCAGCTGATTCAACATGCTAGTTCGCGATGAAGCGTGCCACAACACACATCGGGCAGTCCATATTTAGCATGCAAGCGGCCGTAATGAGTCGATTCGAACGAGCAGACCAATTTTATTTATTCACAATGACGCGTATCAAAACTCTAGCGGCGCTATGCAAGAACATAAATAACTAATATACTTCATTTTCACACGGAATTTAGACAATAGTATCGCAGACAGCCTAAACAATACTCTTTTGGACGACCTCTGCTTAGAAGGGAGGGTAATCTTCACGTCTGTCTGTCAATATCAGGAACGTGTTTCGCACTTGATGTAGATAAACAATGCTTGTACCTATTCACTGGGTTATCTATACACCCGCTTATAGTACGATAGAAGTTGGGCTAATCCAATTCTATCACCATGACATTGGAACTAATAGAAGCAAATGCAACTGTTGCGTTAAGACTAACGCAATGAGCTGGGCTTTTTTTGTTGTAGAAAGGGTTTTTCATGCAATAATTTGGCTATTTACTTAACGAGTTGGTTTCGAGATTTATCTACCTCCAAACCATGGTGTGATAATTATTGTATTAAGCCGTCAAAGGCTTCTGACATAGCGCGTATAACGAAACGACTAGATCTTGTAGATAGTAGCCGGGACCAACGGCTTTATGTGCCTTTGCCTTTGTGTACAAACAGTAGTACAGGAAAATCGGTCCGATAGCAAAAGGACAAAAAAATATTATTCACTCATCGGTACTTCAGTCCAGCAGATCCGATTTGCATGGCTCATTCGGGCTCGAGTGTAGAAAGTGTTTTTCATTTGGCGGACGGACACGCGAGCCATTCGGATTAGCAATACGTGACCACTCTCTCAGCCTTGCCACTTGCCTTGCGGTGATCGCTCGGTCGATAGCGAAAATACCCAAGTACAATGCTAGCTGATATATGTTTTTTGATTGCAGGAGTTTTACTTCCAGGCCCGTGGCTTTGCAGGGGTTATGAATTTTCCATAAGTATGAGGTTCACAGAGGCACCACTCTCCCGCATTCCTACTTAGGGAGAAGGGGATGGCTGAAAATCAGCGTTTCGTAGAATTTCATTCTGCGCAAACACAAGATGAGCTATCTCCTTTTGTCATAGTATTATATTATAATTAAATATAAGTGTACTGGTCTTTCTGTCATGTTACTGCTATATCAATATGTTTTTATTATGACAATAAATGCATTCTTATTCTTATTCTTATTCTTTTTTTCATGTTAAAAATTACCCTACATTCTATCCTCTTATTATTAAATATCTTGGATTTATCATTTTAAGAACCATCGTCGTACTAAAAAAATCTGAATAGCGAAATGAACGCCAATTCGCTAAGAACGATGAGTATCTCATCACCATTCAAGTAGTACGACGAAACATTAGGAGCTACACGGGCCATACCGGTTTAGTATTCAGCACAACTATTGCAGAAAGTATCGAGTGGTGTTGCGTTAACTAATTATCAAATCATAAGTGATATCACTAAGTGGTCACGCACATGCTCTACAAATTGACAAACAATTACTGGACATTAACCATAATCGTGCTGGTAGAACTTATTGTAAACGATATGTACGAAAGAAAACATACAGACAGGCAGTAGAGATAATATTGTGTGCAGACAGATCGCTTCAAATCGACTAACTTCTCAAGCTAAAAGAAAATTCATAATTTTTGAACTGAATTTCTTATTTCTACAAGAAATATCTGAAAGCAACGCGAGCGTAAACGCTACAATAATATAAGCTAGAGAAGAGTAGATATGATAAATATCTATGATAAAGGCGAAAGTTTGTGAGTGTGTATGTTTGTTACTTCTTCTCGTCTAAAATTTGGTATGGCGTTAGCTGACATCCTGGATTAACATATAATATAGGCTACTTTTCACCGCGGCGGGAAAATACCTCATTCCCACGGGAAAACCCGTTAACGCGGGCAGAGCTGCAGGGCGGAAAGTTAAAAGAATATAATACTTTCATTTATGTTTTAGACATAGACATAGACATAGACAAACATTTATTCAGCACAAAGACACACTTTACAGATAAATAACAGTACAACAATGAAACAGATAAAAAAAAGAAAATAACAAAGAAAGAAGAAAAGTACCTACACAATAAACAAGACCCCGTGGGTGGGTGTTTTAAGATTGAGACCCTAACTTATTGTTTGTTATTTATTTTATTAATTCTATTGAACATACATCTCTAGTTACAATAAAATGCACAAGCCTCACAATATGCAGTAATGAATAACAAGTGGTTGTTGGTTAAAAGTGGTAGTTGTTTTGACTACCCGCTCGAGTTGGCTTTAAGCCACTTTAAGCTAAGCCACTTCAAGGTCAGCTTCAAGTATTGTCGGCTTATAGCCTTGCCGCCCGTTTCAAGGAAACCAATGCTTAAATGCAGCTTGGCTATCATAATCTTCAGTTATTAATTAAATATCACTACATATTATAAAACAAAGTCGCTTTCTCTGTCCCTATGTCCCTATGTATGCTTAAATCTTTAAAACTACGCAACGGATTTTGATGCGGTTTTTTTTTAATAGATAGAGTGATTCAAGAGGAAGATTTGTATGTATAATATATGTATAATATACTTAAGGATAACCCACAATAACCATTTTCCCGTGCGGAGCCGGGGCGGGTCGCTAGTTGTTTATAATTTACAGAAAGACAATACATGTCTTCATGCTTATGTGCCATAAATACAATAGGAGTGTAACAAAATACCTAATTATGAAGGTTATTCACTTGGGTGTGACTTACAAAGAGTAAAAGTAAGGACAAATGTGGATTAATCCTGATTATTTTTAATCATATTAAAAAAGGAGATTTTATATCTTAGGGTTGCTAAAATGTAAGATATTGTACAGTTGTATTGTAACGCTTGTTAATCTGAACAAGTATAGGGTAAAAGCTTTAACAATTTTGTCAATTTCAGGTACGGTTATATTTCAACAGATCGATGTTACCTGTTACTTCTAAAGATGTTACACGGTTAGTTATACCAGTGGGTCACTACCCTACCACTGTAGGGCGCTAAAACTTGGCCCATTAACCCGGAATTCATGAGTGGAAAACTAGATATCTAACACAAATTACTACAAATCATGGAGTTTAGCAAACTAGGTGAGCTCTCGTTGCAAACAAAGTGCTAGATCAACTGAGAGGGTAGTTTTGTAATAAAGAGGGAAGTTCGAGAAGTAAAATCTTAAAATATTAGATGGATATCAAGAATAATCACGTTATTGTGATTGCATGTTGTGACGTATCGATCCAAATTAACATACATAAAAGCAATAATAATTAGGTCGCAACTAAATAATACATATTTAATTTATATGTTTAGGTGCTTCCTATATTAATAATATCGCCATTCAGATGTCTGTCTTTGTCTGATGTACATTCAGAGCTAAAATTTTTTTTTCATTTATGTACACGAGTCAACGTGTAGGTTTATAATCAAAATAAGATCAAGAACCGTAAAGGAATACTCAGTACTCAGCCGCCCTTCTGAGAAAAAAAAACGTTCATTGAAATCTCAAAGCAAGTTATAAATCAAAAACATCTTTTCTCTTTGGTTTGATTCTTTTGTTGCTTTTCTAGAGAATTAAGGAAAAATCTTTAATTACTCGGAAAACCCCTGTACATTTACTAAGTAAGATATTTAATATTCTGCCTTTAGAAAAGAAATGAAAGATGAAAGGTTTCATAAAAACCCCAGTGTTAGAAAAACAACTTGGTTCACGGTGAATAACGGTAGGTATTACAATATTAATTTTTTTTATCTTGTTCCTCCTCCGAATTTCCGCGAATATGTAACACAAAATTGTGAATAATGTGTGCTAAACTTAATTAATCAACTAGTCTTCTGCTAACATCAGTTAATTTTGTGAGAAATTGGAACATTTAATAAAATTAAACACGAAAGAGCAACTCTGTACAATCAATTACAATTACATATTTTCTTCCTCATTATGTATTCAGGAAATTGCGTATTAATAGTTAAACTATATCTTCTAACACAGAGTGACACGTGTGTACCCAGTTTAACTCCCAAATGTGTGACGTCATCACCGGGAATTACCGGTTCATCGACTGCGTATATTACGTGGTACAGTCGGTAAAAAATGTGTGCACTGCTGTGGAGAAGATTAACCCTAAAATGTGTGCACTGCTGTGGAGAAGATTAACCCTAAAATTTTTTTACTGTATTTTGATAATTAAGATAGGTTTATCAAACATTACTATTTTCGCTGGATAATGGGCTCAGTTCTTGATCTTTTTCATTAATATTAGAATCGAAAAGGATGGGATATGAATGAATCTAATTTTGAATGATGATGTTTTGATATTTAAAATAAGGGCGCAGCTGTCAAATTCAGCTTAATTTTAAGTGGGATGTTTTCGCATGCCTGCTAAACTAGTGCGAACTACGCGTAAAATGTTCGTGCCCTGTTCGTTCTTAAGAACGTAAAAGGGACTTAATGGTTTTTAAATTAAAATTAGAGCGTAATACGTAGAATCGGATCCGATCCGTTAGCTACATCATCTCTATCATCAAGCTTATTATTTTCATTAATTATTTTGACTGAACTATGCACGTGTCATATAAAAAAAAACCAGACTTGATTTTCATTTAGTAGAACTCTGGACCAATACTGGTAAATCACTTTCTTAGCTTATTGTATTGTAGGTACGTGTGCGGTGTGCGTGCTGCCGCCATACCGTAAGCGTTACTCAGATCAGTCGAATAGCATTTCTCGTTACTGTTACATAACTTGCGTGAGTAATACGTCTCGTAATCAAATAACCTGGATTCAGGTGCATCTTAACTTAAGCATACATATTCCGTAATTGGCAACTAATATGTTACGCGAGTAATGAGTATGCTCTTGCGTCATTTTATGTCACACGCTATTCAGTGTGGTGCAGTTAGAAGTTTTAGTGACGTGATCAGCTGATTTATTATGACGACTGTAGCATTTTTTAGAAAATTCTAGTATTTTTTATGTTTCTTATTTGTCCGGCTCTCATAGTTAGTCACAAATCGTTTTATATATTATTATAAGATTTTTGTAGTCCAGTAGGTAGAAGACATTTCATAGTACATTTAATACATGGGTAGCTTAAAGAGATGTAAATTTCCTTACAAGGACTCATGAAGAGTATCTATCGTACCTAAAATATTGTTTACAATGATAATAGTAAAATATTTTGAAAATATGCAACGCCTGTGGAGTTTCTTCCGGCGGGTTCTTCTCCACAGAAGACAGCCAAATTGTGAACCCGCCTCGACGTCGAAAAGTGATTTGTAAAATCTTACTTCGAATAAAACATTTTTCATTTTCATTTTCAATAGCCGAAGAACTCTCTTTTTTCTACACATAATATACTTAATCCACAAATTTGAATAGTGTAGTGACTATTGACGAATAACATTAATTAGCGTAATCTTGCCTTGGCGAACGAAAGGTGGCTTAGAAGGCATTTAACAAAAATAAAACTTAAATTATCAAAATTTTCATATGCGTTACGAGAAGTAAAAAAGACCACAGATTTTAAGACCGCGCTTACCACATACTACGCTTACGCTTATTCTTGCCTGAGTTATGGAGTCATACTCTGGGGAAACAGTGTCGATGCGTCTTCTCTGTTCACTTTGCAAAAACGATTAATAAGAATCCTGGTTAATATAAGCTCAACTGACACCTGTAGACCTCATTTTAAAAAACACGAAATTCTCACACTGCCTTCAATATACATTTTAGAAGCATGCAAATTCGTCCGAAATTATCCGGAATTCTACGAAAAACGCGAAGATTTGCCAATGAAATATTCACTTAGACCTAATCGTAAAAAACTACTAGTCCTACCCGAATCCCGTTTAAAACTACACTCGTCAGGTCCATTAGCAATGACCATAAAGCTATACAACAAACTACCTGAATATATAAAGGCCGAACAAAATAACAAAAAGTTTGTAAGTAATTTAAAGCAATATTTAACAAAAAAATGTTACTATAACGTGGATGAATTTATGAATAGCACGATAATATAAAGATAATAATAATTATATCAAAATTTCAATTGTAAAATCACCCTCTCTAATATTGCTGTGCCTAAGACTAGGTCCATAGTAGAACATAGTAACTAAAACTATTATTATTTAGTTATTGTATTATAAATATCTTGTAAACCTATGGAATGCAATAAACATATTGAGTATTGAGTATTGAGTATTGAGCATTTGAATCATATACTACTGTGACCCCGGAATTATTTCTCACTGCTGCGTCATTTCATTAACAACATGTTGACAGTCAGTTGAAGATGAGCAATAATAGAAAGTGACATATGAACACTAATTTAAAAAAAAAGATAACCTCGACACAAAACCTTTACTTGATCCTTTCAACAACTAGAAAAGAGCTGATAATCTTCAAATGGCTGAAGATATTTTCTTGGATCATAGCTAAGAACTCTTGATTGTGACACCTAAGTATAGCAAACAAAAAAAAACTAGATCAAAATTGGCGCATCCGTTTAGGAGCTACGATGCCACAGACCGACAGACAGACAGAAAGACACGTCAAACTTATAACACCCCTCTTTTTCGTCGGGGGTTAGAAAGAATACTTCAAAATCAAATCAAATTTTGATTTCGTTTTAATTTTGACAAACAGCACTAATTATTTTGTACTTACTTGACTTGCATTGACCTTTATTAACTTAATAATGTATTTTTTTCAATATTTTAGAATAAAATAAAACAGGTAACTGAAAGAGTATTTAAACAATTTTAAAGAAGATTTATATACAACTCTCATCTTCTATTTTATTTTTACTACCAAGCCTTAATTTTTTTCAGATATATAATTATCGAAAAAATCTCGAAAGAATACGAAAAGCTCCCAGACATTATATCACTACATAGTATAAAATAAAGTCGCTTTCTCTGTCCCTATGTCCCTCCCTTTGTACGCTTAAATCTTTAAAACTACGCAACGGATTTCGATGCGGTTTTTTTTAATAGATAGAGTGATTCAAGAGGAAGGTTTATATGTATAATACATGCATAATATACTTATGGATAATCCACAATAACCATTTTCCCGTGCGGAGCCGGGGCGGGTCGCTAGTTCTTTATATGAAAAAAGGTTATTCTTCAAGAAATAATTTGTACCTTCCAAGAAGTCACTTCCCATCTTCATAACCCCAGCCAGAGGCAAAGTCTGGGAAACGTTATACGAAAAATTATATCTCTCTCATCAAAAGGCAGGATGTTCATTAAAATCTAAAATCAAATTCACGAACTTTCAGGGAGATTGGATTTCGGTTCAACAAATTGTCTTCGAGACAAAAACGTTTATAAGCGAAATTTAGATTAGAATTGCTTTAGTGATTCCTTGGAAATGAGGAAAGGCATTTACACTAACAGTTTTAATTAAAACGGCCAGAAACTTGATTAAATTTTGTCCACCACTAGTCAAATGCCTCTTCAAGGATCTGTAAAACCGCCGCCAAATTACATGAATATTACCTACAGTTTTCAAATTACAAGTACTATTCGTAGTACATACATAGCGTAGTCGATATGACAAATATTGAATGGTTCACATTTGAGACTAGCAATGAAAATGAAATTGTACTTGTAAATTGGACCTAAACTGAGCTTTCCGTTGTGGGGGCACCCTTCTGGAACCTTTTTGGCTTATTTCTCTAACAGTCGTATTTAATACAGACATATTTATTGATTTTCTGTAGCTTAGTGTTTATATTATTTTTTTCTGTGATACGGCAGGGAAAGGCTCCTGTGCAACTGTTTCTTAAGCCTGGTCACACACTGCGATTAATTCCATACCAACCACGTTCATTTTTAGTCGCAGCGATTGTAATCACAGCGACTATTCGCTGTGTGTGACAGAGGCTTTAGTAACGCGTCTATACAACAGGAATATACATCAAATGTCGATTATTAGCAAATGCTTGAATGAAATTCTGAGAACATTCGATCGAAATCTATCTTATCTCAGATCGATTAGATAATTTGATATCCTGATAGGGCTGAATAAAAGTCTGCCAGGTGTCGCTGTATTATAAAACAACTCGGTCAAGATTTTAAACGTATTTAAAATATTGCTAAGGCTTTTGTGTTTTTTATTTTTGCTGTCAATAGAAAATTTGATATATAGTACTATACGGTATTACTGATATTAGAAATGCTGCGGATCCTTAATGGGTTAACATATTGTATTTTGTCTTGTTATTTGTATCTAGAAATATGTGCGCTTTGGCGTAAAAAAAATTATGTATGTTTGACTTACCTCTTCATCTTCAGCTATTAATTCTACTGGAACTTGTTTCTGAGCCTCGACGTTGATCTTGGCCGGTCTACTGTCCGTCTGATCCAATACTGAAACAAGGAAAATATATCGTTACAGCTAATTGTCATAGCCAATTAAGTCATTGTCAAGCGAACAAGGTTTGGATACAGATTTAATTCAATTTTAACATTTCTATTTTAAACAACTGAATTCAATCAATTGCAATATCATACGATTTCATATAATTTAAAATAATAATAATAATCGTTTACACGACGGGCATTCATCTGCATGTAATAAAGCTTTACAGAAAGTAAAATATCGGCAATGCGCAATGATTTCTATTAACAAAAACCTAAAATAAAGAAACCAAATAAATGATCCAGAATTAACAACGTAAGCCTTAAACACTAAAGTATGCGTTTAGCAACATAATTGCAAAGATATGAAAATACTATACTAAACATAAACAAATTACTAAAACATAAACAAATACTACCTAGTAACTTTTGTAACCTACATTTAGATTAGCGTTGTTTCATATTACTTATGTAAAAAATATATAAATAGTATAGTTGTAGAAGGAAATATTTCCAACACTTGTACAAACTTTGAGGACCAAAGAGTTCAACCACTATTACACATTTGCCTTCATAATATTTCTTATAGAAATAATAAAAGATAAGTGAAATAAAAATAGGTTTATATGTTATCTTACAATACCACTGTATACCTACTAACTTCATTTGATGAAGGCATCATCCATTGAGGGTCCCGTCCCATTATGAGTGAAACACAATAAATAAATAAAAATGGTATATTTGTTTGTATGAGGAAGCATGTGTGATAAAGCTATGTGTACATTATATCAAACAAACATTACTCATCAGAACGTGCTCGCGCCCGTTCGCTGCTCGGTGAGGAAAACGTGACATTATGAAACGAGTGTGCACTGGCTGTTACACCACCCGCTGTTTTAATACTTTCCTTCAATAAATTTACCAGAAGAAAAGACCTTTGAAAACACATATAAAAGTAGCTGTTCATTACACATTTATTTAATTAGGTGCAACTATTCTACAATACATGTTCATCATCATCATCATTTCAGCCAGTAGACGTCCACTGCTGGACAAAGGGATCCCCCAAAGATCTCCACAACGATCGGTCCCGCGTCCACAACAATACATGTTCATCATCATCATCATCATCATTTCAGCCGAAAGACGTCCACTGCTGGACAAAGGCCTCCCCCAAAGATCTCCACGACGATCGGTCAATACATTTTATATCTGTTCAATTACCAAATTTTTATTTATACGATAACTTATTAGGAAAAATAAACCAAATACTTGACTGTATGAAATATTTGTGTATAAAGCTTTCGCGGTTGTTTAAATGCGTTTAAAACTTAAAATTGTTATTATATCTGCAAATTGTTTTATATCATTTTGATATACCCCAGTGCAGTGCCACTTTTACTGTTAATATGAATCTCTCAAGTTACAGGTCTACCAAACCGTTTACATGCTGCGCGTTTCAAAGTACTTATTGTACAAACATACATACACTTGAAAAACATGACCTCCCTCCTACAAAAGTAGCTAGCAAAGACGCTGTTGTGGCAATAAAAGCCACAGACCGTTTGTATCAAACGCATGTCTTGTGTATTTCTTGTTTTGGAAAACATGCGTCTTTGTCGAGCATCTTTCGGCTTAAGAATAACAAGTGGAAAACCTCATTCAGCAAAATTGCACCCGACCAGGCAAAGACCGAACGAGAAATAACATTTTTTTCATTTTGCATGCTAGTAATATGTGTGGCAGAAATAAATGTTTTTTTTAGTCTATTCTTTTAATCAGGAGTTCTAATGGAAACAGATAACAATGCCATAATACAAACAAGCCACTCACCGTAAGTTATCTATTGAATCATCAAGTGATTAGAGTCAGTAAGTTGACTAATATTTAGGTATTACCACACGAATTACCCCATCAGAAAGTTTATGTAGTGTTGACTTTCGTCATATTTAAATGCAATTTTAATAAAATGTGGTGGTTCCGAGTGGGACTGTATTCGCTGGACAAGCTAAATAAATACCAACTTTAAAAAATCTGTGATCACTTATGAAATCACTTTTCCGTGCAAATAAGTAAACAAGATTCGAACAATGTTTCATACAACAATATCACAGACAATGCGTCACTGTTGTTGACAGCTGGAGTTGTATCCTTATTAGTATCCAGACTATGATAGCCTTCCATTGCGTACAGCTGCCGCCTGGCGATGACAGGTGCTTGTCTCGGAGGAAACAGCTGTTTATTAGTACCACTCTGAAGATGGCAGTTGTAAGTAGCTTAATACTTATACAGGCTGTACGCTTTATACTCGCAAGGACATGCGCAGCATTTTTCTCATAGATAATTTTCTCGGCAATGGAAAAAAGAATAATTGTTTTATTCGGACTGTTTTATTTTTTGACAACAAAAGTTTCTTTGGGAATGTGAGACAGACATTATGTCTGAGTTGAGTTTCCATTCAGTATTCCTAGGCCTCCTCTTACACACTGCATTGATTGCGTGGCTTAGTATGAAGTCGATTGGATCTATTCACGACTTCAAATTGTAAATGCCTGTAAATCGACCAAATTATTTGAGGTCATAAACATGGACAAACAATTATAGAATTTTTATTTACTGGGTTTAATGGAATAATTAAAACCGCTCGTCTCTTGTCCTCTTTTGTATCTACTTATTTCCTTATGTACAATAATATATTTGACCTGAATTTCAAGAACTTTAATGTATCATAACAGAATTGCTGTTCTTGCTATTCCTCGCGTCATGCAAATAATTTCCTTATTGTTAGTTAATATGTTAATTGTTAATTCTATGATGGTTTAATTGTTAACTGTTCAGAAAAGACTTATTTTTATGGTTTATAGAAGTAAAATAAGAAATAGACTAACTAAGAAATATACAGCATTAGAAAGAGATAAATCATCAGCTTTACTTTAAAGACAACCGCAAACTTCAGCGTCCTATAAAACATCTATCGAAATGTATGTATGACATGACCCGACTTTTTGGTGGGTTATCAAATTAATGGTAACTGATTTACTTACACTTACACCCATTGACTTAGTAATAGGTATTTACTTTACACCGCGTAATTATCCGAAGGGCATGTTAAAACACCTATTTAAGAATTTCATGCACACCCATCCATCATCTCGCTTTCAAATTTATTCAGGTGCCGACGTGCGTGAGATCAGTAACATGATAATAATGGGAACAACCGGACAGTTCAAGGAGAGCTGCAGTTTTGGTTTGACTGTACTGGATTTACCTCGTGGACGAAGATATTGGAATTAAGTGGAAATTTTTATATTAATTTTACATTTATATATTCTTAACTAATTAAGATTTTCAAGATATACAAGAATAATTCTTTAGTATTTTTTTGTTTTAGAAAAATAATATGGGTGCAAATATTTTACTAACTTCAATTTTGATTCATATCCAAGAATATTTGTTTGCAATAATATTGTCCTTCAGACACGTTTTTTTAAGAAATAAATATGTCGCCATTGTTGTAGTGTATTCAGATTTACCTGCTCTTGGGGAAACCCCAAGAGAATTATTAAGTTTGTTTACCAAATTAGTTTAGAAATTACCTTCTTAGCACACTATTGTTATATTAAATTTTGAGTTGAGAATAAAAGTGTTCTATCTATCTATCTATCTAATAGTACGTCGCCACAAATATTAAAGAATCATCCTCAATTCAAGTAGGTACTGTGGCATCGGTCATGCCATCTCTTTTGCCTTTGGCACAGAATACCAAATAGTAGTCCCTACAGAAGCTCCACTAGGCGACATAATTCAAATAAATTGCAACCCTATCTCCGTTATAATAAAGTGCAATTCAGATCGCACGGCGCTAGGCGAAAAAACGAAGTTGCTGCATCTCTTTCTCTCGCGTTGCGCTATCTCTTTTGCCACTCTACTAACACCTTTAGGGCTGTCGTCTTTGAGAAAATAAAACATTGATTTATTAACCTATAAGGTACCTACCTTTTACTCAAACAAATGATGGTTCAAATAAACCAATGCTACTACTATTTACTAAGTAATAGTAGGTATTACTCGTATTATAATGTTTGCAAACTATATTTACTCGTCAGTAGGTAGGTAAGTACTTTAGTTTATGAAAATACGTCATAATGTTACTGTAGGTTTGTCAGAGAAACTTATGAGGACAAGAAAAGAGATCTAAAAAAGACATCCGATCCAGTCCTTTTCCTTTTATTTTTGCATCCATAAACACATCAGCATTTGTCGTATTGTTGTGAAGTCATTTTCGTAATTTGAGCGAGCGGAGCGGCGCGTAATAACGACGCGTCACGCGCGCCCGGCGACTGTTCGCGTACTGATGGATGTAGCTAGCCCTGCCTTTCATCGGCCGGGGCGATATTTCGCCCGTCATACCTATTCTCACGAGTGGAACCCCCCTGCCTTTGGTACTGGCCGCGTTGTTCTAAATTTGAATTATTTAAAATTAAACTGATTTTGATAGATTGAGTCAGTTCTATCGCGATTCTGGCCTGGAGCTGATAAAAAAGGCTCCAGGAAGCCCTATCCTTGAAGTTTTGTATGGTTAAAGTGTTTGTATGGTGTGGTGAAGTTACGTTGTTGATTTAATATAGAGAGGGATGATGTGGCATCGGTCATGCCATCTCTTTTGCCTTTGGTACTGGCCGCGTTGTTCTAAATTTGAATTATTTAAAATTAAACTGATTTTGATAGATTGAGTCAGTTCTATCGCGATTCTGGCCTGGAGCTGATAAAAAAGGCTCCAGGAAGCCCTATCCTTGAAGTTTTGTATGGTTAAAGTGTTTGTATGGTGTGGTGAAGTTACGTTGTTGATTTAATATAGTTATTGTGTTCAAATCAACTTCCTGGTGTTATTATTTAGTATTTTCATAGCATCGGCATAAGTCGATGCTATAGTACCTACATATTATGTAGAATTCACATTTCCAAAAGACAACAAGAAGCTTTTATTAAGGGCACCTTTACTTAGTACTGAATAATAAATAAGTTTTATAAATTTTCTATTGTTGCTAGATTTATTGAAAATGTTCATTAATCTTGGACTTAACAAGCTTCACCTTGAACAGACGTCATCAATTGAAAAAGTAATAATTAGAAACGATGCGGAAAACCGCAACACAATACCCAAACAAATCAATTCGGTTCAATTGCTCTTTGGCCTAATAAACGCCGCCCGAAAACGGAGTCGGTTTCGGGCGGCGAGCTGGCTTCATCGGCGCCAATAAAACCAACCACTAAGCAAGCACTAGGTATTGTTGCCTAGCACTAATGACGGGACACTTAGACTAATTGAAATGTACCAGTTTAAGAACTGGTGTATAATCTTCAGAATCGGACCTGCTACAAGTGCTACAACCTATTGAATCTACTAGCTAGGGGTCCAATACTAGACTAAGGCCTCGAAAGAGTTCACTCACACTCTGCTCTAATTAAAGACTAGACTGCTGTCTGTAAACTTTTAAACCGAAAACCACTTGTGCTAAAATTAGGTTAGACGTGTAATTCCACTCCACCCCGCCACACACGGTCGGTGTACAATCAAATTTGCCCTAATTTATCAATCCTGAAAGCACTCAACCCATATGTTACCTTGGTAACTTCGTAATCCCTACTTATTACTTGAAATTGATTAATTTCGATAGAATTTACAATCAAGTCTAATTCGGATTTAAGATACAATAGGATAATGTTCTTATAATATACATTATCATACTAATATTATAAAGAAGAAAGATTTGTATTTGTGTGTGTGTGTGTGTGTTTGTGTTTGTAATGTAATGAATAAACTCAAAAACTACTGAACCGATTTCAAAAATTCTTTCACCATTAGAAAGCTACATTCACCCTGAGTAACATAGACTACCTTTTACCGCGGGAAAATGCCTCATTCCCACGGGAAAAACTGTTGACGCGGGCGGGACCGCGGCGGAAAACTAGTTATAAATAAGAATCACTGTGTTCAATTATCTTTTGCTGACTGAACCCAAACCCAAAGTTACGGTGAATGAAGTAATTTCAGTTTTCATCCAGTCACGTTGTTTGAATGCTTTATTTACCGCCATCTGTTCCGAGAATTCTACTGTTTTGACCAATTTGACATTACATAACGTAGTAAATACAAGTCTGTAGTCTAAAATGGAAGATTTTCATGGTTGTCTTCAGTAACTACACAAAGAGTAGATGAACAGCTCTATTTTTTGCATCAATATTTACGAGTATGTATGTATGTATGTATATGAAGAATTGTTATGTTTTTCATACTTTGTTATGACTTTGTTGAGATTGTGCCGTGCTCGTGCCGTCAATTTATACAATATGTACAAACAAGCAGTGGAATATCAGAATGAACTGCGACAGCCACTACTGCGACAGACTGAACTGCGACAAATAACATAACATATCTAACCTAACCTAGCCGGCTGTCGCACTTCAGTCTGTCGCAGTAGTGGCTGTCGCAGTTCAGTCTGATGATCCAAGCAGTGCCAGTTGATCAAGATGCATTACGTAGCGGTGCCATTGAAGCTACAATATCATTCAACCTACTGATACTATTATTTAAAAATGTGCTGCCTGAAAAATAGTAATTTATGTTAAGCGTAAACTAATCAATCACTATGGACAATTTTAGTCTGACTGATATAAAGAATTTTTTTTTTTACTAGCTGTCTAAAATAAAAACTATCTAAGATGTACCACAATACATAATTTCATTCAAATCGGTCCAATAGTTTCGAAGATTAGCCCGTACAAACAGACAAACAGACGGCGCGGTGATTGGGTGTTATGGAAGCTGCAATGCTATCCTACTATAAATATTATAAACGTGAAAGGTTGTGAGGATGGCTGGATGTTTGTTACTCTTTCACGCAAAAAAGACTACTGTGATATACACCAAAATAACACATAGGCTTTAGAAATGGCTTATTCCCACGGAAAAACTGTAAACACGGGCATAACCGCGGGGCTGAAAGCCAGTGCTACATATTGCAGTGCTAAATCAGTATAGATCACTTTGCCGGAAAAGAGCTTTTAGTGTTATTTTATTTACTGAGAGGTAAAGAGTTATTTGATCTTAAAATGATAGAAAACACACTGTAACGATATTTAGAGCGTTTCTCAAAGAAACAGGCCAACTATTCAAAAATATTTTGAAAAAATATGATAATATTCCAAATGCCTCTCTTGATCTAAAAACAAAATCATAATATTATTATCTTTAAAAACAATGATTAAAAAATCAAGGCAGACAGCTATAGAGCCATTCTAAACCCTACAATCATATTTCGTCAACTTGTTTAACAACTCTCCGTGGCTTATTACAACTAGTTCACACAGGAATAGACCGCGTCAACCACCAATTAACTACTTATTATAACATTTATGAACATGAATAAGAACAACCTTGTTTATTATCTGTGCAGACTGCTATTCACCATTTCAGTTTTGACTGTCATTTTTAGGGTTCCGTAGCCAAATGGCAAAAAACGGAACCCTTATAGATTCGTCATGTCTGTCTGTCCGTCCGTCCGTATGTCACAGCCACTTTTTTCCGAAACTATAAGAGCTATACTGTTGAAACTTGGTAAGTAGATGTATTTTGTGAACCGCATCAAGATTTTCACAAAAAATTAGAAAGAAAACAATAAATTTTGGGGGGTCCCCATACTTAGAACTGAAACTCAAAAAAATTTTTTTCATGGATGGGTCTTCAAAAATGATATTGAGGTTTCTAATACAAAAATTTTCTAAACTGAATAGTTTGCGCGAGAGACACTTCCAAAGTGGTAAAATTTGTGTCCCCCCCCCTAACTTCTAAAATAAGGGAACGATAAAACTAAAAAAAATATATGATGTACATTACCATACAAACTACCAACGAAAATTGGTTTGAACGGGATCTAGTAAGTAGTTTTTTTTTAATACGTCATAAATCGTAAACCGCAATTTCCCTTTCACTATTACTAAAACATCGATCAAACTTACAACGAACTACAAGAACTTTTATACTATGTTACTTGCTGATACGGAACCCTTCATGGGCGAGTCCGACTCGCACTTGGCCGCTTTTTTAAATAATAATTTCCTATTATAAACTTTCTTAAAACTTAATACAATAAATCTAATTACCAAAATCAAACGTTTCGACCCATTTCTACAGATTTTCAATTCAAAACTAAACATCCATGATACATACAAAAAAAACCGTCACGACTTTCGCTTGAAGACTTTCACATTTTCTTTATAATATAAATCTGGATAGAGCGTGATTTAAAAGGTTTCTTAAATGAGCATAGTAGGGTGGAGGGGTTGGCTAACTCTTGGCTTAGCGTTGAAGACGGATCTTCACCCCGAGACGAAAGAGTTACAAGTAATATGTAGACAATATCGTCACCCGGCTGAGCACCACTTAATTGCTTTCAAAAAATCTTTTACAGGAGGCACAAAAAACGACCTACTGAAAAAAAAGTATGATAGGTAAATAATAATTCTGTAGTTTTTTAGTTATTATAATATGATTATCTTTAGAGCTTTAAAACAAATGCGTAAATCTTACAGTGCAAATGCTGCGCGTTTTTTTTGCCCAATTTGTAAAAAAAGCAATTTGACTAAAGCTGTCCTTTACAAGGTTTTTTCAGCCGAGTGACGATATGTAGTAGAAAGAATAGCCAATAGCATGGACAGGTGCCAGTGGTAAAAGGGTCAAGCTGAAAAACAACACAAACAGAAGCTGTCTGGGATTGTATTTTGATATAAATGTTTTCTAGTAAGCAGTAATGCTAGTCTACATCTATCTAGATGGATTTGTTTTTATTTTTAGCCAAGAGAATACCAACAATGTTTTGAAAAGTATCAGATACATTAGACTCGGAGCATTGCTTTATGTATGTGTTTATATTGCATAATGCAAACAGCTTCGTGCTGCGATTTTCACTTTGTTTATTTAAATAAGGTCATCTTACTACGATTAAGAGTTTCAGATGTAATATCATTCAATGAGACATGTTTTTTCTGTGAAAGATCATCATACCAAAACATGATATGTTTGAGAAACAGACAGCAAATTTTAATATTTATACATGCCAAAGAAAGGAAACGAGAACACGTTTGCAAATTAGAGAATAAGTTTATATTTAAATCTGTTTTGCGTAATAGTGGTCATTATGACGGAGATACCTATAATCTTGCAGATAACTACAGATAATGAGATGAATCTAGCGCTCGCGCCGGGGAAGCGAGTTCCGTTCGGAATTGCTCGTTACGAGCGAGTTCCGGAGCATATTATTATTGGGAAACTCGACTCAGTATACAGATAATATTAAAGCCAAATTTGCATATCTAATAGCTTTCAACAATTGGGTAGTTGGCTTCTTTAATGAAACAATATCATTTGAGGCAATAAACCTACCTAATTTTGCATGGCTATTTTTAGATTAGATGTAATAACCATAAATATAGTAAAAAACATATTTAAATTATCACAGCATGACGTAACTTTACTGACCATTTTTGCTTTGATTCGCAAGCTAGTCACTTTTGAATTTTTAATAATAAAACTGTTAATAGCCAAGTCTCTTTGAAGGAACTAGAAAGATACAATGAGGTCTTAGATATAATTTATAATGTCATGCATGATACTTTATTTCAGTAATACTGTAATAGTTACTTTTGTTTCGGACCAACAGTAGCCGCCAAAATTATAGTCCGGTCTCTTATGGGCATGCTTGTATGGAAAGGTATACATTTTGGGGTGAAGCAATGCCCTTTGGTCCGAATGTTATACACATCCACCTGAGCTGAAATCGCCCGGTAGCCAGTTATGACCCCGCGACAGGTGGGGGGTAGGGGGGGTCAAAGAACAGAGCTCCCAGCGCTCAGAAAAAAAAATCTGGCCGATTTGTTTGGAGCTTTGAGTCAAGTTTGGTGTCGTTTTCAGGTAACTAGATGATGCCCAATTCATTCCCCATACCAGTTTTTTAGGGTTCCGTAGCAAAATATGTCGTAATATTTAAAATTGTAAACTTTTAGTAGTAACAAAATCCAAACAAACCTTCATATTTTAATTTTTTTTGTAGTAAACATGGTTTATAAAAAACACTGTCCGAAAGCACATTTAATTCCCATTCTAAAAACATTAACAGTAAATATAAATTTGACTATTTTTATCCTAGAATTAATTATTTAAAGTTCAGCAACGTTCGTCAGCGCAGCGTAGGGGATGGCAAAAAAACTCGAAAAACAAACACTCCAAAAAAAATCCAGTAGGGATATAAGTTAAAGTTATGGTTGTTTTTAAACCTCAACGGAGCACTCGAAATATTAAGTGTTTTCTATAATGCGAATGCTTAAAAAAGCAGTCATGTGCATTCCATCTCCAACAGGCAACAGGTACCAGTTTATTAAAGGCTATTTTATTTCTTAATGTAATCATCTTTTAGAAGTATACACTTGGTATATCTTTTAATCCAAACTTAAAATTTCTTAAAAAAAAGTCTTTATCCTGATCCCTTAAAAAATCTTGTACAGCTTGTAAAGACTATTTAATTTTATAATGTGCAATTAATTAATTTAAAGTACAGCAACGTTCGTGAGCGCAGCGTAGGGGACTACAAAAGATTCGCAAAACAAGCTCTACTAACAAAAAAACAACCGGCCAAGTGCGAGTCGGACTAGCCGATCGAGGGTTTTGTACAAACCTGTAGAAATATAAGTATTCGTAAAACTGCTCGCAAGAAAATCAAAATCCTTCTTCTTCTGTCGTGTCGATGGCTAGTTTAGATTTTTGTTGCCTAATATCTACCCTGCCACGCTGATTGCTCTTTCTGTGTCCTCCTCCGGTGTGTAAGACTCAGGGCATGTAGAACACGACAAACCATGGCCCACCTATCCATGGTTTCGTACTGGAGCTCCGTCCCGTCAGAAAGACCCCACCTTAACTGATTTTGTTTGATTCAACCAACCTGGGTTCGAAGCCTGTTTAATGATATCGAAAGGGACCTTGGAAGTACTTAGGTAGTAGGGGGGAGACTTTCCGAGAGTGGGACAAACGAGGAAGGCGGCGAGCTCCGTGCCCACCAGGTGTCACGTATAAATTGGGATTTCTCTCGATCGATCGGAGCTATGAGCTTGTAGAAGCTCCTAAAGCTTTTCAGCCTTTTTGGACGGGGAATAATCGTACATTAGGTGCCTTAGGTCCATTTCAAACTTAGCTCTCTCCATAGCACTCGCTGCGCTTCTACGACATCTGTCGAAGCTTTGCCAGCAAGCCAATACAGCATTTGAACCGGAAACGGCTTAAGGCAGCCAGTGATAATCCGGCACGTCTCGTGTAAGGCTACATCCACCTGCTTAGCATGTGCGGAGTGGCACCACATGTTCTCGAAAATGGAGAAAATTTAAGTACGCGCGATTATTAAATACCTGTGTGTGTATGAAACATTTCAGTATGGAGAAGATAGATCATGATTTGCAGGCTTGCGGGATACATTAGGTGTTAATGCTTCTCCATATTCTACAGTGGCACGTTGGTGTGCTTAGTTTAAGCAAATAAATGTATCTTTATCTTTAAGCAAGGAAGAACTTCCACCAACGACGACCCACGCTCGGGACATTCTGCGACAGCAGCAGTAACAGAACAAATGGTTAAAAAGTTGAAAAAATATTTTATCCGATCGTCGTGTAACGTTCGTTTTATTGCTGATAAAGTAATGACAGGAAGTGTCCATAATATTATACACGACTATTTAGGCATGAAAAGTGTCAGCGCACTGGGTGCCTACGCCTAGAATGCTTAACTTGCAAAAACAAACCCCCTCTAACATGCCCGGTCCACGCGTGACAGACATAGTTTTGTCGTGCGTATTCTCTTATCCTATTGGAGGATATTTCAATATGGCGGGTTTCTCGCGCGACAAACTTTTATCATAGCATTGCATGTTACGGGTGCAGACTAAGAATTTCACAAAGCTGTTTAGATTTGTTACAACAAGATCCTGACCACTTTTTGGCTCGATAAATAACTATGGATGAAACGTGGCTTCACCATTACGATCCTGAAACGAAACAACAGTCTATGACCTGGAAGAGACCGTCTTCTCCAAATCCTAAGAAATTTAAGGTAATTCAATCCGCCGGCAAAATTATGGGCTCTCTTTTCTGGGATAGCCAAAGGGTAGTAATAATCGAATACGTCAGTCATGAAGCCACTATTACGGGGACTTATATAAATTCGTGATGAAATAAGCAACGAACGGCGTGGAAAACTCGCAGAAGATGTTTTATTTTCATTAAGATAAAGCCTCCGCGCACAAGTCCCAAGTTGCAATGGCTGCCATTGAAGATGCTGGCTTTGAAAGGATGGAGCACCCACCCTATTCACCGGACCTCGCTCCTAGTGGGTTTCATCTCTTTCTACGGCTATAGGAGCACCTGGGAGGTCAGAAATTTGATGATAATGACATACCAAGTGTATACTTCTAAAAAGTTTGAAAAATAAAATAGCCTTTAATAAAAATACAACTGTTGCGGAGATGGAATGCACATGACTGCTTTTTTGAGGGGTTGTGTTTAAGAGCATTCAATATTTCGAAAAGTCCGTTGAGGTTTTAAAAAAAAAACATAACTTTTACTAATATTCCTACCGGTTTTTTTGTAGTGCTTGTTTTTCGAGTTTTTTTGCCGTCCCCTACGTTGCGCTGACGAACATTGCTGAACTTTAAATAATTAATTGTACATTAAAAATAGTCAAATTTATATTTAATGTTAATGTTTTTAGAATTAGAACTAAATGGGCTTTTGGACAGTATTTTTTATAAACCATGTTTCATACAAAAAAAATTAAAATATGAAGGTTTGTTTGGATTTCGTTACTACTAAAAGTTTACAATTTTAAGTATTACGACATATTTTGCTACGGAACCCTAAAAAACTGGTATGGGGAATGAATTGGGCATCATCTAGTTACCTGAAAACGACACCAAACTTGACTCAAAGCTCCAAACAAATCGGCCAGATTTTTTTTTCTGAGCGCTGGGAGCTCTGTTTTTTGACCCCCCCTCCCCCCACCTGTCGCGGGGTCATGACTGGCTACCGGGCGATTTCAGCTCAGGTGGATGTGTATAACATTCGGACCAAAGGGCATTGCTTCACCCCAAAATGTATACCTTTTCCCATAAGAGACCGGACTATTAGGCAGGAAATTTATCTTGATGAACTTCGTAATTGTATAAATAAACACTATAGTTAAGTATGCACGGAGAACAATATATATTTATACATTATTGCAGTTTGCTTGCAGGTGTGGAATACACACATACAGTATTCCTATATCTATACATACAACTCAGTGACCCGTTTCGTTTTCATTACATCATCGCTGCAAGGCGCAGCCTAGGCGCTTGCAATTCCAAGCTTTTCTTGTTACCTGCCAAAGGCACATTTTCTAGGTGAAATGTCGTCTGTCGCCACAGAGCACTGTTACATAGTAGCAATCTCCGATCCAATCTAGGTAAAATGCTAGCAAACTGAACGCCGTCACGTAATCTGCGAAAGCAAACCTTAGGGCCTCGTTCAACGACTCTACAATTTACAATTAATATTTTGATGTACGGTTAGACTCTGTCTAATAAATAATAATTGTTGTACTTAGGTATTCTTTTGGGAAATTTAAACAAACACCAGATAGCCAACTAACAAAAATAATAAAACCAATACATGCTTGATATTAGAGAAAAAAATCATATGACTGTCTTTATGCACGTGATTGTACTTCACATATGTGTAATAAAATTGAAAGCGAATTGTATGTATTAGTCCTACTAATTTTATGAACGCGAAGTTTATGAGTATGGATGTACGTTTGTTCTTCCATGCAAAAACTACTGAAGGAATTTTAATTAAACATTGCAATAATATAGCTACATCAGAATAACACATAGGCTACCTTTTACTGTGGGAAATTTCTGCATACCCACGGGAAAAAATGTTAGCGCGGGCTTAGCCGGGGGCGGAAAGCTAGTTGTATTATAGCCGTGAAGTTGTAGCTCATGAAACTGTTCGAAACTGGAACCTAAAACTAAAACCCAATTTCGACATACGAAATAGCGATTCACGCAAGTACGAAAAGTATTAATTGCGAAAACCAGAAAGAAGAATTCACTTTAGTAAGAATCACGGAAGTTCGACACAAGCTCGAAACGTGCAAGTGCGACAAATTACAATTGCGTGAGCCCAAGAAGCAACAGCGAATAGGTAATACATTACATGACACCAGAAAGGTTGGGAAACATCTAGACGTCTAGATTTAGATCTAATCGCTAACAAATTATAATTTTAAATGGTACTTAAATAAAAATTCTTCACATGTCCTCTACACAAATACTCGTCCCGCATCTGTCTACAATTTGGTTATTCCAGCGAATGACCGGAGCGATAGTTATAAATATACTACTGCTTTGAATATATTTTACATGTTAATTTATCACGTAAGTAATAATTTTATTTTAAATATTATTATATTTCGACTTGAGTTTCTTTTCGGGTAGAGTCATAATGGCCTATACAATGTGTTAGCAAAATGATGCAAAACTTCTCGGGTAGTAACTTAAAGTGAACAACTTTTGTTCTGGAAGTTTTCTGAGATCGTATTCCATTATTTTCGAAAAAAAAAAAAGACTTAATCAACAGGTCAATTTGTATGAAAAGTAAAAAGAAATGAACGGCATGGTCAGCGTGCAGAGAAAAGTAAATAAAATTCCTGTTTCAGAAAACTACCAGAACAATAATTGTTCTACTAATTATTAGTAGTTCGTTTCATGGGCTGTGTTACCACCTGAAAGATTTTACGTATATAACTAACACGTTGTATGTACCGAATTTTCTAGATACAAGGAGAAAACGTCATTATTGTAATCAATGATGCACTATCAATATTTCAATCCAACAGATTCTGGAAGGTAAAAGCAACGTTGTACAAAGTCAGTACTTAGCTTTTATCAGTAATATTTATGAGAGCATTGACATCATTATACTGATTTATCGCCATATTGTTCCTCATTTTGTAAAAAAATAAAACGCTTTCTTTGTTGTAATAAATAATACAGATACATAAGTAACAACACAGAATGTATCAGTCCAATCTGTGGAGTGTTTTGTTAGGTATACCTATTGGAACGCCTCTTGGAAGTTGGAACCACGCTCCTCTATTCACACAACAAACTTGATTGCGTTACGTACGGTCTACTTCTTCAAGCAATTCAATAATATTACTTGTCTATAAGAAAAGCGTAGAACCGACGGCCGTTGGGGCAGACAGGTTCTTGAATGGCGGCCGCGCGCCGGAAGACGTAGTGTGGGCAAGCCCCCCACGAGGTGGACCGACGATCTGGTGAGGGTCGTTGGATGCGGGCAGCGCAGGATCGATCATTGTGGAGATCATTGGAGGAGGCCTTTGTCCAGCAGTGGACGTCTACAGGCTGAGATGATGATGATGGTAAGAAAAGCGGATTTACAAAGTTTTACGGAAAAAAGTAGGCAAAACTTGTGTGATGTGTGTGTATTTGCTTTGTGCCTGGACGTTGTCTTCTTAACTTATCTTAATTAGCCATACATGTCCCACTGCTGGGCAAAGGCCTCTCTCCGCTCTCTCCATGCCTCTCTTTCCCGTGCCTCTTCCTGCCATGCTTCGCTGAAGGCGTCTAGCTCGTCTCTCCATCGTCGTCTGGGTCTGCCGCGTCGCCTTGTCTCAGTTGGTGGCATCCACTGCGTAGTGGTTTTTGCCCACAATATACTGGACGTTGTATATTTATATAATAATTATGTTTGTTTGTATATCAGCTGTTTGATATCCATAGTACAAGTTCTGCCTAATCGCGGGTCAGATGAGAGTGTGTGAGATGTCCCCACGAAAAGTTGAAATACAAAATTGTGCTGACAAAAATAAAACTCAGGCTAATAGACCAGCCTAAGAAAGTAATATTTCCGCATTCGCATTTTTTAGTTACAACAGTATTTGTATTATAATTAACTAATAAACAGTCGACTTGAAAATTTACAAAAATAAAAATGACAGACGATAGTGAGATCTGTATTAATTTTAAAATGATAGAAACAAACATGCACCTTATATGTAAGTGGTTTCAAGGCAAAATTCCCAAGATGGGTTGTTTGAGCACACACCTACGTAAAATGTTCATCTTCCTCACTATTGTAATAGTTCAATAGTAATGTATGGCGTATTTGATGATAGTTACCTATGTTTGGTAAAATATTTTTTTATCTATACCACAGAATAAAAATTAGTTTTGTTTGTTTGCTGTGAATAGGCTCTGAAACTACTGAACCGATTTTAATGAAACAGTACAAAGATAGAATAGATCATGGGGAATGACACTGGCTATTTTTTACTACGGGAAAAACTGTTAACGTGGGCGGAGCTGCGAGGCGGAGAGCTACTTGTTTATGTTCATGGCATACACATACAACAACATACACACACACACACACACACACACATATTTTATATTCTAGTCGATTCTATCTATATTTTTCTTCTCTTCAGCTACAGAATATACTCGGCTTGCTAACTAATTGCGGTCCACGTCTCTCTTTTTATCAATATTATAAAACGTATGCAAATATTTCTTGTAGGTAAAAGAAATGCACTTATTTCCCAAAAAGTACTGTGTCAGACTAAATCTTTTAAGATATTTGGAGGAGATAGCCGTACCACCTATATAAAAGATTGGATGACTCAGAATTGTGGGCCGAATGGAATGTGTTCTCATGTCCATCCATTTGCTGACCCCTGCGGGTAGGATCGCAATTTTTTAGGGACGGTGCCTGCAGGATCAAAGTTTTTCCTTATTGAGGAGCTTTTGGTGCTGACTCAGAGAAATGACGAAAGGATTAAAGTAGGAACTAATAGTAAACCTCTTATTTATTTAGTTATTAAAAGTTTTAGTTGACGATAAGTCCTAATTCCCTAAGAGCAAGAAAAACTGCGCGCTTCGCTATCGTTATTATTCTGAGGTAATTTTGAAGAATACAGAGTATGATATTAGGTACGTAAGAATTGCCAACAGCTCTGTGGTTTGTGGCCAAGACCAAAGGAAACAGATTTTCAAGTGACCGTCCTGAAGAAAGTAGAAAAGAGGAAGGAAGGAATACCTCTAACAAAATAAAACTTAAACGTTACGTTACATAATTTCGAAAGTCCTCTTTGAGGATGCTTTGAATGTTGTTAAATAAACATTTGTAATGTGAGTCAGGTTTTTATTTCATCATACTACGCTTTTTGTAATGACTCCCACAGCTAACATAATCATCATTAATCAAGTGTGTATGTTAAGGTAGATGACTAACAAGCTTTTCAAAAGAGCTTCTAGTAGCTTTGGAAAAATATGCATAAATGAAGATTTATTTTCATTACTAAACACATTGAAAGAGAACCGAATCGACCACATTAATATATTATTTACTTTACTCACAAGTATGATCATCAATGACACCACATAACGCAATCACCGTCATCGGTTAGATATAAGTATCAAAAGAATTAAGTAAATATTACTGGTCACTAAATTTACGGCCGTTCGTGAGCAGACGATAAAATGTTGATGTGCAGGTTAACCAAATATCCCGCAATCATAATTAAATTAATAAGAAGCATTGCAAACCTAATTTTATTGATTGTCTAAAAAATTGGATGAAAATTTCAAGCTCTAACTAGATTTTAAGTAGGTATAGATAAATTTTATTAAGATTTAATTCATTATGCTTCGGAAGGGTTTTTTTTTTGCAAACATTACTAACTTTTGATAAGTTTGTAACCCCAGTATGGGTTTTTTGAAGGTAGCTAGACTAGACTCGATATTTTTATGCAATCAAGCGAAACAGAATAGCGTCATTCCGGAATACCACATCCGTATAAAAAGTTACACAGAAACCTACAAAAAGTGGCTTGACTTAACCACCTAGGTCTCTCAGAGTTCTTTAAGTTCTTTAAATTAATTAAGTAATTATAATATGGATCCTAGTCTGGAAAAAATAATCTCTATTTACCACAAAATTTCAGATTTATAGTAAAAATAAGTATTATTTTACACGTGATTATAAGAACCGGTTAATATCCTCAATTCTCCATATACATATTGAGAATATCAACACAGCTAGTTTATATGGAATTTCAACCGGATCCACGTGTTCTAAATTGCAATGCAACATTATTGCAACTGTGACGTCAGCATGGTCACTATTAGGTGCTATTAGAGACAATTTGCAGGACAAAGCATTTTTTAATAAATATTCTTGGACGCTACGACTATTTTATTCTGCTTGCTTATCTTGTGGGTTTCGAGGTTAACTCATCTCACAAACCCTGGTGTAAGAATTATTGAGCCGCCTATGGCATCTGTCATGGCTTTTATAACGAAAACTGTCATTCGTATAGATAGTAGCCAGCAGAGCTTATTTACCTGGTAAAAAAATCAAACCAGATATTTCGCATCTCCATACATTGTGCAAGAGAGCGTTATCGTTTCGGTTTCACTCTACCGGAACCCATGGCACGCACTGCACCCAAGGCACGGAATCATCTTCTTTTCAGACAAACAGGCGATTAGCGGGATCAGTACATTGTGGGTTGAGTGGACCCTGGGGGATTCAGCCTGCATGTCCAAACCAAACTGGGGAAAGTCTCTTCTTTTTTATTGACCTATGCTTGAGTCGAAAAAGTACGACGAGGGGAAAGTCTCACAAAGTGATATTTGTTCGACGAGTACCCCACCAGGATTCAAACCAGGAAACCTCCGTAACGGAGCTATTTCATTTCAAAAGAAGCTTTAGAATTTATAGTAGTAATAGAAGTATTATAATATAAGCATATTTGTTAGACAGCGAGATCTAAATATAGGAGATCGATATTTAGTTAAGTAGGTATATCACAATATAAATAGCTGTTATCAAAACGTAAAATCCAATAGCATCGACTGATAACGATTTGAAAGTGATAAGGAGTCAGTGAATGCACTGGGCCAGCGTGGTCGACTAAGGCCTATTCACCCTGGTATCAGGGTAGGCTCGACCCCTCGGTGGGGACATTGATGAGCTGTTAATTATGGATGATGAATGCGAAAACCAAAATGACAGCGGGATATCGATGCACTTTCACAGCTCAACCTACGATTTTTTGTATCCGGGTATATTTTCTATAGGCGTAGTACGAGTATTAAAAAAAACGTTCCGAATTCCAATGGGAAAGTAACGCGACCGGAGCCGCGGGAAAGAAATCTATAATATGCAGAATTCCGTTTATAAACCTAGTGAGCGGTTAAATATCTTCGGGCTATATTTATTGTTCAATTAACCAATTATCGCTAATCTAACCTTGTAATGTATTTGCAGTCAATGGTCCGGAGTCCGGAGGCAAATCAAATCATAATATTCAATTAAAAGTAAGTAAGGAATGTTACTAAGTATGTAAAATCACTTGAAACTTTTTTACAGTAGAGCTTTTATATATACAGATACACTAGCTTTTGTTTCATTAAAAAATATCAAGTAGTTTTGATTTTATATGCATTCAAAGTTCCCATAAATATCGAGTCCCGCTGACAGTCACGTGACCGCGTGTGACGTCACATAGCAACACTCCGCTCCGCAGTAGTTTACTCGCGCAGTGTTTTGCTTTATTTCATCGCTTCCAGTTGTATGAATTGAATTAATAAATAATAGATGAAGGGTTAGAAAATGGACAATCAAATAATCTACCTAAAATAGAAGGACTTGGTTGCTCATTATTTAGCGACAATAGTGATTTCTTTGCCGTCGAAAGGCGAGGAGTAAAAATGCAAAGGTAAGTTAAGTTAAACTTTTTATAATATAACTCTCGAAAATAGATATTAATATTTGTTCTATAAGTATTCTTTTATTGAAGTACCTAAAATACCCAAGTATTTCATTTCGTAATGCCACTAGCTATAGCTAGAAGTAGGAATCAGAGACCTTAGGTTTTAGGTAATGTAATATAGGTCAATATAAAAATAATAAAACAAAATATACTTTATTGCACAGAACAAAAACAAATACATTAACAATACTCAAAAAGGGAGAAGGCAAGTGGCAGCCTTATCGCTCTAAGCGATTTCTTCCAGGCAACCATTAGGTCTTAAAACCGAAAACTACTAATCCCTACTTAATATTACAAATGCGAAAGTAACTCTGTCTGTCTGTTACGCAGATAGAATAGACCTTGGAGACGGACATAGGCTACTTTTTATCGCGGGAAAACAACTGATTCCCACGGGAAAGATTCGGGCGGAGTCGTGAGGCGGAAACTTGATATCTACGAGCTATCTGACCTTGGGGTTTGATAGAATAGACCTTGGAGATGGATATAGGCTACCTTTTACCGTGGGAAAATCCTTCACTCCCACGGGAAAAAGGTCACCGCGAGTAGAAAGTTTTGATAAAACCTGGTACAGAGATATAATAGACCCTAGGGATATGTATAGGCTACATTTTACCGCGGGAAAATACTTTAATCCCACGGGAAAAATAGTAGTACAGGTGAAAAGTTTTGATAAAGATTGGTACAGAGATAAAATAGACCTTGGAGTAGGATATAGATTATCTCTTACTGCGGGAAAATACCTTATTCCCACGGGAAAATGGGAGGTCTGGCAGAAAATTTTAGTGAAACTTGGTACAGAGATACAAAATATTTTAGGGGGGGTAAAGGCTATTATACCGTGGGAAAATATCTCATTCCCACGGGAAATATACCTAGTAGCGCGGCGGGAATTTTTGATGATACTTGGTACAGATATAGAATAGATCTCGGGGGGATGGATTAACTCTACCTAATACTAGTAGCGCGCGCGGCTACTTTTTCAGGCTAGAAATCATCTCATTCCTACGGGAAAAGTCGAAATCCAACGCGGGCATAGCCACGGGCGGGCAGCTAGTAGGTACATAAAAAGGTAATCACTACTTATACTTAAGTCAAAATTATCTTCACAACAATAAACTGTGCTTCGATTTCTAACAGGATCTGATCTCTTCATAGCTTGTAATCATTTACTTCGTATTTTGACATCCATTGGAACGACAAATATAACTTTTCCGGCGCATTGATAGCCGTATTTGTACATTTTGGCACAACACATGATTTTATGGTATTTGGATTGTTATTTTTTTTTTAAATTCAGAAATCCAAGTACAAAATACCTAATAACGCAAGGCAGCCGTACGGAAGAGCGGGAACGGACTGAGCGAGCGTTGCATTATGACGTCACGCGCTTGAACGCGGAATTTCGTCGCGCGCTCACTTTAAACTTCTCTATCTTGGAAACTAATTGACGTATCGAAATAATTCTTTCACTAGTATTTTTTATTTTGAACGGAGAATTTATAAAGCTAACATTCAAAATTAGTGAACATTCTCTATTAATTAGCCACTCTTATGCATCGTATCGTAGACTGCAAGGTCCCAGCCTTGGCATTATTGATCATCGCCCTTCTTTATATATTTGCTTTCATATATTAATTAGCACTTTACCTATTCCGTAAAACGTTAACGGGTAGATAAGTAACTTGCCTTTGATCACAGTTTGTTAATTTAAAAGGTGACTTACAATTAGTATAAAAATCACACAAACAAAACACATTTAATACTGTCAGGGAGGGTTTATAAGATCGGTCGATGACTTTATACCTATACGAAGAAGATGAAGAAGACTGTCAACTGTCATGACAGGACAGATTGGTGCGCGTGTGTTAAAACGGTTTTATAAACATTAAATTAAAAAAAATCTTCGACACAAAACCGTTACTTGATCCTTTCAACAACTAGAGAAGAGCTGATAATCTTCAAATGACTGAAGATATTTTCTTGGATCATAGCTAAGAACACTCTCGATTGTGACGCCTTGCAAACAAATAAAACCAGTTCAGTCGGCGTATCCGTTTAGGAGCTACGATGTCACAGACAGACAGACAGCCAGATACATAGCTTATAACACCTCTTTTTTTCGTCGGGTATTAAAAATAAATTTGACAAGTACAACGTTTCGGGATTTCTATTGGTTCTTTAAAAGAGAATTATTTACTTACGCAAAACACAGACCACATTCTTTTTCTCATAATATATCAGTTTTCAAAGCAATCAGACATTCAAATATCTTATTACAAGGGTTCATTTCGGTTTCTGGAATACAAATCAATGTCTTTTCAAATGCAAACGTTTTATATTACTATTCGTAGAACTCAAGGAAAAATGATTTGTTCGTATACTAGCAAACAATTTTTGCGTTCGTTCGGAGTAAATACGAGATCCAAACCCTTTGAGAATTGTTTCAAAAGAGAGAAATACAGTTGAATGGTTCTGTCAAAAAGTGACCAATGGCAAATGGTTGAGTTTGAAATTCAAATGACGCAAGTTTTTTCCGTCCGGAACATAATGTTGAATTCTCAAAATGTTAAATTTTTTGTTGTTATTTTTTGGCCTGGTTGCGTGCGATGCATTTAGGCCAAGTCTTATTTAATATAATTACTTGCACGGCACTTCACGTATTTACAATTAAGAAAAAAAAATACATATACTCGTATGTAAGTTTAAAATCTCATTTAATTACAGAATTTAACAGAAATTTGACTATTTGGGTAATTCTCGTTCTCGCTTCACAAAATTGATAAATAAGGGTACTCTTCTTTTTAGTTAATCTGATGATGGATTTTGGTAGTTCTGGTAATGCTTTTTGAGGTAAAAATACTCACCGAGCTCGCAGCCCTTTATGTACTTAGTTATAGGGGTTTAAAAAAAACGAGCATCCACGGTAGTGACCTTGGTCCCATGGAAGTGACATTCCCATACATTAATGCATCCATGGAAATTAAATTTTACAGAGAAGTAATTCTTTAGGTAAATATTATAATAATACTACTAAATTATAAGATGAACTTTTATTAGTATCAGTGTTGGTATGCTAACAGCTATCTTTTTATGTGTCTCAATTATTCAGTATAAATAGAAAAGTCGGTCAAGAGTGAGTTGAACTCGTGTGAACAGGCTTCCCCTCCCGCCTCCGCGTGTAGCCCTCAGGAGGCGTCGCTATACCGCCTTCCGTATGCCCCAACAACACCTTAGATCTGTTCAGGGATGCAGGTACAGAATAGAATGTCACGATAGGATAACTATGGCTATATTGTTACACCGTAGCCGAGTCTTTCCCCATCCATCCGCCTCTCGTATTCTGACGTACCCTTCATAGTCCGGTCTCTTATGGGAAAAGGTATAAATTTTGGGGTTAAGCAATGCCCTTTGGTCCGAATGTTAAACACATCCACCTGAGCTGAAATCGCCCGGTAGCCAGTCATAACCCCGCGGCAGGTGGGGGGGAGGGGGGGTCAAAGAACAGAGCTCCTAGCGCTCAGAAAAAAAATTCTGGTCGATTTGTTTGGAGCTTTGAGTCAAGTTTGGTGTCGTTATCAGGTAACTAGATGATGCCCAATTCATTCCCCATACCAGTTTTTTAAGGTTCCGTAGCAAAATATGTCGTAATACTTAAAATTGTAAACTTTTAGTAGTAACGAAATTCAAACAAACCTTCATAATTTAATTTTTTTTGTAGTAAACATGGTTTATAAAAAATACTGTCCGAAAGCACATTTAATTCCCATTCTAAAAACATTAACATTAAATATAAATTTGACTATTTTTAATGTACAATTAATTATTTAAAGTTCAGCAATGTTCGTCAGCGCAACGTAATGGACGGCAAAAAAACTCGAAAAATATGCACTACAAAAAAAAACCGGTAGGAATATTAGTAAAAGTTATGTTTTTTTTTAAAACCTCAACGGAGCATTCGAAATATTGAATGCTCTTAAACAAAACCCCTCAAAAAAGCAGTCATGTGCATTCCATCTCCGCAACAGTTGTATTTTTATTGAAGGCTATTTTATTTTTCAATCCTTTTAGAAGTATACACTTGGTATGTCATTATCATCAAATTTCTGACCTCCCAGGTGCTCCTATAGCCGTAGAAAGAGATGAAACCCACTAGGAGCGAGGTCCGGTGAATAGGGTGGGTGCTCCATCCTTTCAAAGCCAGCATCTTCAATGGCAGCCATGGCAACTTGGGACTTGTGCGCGGAGGCTTTATCTTGATGAAAATAAAAACATCTTCTGCGAGTTTTTCATGCCGTTCCTTGCGTATTTCATCAAGAATTTATATAAGACCCCGTAATAGTGGTTTGGCTTCATGACTGACGTATTTGATCATTACTACCCATTGGCTATCCCAGAAAAGAGAGCCCATAATTTTGTCGGCGGATTGAATTACCTTAAATTTCTTAGGATTTGGAGAAAACGGTCTCTTCCAGGTCATAGACTGTTGTTTCGTTTCAGGATCGTAATGGTGAAGCCACGTTTCATCCATAGTTACTAATCGAGCCAAAAAGTGGTCAGGATCTTGTAACAGATCTAAACAGCTTTGTGAAATTCTTAGTCTGCACTCGTAACATGCAGTGCTATGATAAAAGCTTGTCGCTCAAGAAACCCGCCATATTGAAATATCCTCCAATAGGATAAGAGAATATGCACGACAAAATTATGTCTGTCACGCGTGGACCGCGCATGTTAGAGGGGGTTTGTTTCTGCGCGTCCGTAAGCATTCTAGGCGTAGGCACCCAGTGCGCTGACACTTTTCATGCCTAAATAGTCGTGTATAATATTATGGACACTTCCTTTATCAGCAATAAAACGAACGTTACACGACGATCGGATAAAATATTTTTTCAACTTTTTTAACCATTTGTTCTGTTACTGCTGTCGCAGAATGTCCCGAGCGTGGGTCGTCGTTGGTGGAAGTTCTTCCTTGCTTAAACTCAGCACACCAACGTGCCACTGTAGAATATGGAGAATCATTAACACCTAATGTATCCTGCAAGCTATCAAGTCATGATTTATCTTCTCCGTACTGAAATGTTTGATACACACACAGGTATTTAATTATCGCGCGTACTTAAATTTTCTCCATTTTCGAGAACATGTGGTGCCACTCAGCACATGCTAAGCAGGTGGATGTAGCCTTACACGAGACGTGCCGGATTATCACTGGCTGTTAAGCCGTTTCTGGTTCAAATGCTGCTTTGGCTTGCTGGCAAAGCTTCGCCAGATGTCGTAGAAGCGCAGCGAGTGCTATGGAGAGAGCTAAGTTTGAAATGGACCTATGGCACCTAATGTACGATTATTCCCCGTCCAAAAAGGCTGAAAAGCTGTAGGAGCTTCTACAAGTTCATAGCTCCGATCGTTCGAAAGAAATCTCAATTTAAAAGTGACCCCTGGCGGGCGCGGAGCTCGCCGCCTTCCTCCTTTGTCCCACTCTCGGAAAGTCTCCTCCCTACTACCTAAATACTTCCAAGGTCCCTTTGGATATCAACCAAACAAAACCGGTTGACCAGGTTGGTCGAATCAAACAAAATCGGTTAAGGTGGGGTCTTTCTGACGGGACGGAGCTCCAGTACGAGTGCGGCCTGTCGCCGCAAACCATGGATAGGTGGGCCATGGTTTATCGTGTTCTGCATGCCCTGAGTCTTACACACCGGAGGAGCTCATAGAGGACACAGAAAGAGCAATCAGCGTGGCAGGGTAGGTATTAGGCAACAAAAATTGAAACTAGCCATCATCGACACGACAGAAGAAGGATTTTGATTTTCTTGCGAGTAGTTTTACGAGTACTTATATTTCTACAGGTTTGTACAAAACCCTCGATCGGCGAGTCCGACTCGCACTTGGCCGGTTGTTTTTTTGTTAGTAGAGCTTGTTTTGCGAATTTTTTGTAGTCCCCTACGCTGCGCTGACGAACGTTGCTGAACTTTAAATAATTAATTGTACGATAAAAATAGTCAAATTTATATTTACTGTTAATGTTTTTAGAATGGGAATTAAATGGGCTTTCGGACAGTGTTTTTTATAAACCATGTTTACTACAAAAAAAATTAAAATTTTAAGGTTTGTTTGGATTTCGTTACTACTAAAAGTTTACAATTTTAAGTATTACGACATATTTTGCTACGGAACCCTAAAAAACTGGTATGGGGAATGAATTGGGCATCATCTAGTTACCTGATAACGACACCAAACTTGACTCAAAGCTCCAAACAAATCGGCCAGAATTTTTTTTCTGAGCGCTGGGAGCTCTGTTCTTTGACCCCCCCTCCCCCCACCTGTCGCGGGGTTATGACTGGCTACCGGGCGATTTCAGCTCAGGTGGATGTGTATAACATTCGGACCAAAGGGCATTGCTTAACCCCAAAATTTATACCTTTCCATACAAGCATGCCCATAAGAGACCGGACTATCACATCGCCGAGGATTCTGAGAGATCGGCCCTACAGTTTTCCCACTTCTCTTGAATTTGCAAAGATTGGTGGTTGATTGTCAATTTGAATTGTTTGAGCCTAATATCTCCTATCTTGGCAGTGAGATCAATGTACACTCTGCCGGGAAATGAAAACTGGTCCACACTCCAAGCAGCCTGGATCCGTTAATTTCTTCATGATAGCAAGATGTACTTTATGTATTGATGGCGGTACTTTACTTAAGAACAGATGCTCCAGTTATACCAAAGCTTACCAAGCACAAGTTCGTTCATGCATGGACTGCTGTCACTTATGGGATGGCTCTGCCAAGTATCAGCTGGATGCCCTCGGAGACTCATTGGCTATGACTAACTTACTTACTTTGCGTCGATGCTCCAAGCTTCAAAGCTTGGAGCATCGACGCAAAGTTGCCAGCCTCTCGGTTTTTTATAAAGTGTGTCATGGGGAATACCTACTCTCAGGCACTCAACGAACTTATCCCTCCAACCACATTCGGTTACCGGAATACGCGGCGCCATGGGAAATACCACCCACATCTGGTCGAATTCCCCTTGGTTCGCACCAAACGTCTTCATTTTAGGTGCGTACGGCCAGAGAATGGAATTCTCTCCCTGCATCTGTTTTCCCGGAATCGTACAATCTGCGTGTCTTCAAGTCTAGAGTGAATATGCATTTTCTGGGTGAGCGTGTTCTTTCATCGGCCACGTCACCGCTTTTCACCAAGTGATACTGTGGTCAAACGCAATCCCATGGCATCTTGAAGACAGGGTTTGGTTGAATGGGATTTTTCATCATTGTGGACCACCACTTTCAGATCAGTTTGTACCGCTTTCTGCGAGCCTACCCGCCGGACATAGACTACCATGGCCAATCTGGAAGTCTTTGAACATACTCCGGTCTCAGGTTAGCCGGAGCAAGGAAAATATGTTCAGGTGGGGACTTTCGGAAGGACCCAAATATGGAATATACCTATGAGTGGGATGACGGCGCAGTCTATAGCCCACCTGGTGTCCTGCAATGCCTGCCCTTCCACCTGCTCGCAGCAGGACCAGATGAGTGCCACAAACAATGCAGTTTAAGTGGTTAAATTCTGGATCACAATGATCTAATTCAGATACACGAGTGATCATATAACGGTTTCGTTTTTGGTTTTTGAAGTACGGAACCTTAAAAATAGTTAAAAACCATGCCATACACAACCAGAAACATTCACTTTCATACAAACCTCCCTCATCCACACCTTTATCCATTACAATGTTCACTTCCATGTAATATATGTCACTTCCGTGGGTGTAATTTTATCCACGGATCCATAGAAATGACACCCATGGAAGAGACATTTTGAAGATGAAGGTCAAGAAACATAACTTCAAAATCATGAATGAACATGCAAATTATTTTAGGAGTTCTTGATACAAAAACGCATCGATACAGCAAAAATGACTGCATTACTAAAGTGTTCACAGCTTTTACAAACAACCTGGTTGTGACTACTTATGCTTGACGAAATGCGAGAATAGAAAAACAAAGCTTCCATTCTTAGATAACGTAAGCTGCAGGCAGCAACCGACAACTAAATCAAAACATGGTGGATCAACCCTTGCCTATGATCAAATTCGTTTGGATACATTCACAATATTTTTTTAGTTAGGGCAAGTGTGACATTCATCCATGGAAGGGACAAAAAAATTGATCACAAACTTTGTAACCATATAAAAGAAAAAAAGAAAGATAAAAACCCCCTAAACTACTATATTTAATGAATAAATTTATTTCAAATATGATTGGCATTCTTTTTTAAGCATTTATTTTTACAGATATAACACAGCAAATTTTTTTGTATTTTGAAACAGACTGATCACACACACGGAAGGGACATTTTTCATGGTTTAAAAATATATATAAAAAAAAGTATGAATGAAATGTATGTTTCTTTTTTCTGAAGTTATAGTATTTGATGTATACTTTAAGAGGACAAAGCGCATTTTAAGTGTTTGGCTATAACAGGCTCAAAAACTGCCAGTCACAGTCGAATTTTGCAAAAACGAGAAATACCCATTTAAAGAAAATAACGAATTAAGAAAAATGGCAAGTGGCGTCACATACCTACGCAATACTACCAAAGATTAATAAATAGTTACTAACGTAAATACTACGAACAATAACATTCCACTAAAAACTAGGCCAAGTTTTATGAATTTGGTGCTTTGACATAAATGACCATTGTGCAGCATAATGGATGGTATGGGAGGCCGTTGCTCCGGTTCCCATAATGTTATGTAATGTTTACTAACAGTTTGACAGCGTGTTACTGGGTTACACACAATCCACTGAATCTTTTTATCATTTCAACCTTTTTTCTATTGATACTCTAAGATTTCAACATTGTGACCTAACATTTATTTATGTAAATTTTCTAGAACATTCTGAATGCAATTTCGTGTAACGCCCTTTTTTGGCAGTCGTATAATAAAGAGAGACAGGACTTCAATAAATAAATAAAAGGAAATAAAGCATAATATTCCACTACAGACGCGGACTGATGTCACATTTTTTGTATGAAGAAAGAGATTGTGTTTGCATTGAATAGGCTCCGAAACTACTGAACCGCTTTAAATGAAACTTGGTATAAAGATTGAATAGACCTTGAAGAGTAAGGCTACTTTTTACCACGGGAAAATTCGTCATTTCCACGGAAAACTCTCAACGCGGTCGGGAGCCACAAGGCGGAAAGCTAGTTTATGAAATAATTTTACACAAAGATTTATTTTAAGCATAACTAACTTTATTATATGTATAATGAATTATATTTGTGTGGAGTCACGTTATCTCTAAGAGCTGTCGTTATCTGATCTCTCTCAGGATGAGAATTCTTGTAAACATGGATTCCGAGTAAATCTCTTCCAATTAGAATTCGGCGTAAATCATAAATTTATGCAATAGATGTATTGCTACTTACTGGAAAAGCGAGAAAGCTTTTAAGTACTTACTTCGATATTACGTGCTCAATTAAATCGTAATTACGTTTTTAGCTATTCAGAAGTACTTATGAAGGTCGAAAATTCTTTTTTTTTTGCTATAATGGCAACTAAGTTTTCATACACGACGTATAAAATTCAATTAAAAAATTTATTTACCCTCGACACAAAACCGTTATTTCATTCTTTAAAAAACTAGAAAAGAGCTGATCATCTTCAAATGGCTGAAGATATTTTCTCAGATCATAGCGAAGAACTCTCTCGATTGTGACACCTTGTAAACAAAAAAAACTAGATCAAAATCGGCGCATCCGTTTAGGATCTACGATGCCACAAACAGACAGACACACACTTCAAACTTATGACACTCCTCTTTTTCGTCGAGGGTTAAAAAATGAATATATATATTATTATTACAATTGAAACTAGTGATTGATTTCCGAAGCAGGAGCTGATTTCTATTCCAATCAAATATGAAAGAAATGTGTGAAAGAGATCTCTCATCTCACATACGGCTAGTTTATTGCAAGTCGGGAAAACTAATCTGCATGCGTTGCTAGTCAAAAAACACCCAGATATAAGACAAACACAAAAACTTAGTTATAACACGAATTGCACGCCAACTCAACTAGGCGTAGATTTATCGTCATAATCACCAATTCTGTTCTCATAAGCGCTCTCGGAAATGGAAAACCGTCCTGGCAAACGTTAGTGGTCACAGTCATATAGTGCGATATTGATTATGGTCATATACAATATACATACTATCCCACTTCCACAGAAGCGGACCCTCGGCAAAGCGTTTTGAACACTCGCCAGCGCATAGTGCGAGAATGGATGGCATTTTGCAGAACACTAAACGGAACACAAATAAATATGTCAGTACGGACATGAAGTACTTATTTCACGCGATATGTAAAGCTTGTGGCAAGGCCTACGATTGTTCTTGTCATTGAACAAGACGCTACACGGAAACGCTATAGGTATTACAATAAATACTTGTGATAAATTTGTCACACCCTTACCACAAATTACGTATAGCGGCGGCTAATTTTGTGCCCTTACTTACTTAAGAACTTTATATTATTTTATTGCGTAAAATGCTAAACTAAACCTAAACATATTTGATTATGTATATAGTTTTTTATAGTAAATATGTAACGTAAACACTGTGTGCAATTGGAAAAGCTGTAGAAGTTTTATAGCAAAGTACAGGAGGTACAGTACGTTCGGATAAACACGAATGTCATAAATAGTAGATTGCGGTGCAATACATATTTATTAACAGGTGTCTTTGTTTTTGTGGACAGATGTTTCGACACCTTTGCATAGGCCCCAGGGCTACTGCTCGGCCTGACCGTGGCTATAACTTCAATATTACGGTATAATAAGTAAATAGTACCACGGTTTTAACTATTTAACTAAATAAATTAAAGGTTATAAAACAAAGATAGCAAGTCTTTTGAATCATATAACGAATGTCATCTATCATCTAATAGCACTCTTAAATCGAATAGAGAGACTCATTGCCATCTGGCATTGTTACTAAAGTCTACATTACTATATCGAAAGCCTAACACGTAATACGAATACATTCCTAAGCATTAATAAATTTATTCTTCGAGAATGAATAACTCTTTAAAACCAGTTATACAGTTAAAGATTTTTATACGAACGAAGCTACTAACGGAAAAATAAAGGAAATTAAGATGTTGACTCGAGACGGACAATGCCGTTTAACGGGTAGAGGTCAGACAGTTTTAACAAAGCTTCTTAACTTCTGATCTGATTAAGTGTTTTTAAAAAATCCTACAATGAATAAAGAAATTATAGAAAGAAAGACTTTGACTTTGACAAGCAAGGAAGCCATCGAGCTGACTGCATTTGTATGAAAAACAAAAACATTCGAAGAGCTGTTACTGCGATTGATTTTAATGTAACCATGACCAGCACCAACACTGCTGTCAAATGTACTAGTTATTTGACAGCAGTTTTGGTAAAAGTTTTAACCGTTCGAGTTAGCGCGAAGCCCAGAAATCAGTTAGCACTGTCGGGGTGGCAAGCGTAAAGTTTTATGATTTATGACTGACAAGACGTATTTTGTCGTGTATCCTATTGGAGGAAATTTTAATATAGTGGGTTCGAGAGACTGATTGTCACGAGAGATTATCTCAAAGTTAAATGTGAGATAATCTCCCGTCACAGTGCTTCATGCCACACGACTCACCTTGATTAAAACGATTGTGCAACAACTTGAAACAGCATTGTCCAGTGATTGGGAAATATCTTGCTCATGAGTTTCCTCATAATGTGAATGTGTAGTCGGAGAATTTATGTAAATTACTTATAAAATATACCTATTTTTAAATTGTTCATGTGTGCGTTTTGAGTATTGCTTCAACATGTAAAAACTGTTGAGCTGAACATTTTGTTCATGCAAGAGAATAATAAAATGTGTAAAATATAAAGTCGGTCAAATCGTGAACATAATTCATAAACAGCTAAAGAGACCAACATTTTGCATTTACATAGGTATATTATAAATTTGGTGCAATAAATAACTCTGGTCGTAACGTTGATCTGGTTCCTAAGCAAGAACGTGGTAGAACTTATGAGAACAATCTACTGGTTCACGTTATTGAACTGGAACAGGAATACGATGTAGTATGACAATTATTTGCAGAACAAAACGGAAAATGTATGTGAAGAGATGCAAGGTTAATAAATCGAACGGAACTCCCGACGAGGACAATAATTGCGGGTTACGAAAAACAAAAACAACATTATCGAATTCGAGTTATTTCTGCTTCAGAAGTGATATTTGCGTCTACACATACAACTTATTTTTGCACAACAGTATCGCGCGCGTGTATAATTAGCACGAGTGTCAAAACGCTCAAAATCTTGCCTCATTGAAGTGGAGCCAGAAAACTGTCAAGAACATTGATCTGAGCAGCAGCAGCGTGGGAAATCAGTATCTAAGTGGTACACTCGATAACAAAGGAATGTTATACTAATTTGAGGAGGCTTTTTATATCCTTGTAGTCTGTTCTATAATCTTCTTACAAAGCTCAGGGTCGCAGTTTTATGTGTCCATACTCTTTTAATGAGCATCATTTGTGTCCGATGGGGTTCATCTACATAAAAATGTACTCAGCTTAGCCCTAGATAGTAAAAAACTAAGCTTGCAATTCGCTTTGCCTTACAAGACGTAAGCTTAAAATAGGAAAACAAACTTATTACTCTTTTAATCGAAATCTGATTTCTAATTAAAAGGAATTATATTAGTGATAAGATAAGATAAAGAACATTTTATTGTTTTCTAGACCAAGCGCATTATATCTCATTTATTGCATACAAAGACTTTCACTATTCTCCCGAAAAAACAAAAGCTAAACCTTGAATCAAAACATAAGCTGCTATTATAACGTACCAACTCAAAATGTATACCTTTATGCTAAACAGTACAGTTGCTACTCACTTGATTATAGGCTTGCTAATTACACACGGTATTACGGTTCTTACAAGTCACAACCGTAACGCAAACTAAAGACACACTTGCGCAGGCGCGGCAATTGTTCCCAATACAACTTGAACGGCAACAAGTTTACCAACCAGTATAATATAATATCGCAGTGATCGGAACTGGATCCTATACTATTATTTATTCTGTGAATGGATTAAGATCCTAACTATATCGTTAACAGCAATATACGTTCCCACCGAGAGGCTCAAGCCTACCGAACAGACTATTCGACCACGCTGGCCCAGTGCGAGTTGGTCAACTTCACACACAACCTTTAAATTTCTTTGCAGATGTGTGCATTCTATATGTAAGGTACGGGCGCCAAAGATGGCCCACTTAAATTTTTAGATATTTTGTTTCCCAAATAAATATATTATAATTTCTATTATGTTTTTTCTTTACTTTACTTAACTGCAAGATTTTACAAGGATTTGTCCTTGTATATTTATTTGGGAAACAAAATATCAAAAAATTTAAGTGGGCCATCTTTGGCGCCCGTACCTTATATATTGTAAGTACTAGCTTTCCGCCTCATGGTTTTTCCGTAGGAAAGAGGAATTTTTCCCGCGGTAAAAGGTAGCTATGCAGCATAAAATATTACTACCCAAGGTCTATTCTACCAAGATTACCATAACACCATTCCTACCAAGTTTCATTAAAATAGGTTCAGTAGATTCGGAAGCCTATTTAAGTGGAGAATAGCTATTTATTTTTAGAAGTATGTTTGGATCGTAGCAAGTGGAAGGAAGTGGTCTCTGCCTACCCCTCCGGGAAAGAGGCGTGAGTTTATGTATGTATGTATATATAGCTATTTATATTGGTCCCCATATACCTTCCCATATACATACAAAAACGTATCGTATGCGACAAGGAATTACAAGTTCCTTTAAATCTTAGACATCTGCGATACCCTTTATTTAACTATCGCGATGACACACATACCCCAATTCCCGCACCAGACTGGCGAAAACAAGACGTATTTATTTTATCGTAATCCTTGAGCGAATAAATGAGTTTACAACAAACTTATCGGACAGTGATTCAATCTATATTGTCTTACCTCCTAATCAAACAGGGGAAACTTTCACAAAGAGAGAGAAGGGTTCGGGCTGTTATCTATCTACGGAATAAGTCGCATCAGAAACCGTAAAGCCTCGGTCACACAGCGAATAGTCGCTGCGATTGTATTCGCTGCGAATAAAATTAAACACGATCAGTTCCAGATTCGCAGTGAATATCCCTGTCACACACGAATTTAGATTTTATTAAGCTTCACTGGACTTGCGGGGGAGCCGAAGACTACCCCAAAAAAAAGTCGTGTACCAATGCGTCTAGGGGCGGCTCGAGGGAGCCTAGGACCTAGGTCTAGGGCGAGAATAACATCGAGGGGCTCCGTCTCAGATGATTCAATTTTGATTTTGATTGAGGCATACCCGCCGCCCCGCGCCTCGCCGGCGGCGGGTACGGGCATTGAAGGCACTGAAAGGTAATTGTAACCTGTAGGGTATTCGCTACCAGAAGGGCATTTTGTTAGGTGTAATCTAAATTATTTGGCTGCTTTAACTGCATCAGTGATTTCGTCGTCAGGTTCGGAAAGGGAAATCGCTGTATGTGACCGAGGCTTAAAAAGGGTTCTCAATGTAAGTAAGATTAATCGTCCAACTTACTCGTCAAGAAGAACAATCGAACTATGTTTCCTTCATAAGCTAAAAAAAATAAGATACAGTACTTAATTAGGTAGGTAAGTACTTCAATTTCAGAGTAGGTACAATCAGAAGAAATAAGATTTCTAATGGAAACTAAAAATCATCTTTAAACTTGTTACATTGAAAGAGATGATTTATTCCTTCATAAAACAATAACAAGAGATTACGATGTTGATAACAATCAAATATTGTTATCAGGCGGTCTTCAGTGTTCCGTGTTCACAGTCACATTACTATCAAACGTAGGAGCTAGCCTTGGAAACGTTGCCGAAACGAAACCAGGCTTCAAACAGCCTGTTTATAGCCTATTCTGAATACTCAATAGGCTATAAACAGGCGGTTTTTTACGAACGATTTGGCGACAACGTGGCTCAATGTTGAAACGTAACTTGCAGAATGATCTAAGAACTAGAAATACGTGGTACGTTCACCACAAGTGAAATCGACATCATCATGACATTTCAGAAACACTTTTACGTTCCGATATCTCTTCTTACTAAATAGTAACAAAACAGCGACATAGCAAAGCCTATCTAGCGAAGATTAGAAATCCGCCAGATATAATGGTAAAATTTTTAGTTTGTCTTCTAGCACAAAATAACAGATTCCAAGCATAAAATAACCAAAAAAAATCAGACAGAAAGAAATATGAACCCTTTCCCCGTAAGTACCTTATATTTCTTGTATATTTTATTTTGGGCACTGCTAATAATTTGTCTTCTTATTCGACATCTATGGGATAGTTATAGTACTCTTAAAGCTTTCAATATAGTCCACTGTAGCAGTTAACGTGCCCTGGTCCTTCGTATTATAGTACCTACAATACAAATATACTTAATTGATAACAAGGAAAATATTTCAAAAAATAGTAATCACGTAATAGAAGCAAATAAATAATTACTTCGACTTAATAAAATATTCATTTCACATCTTTTCAGTGTTACAAAATGGTTTAACTCAGGATCCCACATCTTTTTTTAGGAAATAATCTATTACAAACTGTTTCAGTATTTTGCAGCCAGAAAGATATAGGTATCTGAAGTTACTTAGTGAATTAATTGAGTCAGGTCTAACTAAATGCAATTTAAATGCAAATTTCACCAATGTTGTAGCGTTAATTCAGCCCTCGACAGTTTATTAAGTGTTGGATGGGTGCAGGTGGTTTTGTGTGGCTATAATTTTATGAATACAAGGTTTTTGACAATGAATCTATTGTATTATCAACTCACCAATTCAGCTATTATTTATTTATAAATCATTTCTACATTTTGTCTTTTGTGTAAATATTTTATATTAAAACATTTGAGTAACCTTTAGTTAAAGTTGTGATTATTGTAGACAGTAGAATATTAATTTTATTGCTACTTTAAAAGAGCGTCATAAAGTTTTATGGCTTTCGCCATTTTGAAAAGCAAAGGAAAATATATCTGTATTTTATGGTTACGTGTAAAATTAACATCTCTGCAAGTGAGACGGTGATAGTGTAAAACTAAGGAAGTTAATTATGTTTATTACACGATATCCAGCAACGGCACGAGCTTATCACAGGTGCCTAAGTCCAGGTATAAATTCACATAAGAACTACTAAGTACTTTTCGAATAATCTATCTACATTGATCTTGCAAAAATAATTTATAATCACAACTGAGAGCCAGAATCAGCAATTTAGTTCGAATAGGAAGCTAAATTTTGTCAGATGCTATTTTATTTTATTTATTTTATTTTATATGGAAAACCAACAGCAATTAAATTTGAAATAGTAATTAACTTAAATAACAGAAAGCCAATTACAGGTCTTCACTGATAGCACCTACTTATTTAACAGCTACTTAACTAGCGCAATTCGCAACAGATCAACACGTTCAAGTTAAAAAAAAAGATGTACATAAAAGATGTCTATATATAATTAGTTTAGACAATAAGATAAATCGTAGAAAAACGTGATAGGCTCTAAGTTGACGCGATACGCGGAACTGCTAAATTCAAATAATGTCTGTTAGGAAGATAAGATTTCAAGGCTGTCGCTGAATTTCATTTAACTTTTTACGAGCGCACTGTTGTCACCTAGCTTGCGAACCAAAACAAATTGATTTACTGCTTTTTTATGAAATCAACCTTAAGCTTAATATAAATTGCACCGTCTCGTCTAGACAGGAGCCTCAATTTGATATCGTGTAAAAGCTTTCTAGTTCTACATAAATTGCGACGACTGTTCTATAAATAACATTACCTATAGGGATATCAATTTTTCGAACGTCTGCGTCAATATTTTTATAGCTCTGTACTGTAGCATAAATAGTTAGTTATTAGCATACCCCCTGCCCAAGGGTTGACTTACTTAATATCCTATGTCCCCTAGATGGGGCAGAGGGCATCCACAGTGCTCCGCCATCGCGTTCTGTCTTGAGCTTCGCGCTTGATTTCGCTCCACGTTTTGCCGATAGTCGCCGCCTCTGCGATGATCGTCCGCCGCCAGGTTTGCTTTGGGCGGCCACGTTTACGCTTTCCTTGGGGATTCCAGTCTAGGGCTTGCCTTGGAATGTGATCAGGATTCCTTCGGAGCGTGTGGCCGATCCAATTCCACTTGCGGCGTTTGATCTGTTGGTCGATCGGAGTCTCACCGCAGCGTTCCCACAGATCTGAGTTGGAGATTTTCTCGGGCCAGTATATACCGAGAATACGGCGAAGACAGCGGTTGACGAAAACTTGGAGCCGGCGCGAGATGTCCTTTGTAACCTTCCACGTCTCACATCCGTACAGCAACACGGTTTTTACGTTGGACCGGAATATCTTGAGCTTAACTCTCCTGGTCAGTTTCCGCGATTGCCACACAGGACGGAGCTGTGCGAAGGCCGCTTTCCCCTTAGCGATCCTTGAAGTGATGTCCTCTTCGGTCCCTCCTGTTTCTGACACTACACTACCGAGGTATGTAAACTTGTGGACCCTTTCCACCCCCTCTGTGCCGATGAGCAACGGCAGTGAGCTCGTCGCCCCGCACCTCATTTCCTGGGTCTTCCGGGTGTTTATCTTGAGCCCCGTCTCCAGAGCCTCCTGCTGTAGGTCGTCCAGTTTGGCTTGCATGTCAGCGCGCGTGTGGCTCAATAGGCATAGGTCATCGGCATAATCCAAATCTTCCAGGACGTTGGACAATCCCCACTCTATGCCGCGGCGCTTTCCGTCAGTGGTGTTGTTCATGATGCCATCGAGGACGACAAGAAAAAGGAGAGGTGAAAGGAGACACCCCTGTCGAACACCTGCATGGACCGGTATGTCCTCCGAGACGAGGCCGTCGTGGGTCACTCTACAGGAATACTTCCCATAGATGGCCTTAATTAAGTTTGTGATCTTTTCGGGGACTCCAATTTCACGCAGCCGGTTCCAGATACAATTCCAACGCAGCGTGTCGAAAGCTTTTTCGAAATCCACAAAGGTCAAGTACATTTCCCTCTGCCATTCGGATGCCTGTTCGAGGATTATGCGCAAGGTGTTGATCTGGTCCGTACACGATCGGTGTGGTCGAAAGCCAGCCTGCTCTTTGCGAAGAAGGGGTTCGACGGCCCTCGACAGCCTATCCAGTATTATCATGCAGAGCACCTTGGAAGGAATCGAGAGCAAGGTGATGCCCCTCCAATTGCCACATTCACTGAGGTCTCCCTTCTTGGGCACGGTGATGAGAAGGCCTTTGTTCCAGTCGTTGGGTAACTCTTCGGCTGACCAGATGTTCCGCAAAAGGGGCGTCAGCGCGTTCGCAGCGGTAGGGACGTCGGCTTTTAGCATTTCTGCTGTGATGAGGTCGACTCCTGGGGCTTTCCCGTTCTTTAGTGATCGGATGGCCTTCACTACTTCCTCTCCAGTGGGGGGAGACACATCAATGTCTAGGCCTTGTGCGGGCAAGCTGGCAGCAGGTACGGTCGTAGTCACGGGGTCGTTGGGGACTCGGAAGATCTCTTCGAAGTGCTCCCGCCAGCGTTGAAGCTGTCCCTCTGAGGTCACGATCAACTGGCCTCCCTTGTCCTTCAAAGGCTTCTTCTTCTTCTGATTCCTATTACCGGCCAAGGTCTTCGTCGCCTTGTACATCTCCCTGAGATTGCCGGAGTTGGCAGCGCGTTGGGCGCAATCCGCGACACTATCAGCCCATGCTCGCCGGTCGTGACGGGTACTGCGGTAGATTTTCCTGCGTACCTGCCTGTATTGCAGCCTCAGGTCTTCGCGCACTGCCAAGTCGCTGGTTTTCAAAAGTTGAAGATGGAGCTCACGCCTTTCTTCAATGAGGTTCCAGGTTCTCTGTGACATCCAGTCCTCACGTGTGAACGTTCTGTGTCCAAGAACTACGGAGCTGGTCTCTGTATAGGCCATTTTGATGTGGTTCCACTCCGCGTCGACAGAAGTTGGAGAGTCCGTTTCTAGTTTAGAGAAGCGATTCCGCTGCTCCAGCTTAAAGGCTTCGACTACGTCTGGGTCCCGCAGCTTGTTGACCTCAAATCGTTTGCCTACTCTGGTGGTCGCGTTGGCAGCTCGAGCTACAGCTACTTTGAGCCGCACCTCGGCTCGGTCGCTGTCGATATCCGCGCCACGGCGGTTGCGGACATCGAGCAGTGATGAGCGCCATTTGGAGCTGATGGCAATATGGTCGATTTGGTTCTTAGTGACTCCATCGGGTGAGTTCCATGTGTACTTATGGTGGTCTCCATGAATAAATAGCGTGCCTCCGATGGTAAGGTCATTGTCCTGGCAGAACTCCAAGAATCTCTCGCCGTTCTCGTTCCGAACTCCCAGCCCGTGTGTGCCCATGTGTCTTTGACAGCCGTCGTTATCAGTGCCAACCTTTGCATTCAGATCCCCCATGACGATAACTATGTCCTGTTTGCGAATGTTATTTAGGGTCAGATTGAGTGCACTATAGAAATCGTCCTTGTCTTCCTCTGAAGCCATATTTGTGGGCGCGTAACACTGAACGACAGTTATCTTGCGGGCTTTGCTGTTGAACCGGGCTGTGATGATTCGCTCTGAGATGGGTTTCCAGTCCAGCAGGCTTCTCTTCGCAGCATCAGAAAGGAGGAATCCTACGCCGTTTTCACGTACGCCCTCTTCATCCTCCTTCCCAGAGTAAAGAAATGTAAGGCCCCTGGACGTTCTCAGTTCTCCGAATCCATTTCTGCGTACTTCACTGAGGCCGAGTATCTGCAGTTTGTACCTTAGCATTTCTGCTTCTGCTTGGGCTAGTCGGCTATCCTCGCTCAGTGTTCGCACGTTCCAACAAGCAATTCGTGTCCGTATTTTCATGCCAAAGGTCGTCGTAGTATGATCGGTCCGGTTTTGCACTGTATCAGTTTCTTTAATCAATTGAGTTCAGGTAAGCGAGTGATTAGCCCACTATACCCAAGCCCGCTGGTGGGGCTGCCACCTTAGAGCCTGCGGGCGTGCTCGGTTTTGTTTCGGGTATCCTCCCTGGTGAGATTGGTTCTGTTTTGAGGCGCAGAAGATTCGCCTTTTGCCCTGCACCCTCAGCTCAGCTGCACCTCTAGGTGGCGGCCGCGCGGTTGCGCGGTTGCAGCAGTTCCCGGGAGGGACGACGGGGACGTGGGTGACTCGGACTGGCCAGGGCTCTGCTCAGATTCGGTGTTCCGCCACTAACACAGCAGATGGTTTCTTGGCATTTTTGTAGGCAATGCTGGACTCACATACAGCGATTCCCACCAAGACCATACCCTGGCTTCCCCCCCCAAGGGTGCCCAAGGCAAAATATTCTAATTAGTTAGAAAAGCAAGTAAATTGACACACTTTTATATTAAATCAATATTACTATTCCTGTGACTACTTAGCTTTTAGTTTTTAAACGATCAGTAAAATCCCCATCAGAAAAATACTGTTTCTGATTTAGAAATGAAAATTCTGACTCTACCGTCGTCCGTCACCTAGAGACGGTCGGCAAAGCCTCGGATCGGCCGAAAACATTATGTTTCCAAGCACCTATATATTTTACATGACTTCATTTACTATCTAGGCGCGCTTCCAGACGTGCTGTGATCAGTCAAGTGTGAAGTTACTTTTTGATCCGTCGAGCGCCTCTAATGATATCTTCGTGTGAGCGCGCTTGAGAAAACTCTTATTTATTTTACCGTCAGCCAACATACGCCGAATTTAAAAGGTTAGGTACTTCGTAAGCAACAACGCCTTACCTACATACTTATATTTTTGCACTTAATAATAATAGCTTGCCGCCCGCGACTACGCACCCATATTAATGTTTTCCAGTAAGTAGTAAAAAATAAACCTACGTACTTGCCCGTGAACACCTAATAAATTCTTATTGCAATCCATTGACCTGTTTAGGCGAGTCAAAAGACTCAAAAAGACAAAAGACTAGAGTGGATGTCTAGTAAAACAAAGTGCCTAGTTGTTCACAAAATGTCAAGCGGCACTTACATGTAAGTAACGAATGTCATATCCCATGTAAGCTGGTTCAAAGACAAGGCTGCCCTGTGCCCAGTCGAGCGTGAAGCATTCTGCTCGACGTGAGCCTCTCTACATCTCTAGAGCTTGACAACACTTCCCTTTACCCGTAGCTTCTTACTATCTACAATGTAAGAGTGACTTGAGACTTCACTTTAAATGTCATTCACATGAAACATCTTTTTAAATGCATATCTACTGCTGCCTATACCTTTCAACCAAAGGTAGGTGTTACTAATTATTATTATTAATTTTCTACATTAAATATATAAAAAAACAAAGATAATTTATTTATTATTTACTTTGTAAATGTTTTTCCGTATCCACGCTCTACGTCATGGTCCGAGGCTCTCTCGAGCCGCCCCTAGACGCGTTGGTACATGACTACCCTGGGGTAGAGCCTTCCGCTCCCCCGTAAATCCGGTGAAGCTAGATTCGTCGTACTTTTAAGACACAGACATAGACTGGTAACTCTGTGGCATAGGTTAATTTAAAAAGCCTTTGAAAAACAAGGTGATATTTATATGTATTGACGACACAGTAGATACATTTTAAATTCAGATTCCATCTAGAACTCTACCGCATGCCTAATATCGTGAATAATTTTACTTTATAGTCGAAATAGTCTATCTTAGCGCTTTTTGTTATAAAAACAGATCAGAGCACGATTTAAATTTACGTCATCCCGTTTCAGTAGAATATTCTAGAAAAGTAAAGTTGTTTATTTAAGTAAAAATTTGTAAGTAAAAATGCACGCTAATACCTACATGCAATGGTCTAGTCTAGACCTTGTTAGAGTCGTGTCGTGCAGCCATAGCCTAAGCCTTGGTGAGCCCACATGTAATGTAAACTCATGCAATTATTGTTATTCAGTGTTTCTGAACCATTTGTTACAGGAGATAAGCTATATAAAGGCTAAACTAAACGCCAAATCACACAAATTATGCGGATAAGGCAAATTGAAGAGATTATGATGCGATAGTATCGTGGCTTGGCGTGGGAAGAACCGTTTTTTATTTCGCATGCGTTTTTAGATAATAAATATCTTTTTCTTTGATGTCAAGTTGTACAATAGATTGCTGAAGTTCTAAATCGTAAACAAACTTAATGTCAATTTTGAGTTTTAAACACAACCGGTGCGGTCGTCGACTTGGCATGAAATACGTTTAATGACTTCGCAACGTCACTTTATCCCTATGAATACTAATTACTTGTTAAAAAAATTTACAAATTTACTAATCACTACCTACTATATTATAAATGCAAAAGTAACTCTGTCTGTCTGTTTGTTACGCTTTCATACCAAAACTACTGAACAGATTTTGATGAAACTTAGTACAGAGATAGAATAGAGCTTGGGGAAGGAGAAAGGCTACCTTTTACCGCGGAAAAATACCTTATTTCCGTGGAAAAAACTGTTAACGTGGGCGGAGTCGCGGGGCGGAAAGCTTCGCCAAGGCCTATTTTATCTATTTTATCTTTGTACCAAGTTTCATTAAAATCGGTTCAGTAATTTCGAAGCCTATACAATTTATCAATCAAATCTTTCCTCTTTATAATATCAGTATAGATTCTGTGAAGAAGAACCTACCGAAGAAACTTTCATATTTCCCGTAATTCAATAGTATTAAATTGCAGTGGATAGTTATGAGCTTATATGACGTCTACGGCCACGGCCCTGGCCTATACTAATAGCAAAACTAAGAGCTTTCATATAGCTCATGACAGAATAAACAGTGGCCTTTCGTGGTAGGGGTCACGTTTAAACAGCAGATTAGCTGCATAAATAGCGAAAACCATAATAACGTTTGTGTATGACAAACAAAAGATTCGTTTTAGAGATGTTTACACGAGAGTTTTGCTTTGACAGTATAAAGAGCATTCAATGATGAAACTACTAACAAAAAAAAAAGCCACAATTTCAAATGCAAATTTTTGAAATAATTTGGTTGGGGAATCTGAGATTAATACCTAGATTTATGCAATAGATAGTTAGATAAAAAAAACAGTCAAAGTACAATTCTAATGATCAGATTAAATCACTTTACCTAAGAAGAAACATCTGTAACAATCATATAAAGAAGATTTGTATTTTTGTGTGTGTGTGTGTATGTTTGTAATGAATAAACTCAAAAACTACTGTGCCGATTTCAAAAATTCTTTCACCGTTAGAAAGCGACATTCACCCTGAGTAACATAGGCTACCTTTTACCGCGGGAAAATGCCTCATTCCCACGGGAAAAACTGTTAACGCGGGGGGAGCCGCAGGGGAAAGCTGGTAAAAGTATATTTTTATTGAATATCACTATTACCAAAACTGAATATTTTGCCAACTCTATGTCGAAAATATAACATATTTTCACCTAACGCAATATAAAGCGATTATTATTTCAGAATGCACTAAATGCAGTATAAATTTATTAAGTGACTAGCGACCCGCCCCGGCTCCGCACGGGAAAATGGTTATTGTGGGTTATCCTTCAGTATATTATGCATGTATTATACATATAAACCTTCCTCTTGAATCACTCTATCTATTAAAAAAAACCGCATCAAAATCCGTTGCGTAGTTTTAAAGATTTAAGCGTACAAAGGGACATAGGGACATAGGGACGGAGAAAGCGACTTTATTTTATACTATGTAGTGAAGCACCTATTGACCGAAATATGCAACAATGTACGCTGACGCAAACAATTCCGAATTGCATAGTGCTAAAATGCAACTGCAATTCATCACTGAAACAATGCACGTGTTTGAGACCTACATTTCAAAGTAGGTTGCATTCAACTAATAACTACCTACCTAGATAATAATATGATTATATTTCATTCACTAACATGAATTTGTTGCGAAAAAAACGTCGTCGGTTGTGTCGTGAATATGGCCGTTCGTTTGCCTTCCTTTATACTCGGCTTCGAACCCTGATAAGTACAAACGTGTTTTAACTCCTGAATTTAAATGTACAGTAGCCAGCACATGCGGCTGGACATGTTGACCTTGAGAACGCCCGTATTTCGTAGCGGTAGGGGTAAATTTCGTAATGCGAATGTCCAACCGCATGTGCTGACTTCTGTACATAATTCAATCTTTAGGTCTGTCTGTTTAGTGCTGTCTTCTGTGGAGAAGAACTCGCCGGAAGAAAATCCACAGACATTGCATCTTTTCAAAATATTTTTACAAAATTATTAATCATTATTTTATACAATTTTATTAATATAACAAAGAGTGCAAACGAAATATACAATTAGAGGAAGGCAACAAGTCAAAGTAGGAAACTGAACTATTATAGTCTGGTGAAGCTTGATTGGTCGAACATTGACTGATATGATAATAATGGTGATGACAAATTTGAAGTTCTTACGTGATACAAAACACCGTATACCTGCGATCACTTTGGAAGAAATATAACAGTTCTGAATGAAGACCAAGTCAGTAGTTACTACCGAGCTACACCACAGAATAAATAATAGTACTAGGCTACACTTGACTAAATAACGCCGCGCTAACTGCCAGTGATTGCTTTTGAAGTTATAATTTTAGTTACGATATACAAACACACCAATAAAATTCGATTCAGTTCCTAAATGATAAGTATAAAAGTCCTAATAAGGCCTTTGCCTCTTAATTCTGGATAGACTTGAGCCACTCGGTCGGCAGAGGGGACATACATACATACATACGTATTGTATATAAGCAGATATCCAACTACCTAGTAAATACTGTGCATTTATGAAATCAATAACCTTTGAGTTTGATATTAAATTTAATACTGTATATCCTGTATTGTATGACTATCCCAAGTGCAATTTTTTCTGCATTAATATTTAACATTTTTTACGTAAGAGAATGCGGATATTATAGTGTTGCTCTTAATATAGAATGTCATTTACGCGCGAGGTGGGGAGAGAAACCGCTGATCGCCACAGACTAATTAACAAGCATAATTATATAGAAATTTATTTATACGAAGATATTTTAAAGCAAAACTGTGTTATGATAAAAAATAATGTTTTCGTTTTTACATGTACGCACGTATAAGTTAAATATTCGAACAGTTAATTCATCTTAGTTTTATAGTTAGAACATTAAGCTTTGTTCGTATAATCTCTACAAGGGCTCCTTCCTTCCACTTGCTACGATCCAGACACACTTCTTTCTCAGCCTACCCCTCCGGGAAAGAGGCGTGACTGTATATGTATGTATGTATGTATGTAGGACTCCTCCCCTATAACTAGGATGTAATAAAGACAATAGGCAGTACCACGACACCAGGGTTAAGAGGTAGGTTAACCCCGAAACCCACTCGATAAGCAAGCAACTGAAGACTAGAAATCGTCTTCTGCAAGAAAATCCTTTGTTTTCAGTTTACACCATCAACAGAGCTAAAAATTTTCCATCTAGTTGATTCTTCTTAAATGGCAATAACTACATGGCCTTACAAACAAATTTGTGCAATGAGACGACAATTTTATTGACTTCCGAAACCAAGGAACAAGGTCGATTCTTCAATCGATCATCAATGTGTTGACATCATTCAGTTACGAGTATAGACTAGGAAGTTGACGCCATATGGTATAGTAATAATAGCGGAAATGTATAGAATAGAATATACTTTATTGCACACTAGAAATAATCAGTAAATTCACAAAAAACAGGAACGAAAGTGTACATGTAGGCGGCCTTATTGCTGAGTAGCAATTTCTACCAGGCAACCTTAATGTATGTGATGTCTCGTGATTTAAGATACGCATTAATCATAGATAGGTAGGCATATTATTTAACAATAATTAAAAACAATCACATTTCTACAAGTACAAGCTTTCTAATATTGTATTTTCCTGACTAAATAATTGATTGTTTCAAGTAGACAGCACGTCATAATTTTAATAAGCCAATGATATTAAATTACGCTTTATAATCACTGAATTATTGAATAAATTAACTGGCACCGCGCCTGTAAATCAACCTGTAGGGCAAAACTGATTCATTGATTTCACATTTTAAAGAATAAGTGAATGACGATTACTCAAGGATGCACAAGCGAAGCTATCTACAAAACATTATAACCAATAAACTAATGACATACAATTCCTTATTTAGTTAGTAGTATTTAACCAAATATACATTTAAGGTCCTGACCCTAATCTGTTTAAGAAATAAATACGGACGTCCTTAAACAATGTTCATTACAAAACGTGTTGTTTTTCTGGCCTACAATATACCTATTTAACATTGAAATTCACCTTCTGTCGAGTGTTGACCGCTGCCATCACTTATTAATTACACATAATGAGAGCAGCGTTTCATCAAAATTTGTCAAGGCAATATAGATTTTACGCTACCGTGACGGCATGTGTGATTTTGTATTTTAGTGCAACACATATTTTGTCAATCGCTTGATACTGAAATAGGACACTCTAAATACAAGACTTTTGGTACACCTAAAAAAAATTGTTTGCCAAGGGCGACATTCGGAACGTGTCGTCGATTCTGTGCTTCTTGGCAGATGTCTTTGAATAACATGTCCAGAAACTCTAACCTGGACTGATGTGCGGGAGTATAGTACAATCCATGTCTCACTTGGTGTCCTGGCTACCCAGTCACCTGTTCGCAGCAGGACCTGACAGATGCCATATAGAGGAAGGAGTCGAAGTGGGCAAATTCCGAGCCGCAAAGATAAAAAAAGAATAAAAACTCAGATTAAGGAAAACATCTAGATAGAACATTTAACACCGTCATACATTGACATAAGAGGACATTCTCGTCAAACGTTTTACAGTTAGTAGGGTAATGATCGTAAAAAGCGCCGTGATTTGCAATTGTGAGTTGTTATTTTTTTTATTTATTTTTTACAAGCGTGCTTCGCCACATAAATAGGCATGCAAATATTCGATAGAGATCTCTCTCTCGTCTCACCTCGTTGTTATTGGTAACGAGGTGAGACGAGAGAGAGATCTCGTAAAAAACTTGTGTCGTGGGTTTTTGTAACTTCTGATTGGGTTAAGAAACTCAAATATTTAAGTACATAAATAATAAAAATTAAATTAGAAAAAAGTTAAGGTAGCTTATGATCAAAGGAGCAACATTATATTTTATATCAGAGTATCGGAGACAACTAATTGATATAAAGACAAAAATAAGTTTTATTGTACACAAAATATGAACACGACAACAATTAAAAGTGTGGTCCAGGAAAATTGTGCACAGACTTTATTTTAACCATTCCAATGTCTTTCTTAATGTGCTGTTAGTACTAACCATACGCTCTTTATATTCAAACATTTCAACCGAAAAATGTTTACTGCTGGACAAATGTGAAAAATTCTTTTACTTTCACCCTCAATATAAATTTTTTGACTTGACCGAAACACATTTCCTAGCGACCCGACACGTCCCACCATTAACCATTAGCGCGGGCGGGATTATCTGTCATCTGTGCAATAATAACGAATGGAGAGACTCTTTAAGATTAACACTAATGGCCTTAAAATTAAGGTTACCCAGTTGAGCAGACAATGAGTCTCCGAGCATTACGGTATTACAAGTAGACGCACGCAGCTCTGTGATTTGAAGAGCACTTTAGTAAGGAAATGAGTGGGCAAATACTGTGTCACTGTCACTTATCTTAGTCGATTATAGTTGAGCTACTCCTATAATTTTAATGGTTTTGTATACAAACGACACCAAGCAACGGGTACTATAACTAAAACTCCACTGCTCATCTATCCGACACGTGGTTGAGGTCTTTGAACTGCATATGGTTATCACTTGAAATTTTCATTATCATACTAAGATCACTTATTATAATATTGAACGAATTTGTACATTGAAAAATCTTCGGATTACTTGAATAAATTTATAGTCTAAAATTTGTATGCGTTCATCTATGGTGAAGAATGTGTTCAGGTTACTCCAAAAAGTTTGCTTTTTATCCGGCTTAAGATTAAAAACTAAAATTCGAGAGATATAATGTAAGTGATACAATTTTTCTTTTGATATTATTGAAACGCATTGACATTTCAGTCACAAGAAATAAAATTAGTAATTTTAGGCAGACGAACGAATCTCATACTCATAAACTAAAGAGTAACGTGTCTTTTCACCAGTTAGATGCCAATGAAGTAAAGATTAGATTAAATATACATATTTGATTCCGTTAGTAATGCCGATGTGTGTAGTGTATTTATCGAGTACACTTTCACCGCATCCCGCTTGCGCAGCGCGCGCGCAGCTAACGCGAGGATGGCGTAAAAGAACCGGTCCGTTTTCGTTAACCGTGTCTTCATAAGTGTTGTATAAAAAATCAAGTGTATTTACTTTACTTAGGGGCCATCCATAAGTTACCGTCACGCGTTAAGGGGAGGGAGGGTCCACGAAGTGTGACATTTTGTGACAGGGGGCTGGGAGGGGTCCTAAATATCGTAACGTTACATTTAGAAATTTATTATCTTCGTATACTTCGAACTTTAAACTATTACTTAACGAACACCTCAAAAACATAATAATATACAACTATTGGGCTCAATTCTGCCGTGGCCGCTAAAATCTCTAAATTTAAATTGTTGGTCTCTTTCATTTATATGGGAATCGAAGAGGATGGGGAGATGAATGAACTTAATTTTGAATGAATGATATTTAAAATAAGCAGCGCAGCTGTCAAATTCAGCTTAATTTAGTCGGGTTGTTTTTAAATTCCTGCTAAATTACGCGTAAAATCGATGTTTGAAGTGTCTAAATGTAGGTTGGCAACCACCTGTCCCTTTTCGTTCTTAAAAACGTGAAAGAGACATAACAAATTAAATTTAGATATTTTCGGTGTAATAAGATACCAATTTGAATAAAAACTAATTTGAATTGAAATAAAAATAAATAACGAAAATAAAACTGATTTCGAAACCGCTGTTTTATTCAATATTTCTGAATGTAAATTTTCAATATAATATGTGACGTCACACTACTCTAGGGAGGGGGGAGTCTTACAAATGTGACCAGCTGTGACAAGGACCCCTTATTTACGGGTGTATACTAGTGATACTAGCTTGGTGATAATAGATCTCTTACTGGAAATAGAGAAGAAAATAAACTGTAAGATATGTTAATCCGATTTCTCTACAATGAGGCACTAAGCCCGTAGATCTTATAAGCCCAGTCTTACTTTGCATATAATTTAAAATGATAAGTAAATTGACTGTTTATCGCAAATATGAATATGAATGCGCAGGACGACGACGACATGAATAAATCAACTTGAATGTAGTGATATAATATAATAATTCGCATTTCAAGTCATATATCAATATAAAAGTTACAAGAATAAAATAATTAAAAAGATATGTCAATATAAAGAAAAGAGGACAGGTGGTATGGATCACATGTATACAATTTCGTAAAGTTGTAACTGAATTTAAATTAAACTGAAGTACAAGGCACCCACTCAGCGTAGCACAAGCCTAGTACGATAAAAAAATATATCAAGTCCCACTGAATTTGTTTTATAAGAGTCAAGAGCCCTTATAGAAATTAAAAAGCACAAAGTAGGAACCAATGATGACAGTTATTTGCATATTGAGATTTTTGCTCTTGGATTTAAGCCCAATACACACGTAGCTATAATCTATATTAATATGCCCAGCTCTAAATTATATTACATCTCGCGACCACACACGGTAGCTATATTGAAATATATATTTTCACCCTTACTGCGTCCACTTACGGAATACCTATAATATGTCGAGATTTATATTAATATGCCGTGCTATATCAGTCGCTTGTTGTGACGTCACCAAAATGTGTCGACGATATAGCAAGGCATATTAATATAAATCTCGGTATATTAATATAAATCTCGACATATTATAGGTATTCCGTAAGTGGACGCAGTAAGGGTGAAAATATATATTTCAATACAGCTACCGTGTGTGGTGGCGAGATGTAATATGTTAGAGCTGGGCATATTAATATAGATTATAGCTACGTGTGTATTGGGCTTTAACGGAATAAGTATATTAGTACACTTACAATATAGACAATTACACTTGACCTTCGTCTAACTGGACTCGTGCTACGTATCTCCTCAGCAAAAACATAATCGAGACGTAAGTACCTGAAAAAAAAAGTATGTCGGTCATTCAACTGTTTTATAATATGTAGTAGCAATATAAGTGTTAGTTTCGTGTAAGTCCAGTAGTAAGTTAGTAACTAACTAAGCTATAAATTATAACAGCTTCGCAATGTTTCTCAAAATGGTTTCATTATATTGTCGCGTCGTCAAATTTGTTGTTTGTAACGTAACGTGAGCCGTCTATTAAATTATACAATCAATTTGATGTATATTATAATCCAATATAAATACATTTAATTTGCATACAATAGAGTATTAGTAAATGAAAAAAAGTTAATATTCTGTAATGCATCTGAAAGAATGTATCGCAGTACTTCGCAACGCATGATGTTTGGTAAGTAAGTAAGGGAGTTAGTTACACCTCGCTTAAGCTGATTAAGGATTTATCTAAAACATAATAATCTTTCATCATTATAACACAGCTCACTTATTACTTTATTACAGACTTGTTCTAGATAGTTTATCACGATAAGAATAGATGGCTTCTATTCTAAATCACAACACCTTACATGATGACGTTGACGCAAAGTACCGGGTACGCAATAGACCAGCATAAGAAAATCTAGTTTGAATAAATATTCAATACTAGCTGTCCGCCCGCGGCTACGCCCGCGTTGTTTTTTGACTTTTCCGTGCACAGTTTCCCGTGGTAAAAAGTATCTAAGATGTTGACCGGAGATATAAGGTACCATCATACAAAATTTCATTTAAATTGGTCCAGTAGTTTCGGAGATTAGCCCAGATAAATAGAGAAACAAAAATTTGAAAAAAATCTGGATATGCACTTCTTACATCCCCCTGATCGATATTGAACCTTTTTTTTATATGTATGGATTTTCGACCTCTAGTTTTATTATATAGATAGTTCCACAGCATTTTCCGTAAATTCTTTGGCTTAAACTGCATCAGTGATTTCCTCGTCAGGTTCGGAAAGGATTGGTAATCCCTCTTTCATTCAACTATAATCAACCAACGTGTGTTAAAGTAGTCGTATTTCTATCACGACGGCTGAGTACAGTGCAAGTCAGGTCAAGAAGACAGATAGTATCTAATAGGTGTACGTACAGTCGTGTGGGGTCGGCCACCGACACGATTACTACGAGATACCGCACGCATAATGCATTGTAAAGGCCGTTACAAGTGACATTTCCAACTGATATGTCATCAAAACAGAACTAGCCACACTAAAATTTTGTTATTTGTATAGTAATATTGATATAGTTTATTATCTAGAAAGTAATAGACTTTTGATATAGTTTAGTTAGAATTATAAATAAAAAATAAGCTAAAAAATTCAGACAGGTTTATTTGAATTATTTGAGCCTGTTTATCTTCTTGCTTGGCTAACCGTATACTTATTTCTTCAGATAATTAATAAATTAAAGACGCAGAGTTCGGTTGCATGGCATTGCACTTACTTTATTATCGAGTTGTCTTAGCAACCTCTAACGTTAAAACAAGACGGCCTTAGTGGCCAGGATGTTCGCAATGTATTATAAAACTCCTTTGGTTTAACACCCCCCCGCAATGTGAACACCCTGTACACACGCTCGAAAAAGTACACCAAAAATATAAATAAACATCAACCTATATAACACTAACAACCTACAATAAACATAAGACAATCGAAAAACCAAAAGCTAACCTAAACTAAACTTAATGAGTGAGCACATTTATTATGCTTAAGTTTTGATAAAGGTTTGGTCAGAACGTCTGCGATCATGTCCTGTGTAGGGATGTAAATTATTTTTATGTCACCATGTGTAAGGGAGTCTCGTATGAAATGATGTTTAATGTCAATGTGTTTGGTGCGGGCGTGGTACGTGTTGTTGTGGGCTAACTTCAATGAGCTTTGGTTATCTGTGTGGATGACGATGGGACTAGGAGAGATTGAAAAAACTTGGGTGATTAATGAATTAAGGTAAATAGCTTCTTTGCAAGCATCAGCTAAGGCCATGTACTCGGCCTCAGTCGTGGAGAGCGCGACTGTTCGCTGCTTGCGTGCTTCCCAAGAAACGGGTCCACCACTCATCATAAACACGAACCCAGTGTATGAACGTCGGTCCACCAGATTATTACCATAGTCGGCGTCCACATAGCACTCTGGTTTCCATAGGGATGTTGGCCTGAAGTGAAGGCGAAGTTCTATAGTGCCTTTGAGGTACCTTAGAACTCTCTTAGCGGCTCTCCAGTGCACCCCCCCGTAATGTACATTGAACTGAGACAAATATGACACTGAATGTGCAATATCAGGTCTCGTACATATGGCAATGTACATTAAGGAACCGATAAGCTCCTGGTAGGGAACATCTACATTTTCTTCATCCTTTTCGGGAAAGGAGAGTTTAAGGCCAACTTCTAAAGGGGTCGAGACAGTTATAGCGTCCGTCATATTATACTTTTTGATCAATTTCTCTATATACTTTGTTTGATCAAGAGATATTGTACCACCTTTTTGCACAACTCTCATACCAAGGCAATCTTTGAGAGGGCCAAGGTCTTTAACAGTAAACTCCTGTTTAAGTTCACTTTTAAATTGATCTTTCATTGTTTCATTTGAGCTAACTATAAAGAAATCATCAACAAACACTGCAACAATCAAAATATCATTACCTTGATGACTATAATATATACAATGCTCATTAGATGCTTGAGTCAAGTTAAGTTTGTTCATTGCTTGGCAAACTTTAACATTCCACTGCCTCGGAGCTTGCTTTAGGCCGTAAAGAGCCTTTTTAAGTAGACAGACTTTACTTTTTGGATCATTGGAGAAGCCTTCAGGTTGCTCCATGTATATCTCTTCTTCCAGATCCCCATTTAGAAAAGCTGTTTCCACATCAAGGTGGTCTACTAGCAGCTTATTATGAGCAGCAAATGCCAGTAAAAGTCGTACAGACGACAGTCTAGCGACTGGTGAAAAAGTTTCTCCGTAGTCAATACCAGCTACTTGAGTGAAACCTTTTGCTACTAATCGGGCTTTATATTTAGTGATCTGTCCGCTAGTATCCTTTTTAATTTTAAAGACCCATTTGCATTTCGTTGTTTTTCTTCCAGATGGTCTGTCGACAAGAATCCACGTTCCATGTTTCATTAAAGAATTATATTCAGCCTGCATCGCTTCTAACCATTTATCCTTTTGAGGATGAACCGTAACTTCTCCGTAAGTTTCTGGTTCTAGATCTGAAGTTAAGTAACCAAATCTTTCAGGGGGTTTCCTGGAACGACTAGGGTATCTACTTACAGATTCTGAGTCGCTCACATTAGGTCCTGGTTCAATAACTTCTGGTGATACGGATCCGTCCGAAGCTGACGGATACTCTGTAGATGAAGTCTCATGAGACACAGATGTATCAGGTTGTGGTTGAAGCAGTGGCTGTGCATTAGGAAGAGGTTGTTCATTATCAACGGGTACAAGGATTTGTGGTTGTGACGTTTGTGGGGACGGCTGCGTCTGCAACTCATTGCAAGGGGAAGGTGTGTGATCATACATTTTATCTTCTATAAACACAACATCCCTAGCAACAATTATCACTCGAGGGTTTTTGGGGTTAATCAGGCGGTAGCCTTTGCTTACAGTAGAATAACCTACAAAAATACACGTCTGAGTCTTGGATTCCAGTTTCGTACGTTTTTCTTTAGGTACGAGAACGTGGGCTTCACATCCGAAAACTTTTAAGTGAGAAAGATTCACTTTGTTTTTAGTCCACAGCTCTTCTGGGACTCTGTTATTCAGAGACTGTGTGGGCAGATGATTTTTTAAGTAAATTGCCGTATTTACTGCTTCGCCCCAATAAGCTAGTGGTAGCTTTGAGTCTCTGAGCATAGATCTGGCTTTTTCTATTATAGTTCGGTTCGCTCGTTCAGATATTCCGTTCTGTTGAGGATTGTACGGAATCGTTGTCTGATGAATAATGCCATTTTCCTTAAGGAAAGTAGACATGTTTTTGTTTACATATTCACAGCCATTATCCGAGCGTAGAACTTTTATTTGTTCGCCAGTTTGATTTTCCACCAAGTGTTTAAATTCTACAAACTTGTTAAAAACCTCTGATTTGTGTTTTAAAAGATATCCAAACGTTTTGCGACTAAAGTCGTCTGTAAAAGTTAAAAGATATAGGGCTCCGCCCCACGAGTGCTGACTCATAGGTCCGCATAAGTCCGTGTGAATTAACTGCAGGACTTTACTCGATCTACTTTTAGAGTTTGGGAAAGGTTTTTTAGAAAGTTTGCCTTGTAGACAAGGAATACACTTTTCCGTGTAGATTCCATTAAAGTCTACACCAACATTTTTCTTTTTTAATATATACATACTTTTTGTATTTGGATGGCCGAGTCGTCTATGCCATAACATGGCAGACTCTTTGGTTTTAGTGGTTAACGCATGCGATCCTTTTTGTACATCTAGCTTATACATGCCTCTATGGTTCGAACCTGTCGCAATGATAGGGCTTGTCACTTGACAGCCACCACTTTGAAATATTTTTGCTCCTTGTGAAGTAAACAAAACATCAAAGCCTTTATTTACCAAACAAGTCACAGAAAGCAGATTTGTGGCTAGTCCAGGAACATATAAAACATCGCTTATTTTGTGCACGCTATCGGAAATATTCAAACAGACAGTACCTTTACCTTGGCTGAGAAGCTGCTCCTTGTTTGCAACAGTAATAGCAGTGACATAAGGAGACATGCTCTCATACCAATCGCACCGTTTCGTCATGTGTGAACTTGCGCCAGAATCTATGTACCAATCCAGTGAACCGGGTGGTGAACCTGATAAATTATTATTAAAACAAGATGAAAGTGTAAATTCTGAAGTGTAATTAGTGTAATTAGTAGTAAATTTTGCCGAAACATTCTTGTTTTTATTTTTGCACTCACTCACTAAGTGACCTAGCTTACTGCAATAAATACAGAATTTCTTCTTCTTATGCCCATTCTTCGTATGAAGGGCAGCATCAGGTCCAATTGGTTTAGGCGTGACGACTGGCGTTGTGGCTGCACCTGCACGGGAATCTTCCTTCAGTAGAGCTGCCACTACATTTTCCGAAGTCATTTTGGTACCGGCATGTTCTAGGGCCATTACAAGCGGGTGAAAGGTTTCGGGCAGTCCAGTGAGCATTATAATGGCGAGAAATTCATCATCTACGCTCGCTCCTATGCCTTGTAGATCTTGTTGGATACCCAAAGCCTTGTAGACATACTCATGCATATTACCTTTGTACTCATTGGCCAAAAGTTTTTTCATAAGTCCAAGCCTCCTTGTCAGACCGCTATCCGCAAACGCATTCTTCAGTTGCTGAAGAGTTTCAAATGCAGTTTTTGCCGAACGGATAGTGGGGTATATGGTTTCTTCGCAAAGAAGACAGATTTTTGCCCTGGCTCTAGAGTCTTTTCTTTTGGTAGTGGGATCAGTCAGGTCTGCACCTTGGGTGACAGTGACGTCCCACAGATCCAGGTCAGTTAGGAGACATTCTACTGCAAAGATCCACGTACTGAAGTTACTTTTACCTCTCAACTTGCTGAAACTTGCTTGAGATGAGGTTGAGGGGTGGTGTGCCGGCGATGATGCCGATGGGGTTGGCTCCATAGCACACTTTATGAAAATAAAGCTTGTACGTTGAGTTACAATGCCATTTACAGCATTCGGGCCATAACCACTTATTTCTTCAGATAATTAATAAATTAAAGACGCAGAGTTCGGTTGCATGGCATTGCACTTACTTTATTATCGAGTTGTCTTAGCAACCTCTAACGTTAAAACAAGACGGCCTTAGTGGCCAGGATGTTCGCAATGTATTATAAAACTCCTTTGGTTTAACACGTATCCTCTCATATATTGAAAAAATTAAATATTGGTAAAATGTCTAAATATCTCCATAAAATAAGTAACAAATATTTGTAGGACGTTAATGATTGTTAGACAAATACTAAAATAAGGACATTTGCTACACGTGTCACGAAATAAAATAAATTAATGTATTTTCCACGAGGAAAATCAATCGAGGAGTTAATTAGTAAGCAAGCATGTGTTAATTTATCGTGAGAGCGTTGAACAATATAACGTAACTTACGAATTTGAATATCGAAAATACTGTTACATTATTATAATGGCGGTTGAAAACGGCAGCGAACAATTTTAAGCTTGAATGTGATGTCGACTAATCCGCACTAGACTGGTAGGATCGACTAAGGTTTGCTTACTCTTACTTATCTAAACAAAACAATTCAGTCCTTTTGGCTTCGCTGTTTTAGTGTAAGAAGGGAAAGTACAGAGCACTTGACAGCAGTTTATGTAATTTACTACCAAAAATAATCTTGCGTCTTTATTAAATGTTACCAAAGATTATAAAGTAGAACTTTAAAGGTCATGCAGCTGTGAATTATTGAATAAAGTTGCCTGTTACTCAAAGCCTTGGAATCGTTAATCTCAAAACAACATTCTCTGCAATCGTATAGAGCTATTGTTGCGACTTTATTTCGTTGACTAAAAACACAGTAAAACCAGCTACATATATTTATTCTGTGGCAACAAAGCTCAGTCCTTCTTTAGGTAAGCTGAAAGTGAACTTTCAGCGGCTGAACAAAGACGCTATTTACTGGGGCCGCTAAACTGGTCGCGTGTAACAAAGAAATCCATCTAAAAAATATAAAACAGTAAGATTTTAATAGAAAACTGTAAGAGGTTTCCTATATATTTTATTTCGTTTATATTTTGTCGAGAATATGAAGGTCTATTTTTTTAGTAAAACATATGCAATTTACGGCCACTTTTTTGCCGTTTGTATTAGATCATCGTTTCAAAATAAAGTCTCAACCGTTCGGCGGTTATTTTTACACGCTTTATATTAGCTTCACTTGTAAGTAACTATGTATGTAAGAAAATCTTGGAATCTTAATTTGAGCCACTTCCCGGTCTTCGATTAGGATGAAATTTTGCACACGCTCTGAGTTCTGATGACAATACATGACTAGCTAAGAAACGTCATTACAAATCCAATATGGCGGCCTCCCCATTATTGTATCTAAAAAAATCTTGGAATCTTAATTTGACCCACTTCCCGGTCTTCGATTAGGATGAAATTTTGCACACGCTCTGAGTTTTGATGACAATACATGACTAGCTAAGAAACGTCATTACAAATCCAATATGGCGGCCTCCCCATTATTGTATCTAAAAAAATCTTGGAATCTTAATTTGACCTACTTCCCGGTCTTCGATTAGGATGAAATTTTGCACACGCTCTGAGTTTTGATGACAATACATGACTAGTTAAGAAACGTCATTACAAATCTAATATGGCGGCCTCCCTAAAACAGCGAACTGGCTGTTTGAAATCCACCCCCATGATATGGGTATCAAATGAAAGGGTTTGCTGTCAGGAATACGAAAAAAAAAGTCACGTGACTTAAATCCAATATGGCGGACAGGAAGCGTGTTTTTTAGTTTTTTAAACTATGTTTTTATATATTATTTACAGTTGTTTTTATTCGTAAAAGTTAAGAACCCGGCCAAATTCAAAACGGTCTCCGGTCTACTACAAAAGAAAATAATTTAGCTCCTATCATACTAATATTATAAAGAGGAAAGATTTGTATATGTATTTGTGTATGTGTGTGTGTGTGTATACATATGTTTGTAATGGATAAACTCAAAAACGACTGAACCGATTTCAAAAATTCTTTCACCATTACAAAGCTACATACACCCTTAGTAACATAGGCTACCTTTTACCGAAGGAAAATGCCTCATTCCCACGGGAAAATCTCTAAACGCGGGCGGAGCCGCGGCCGAAAGCTAGTTATGTAATAAAATTGATTCTGTCTTTTACGAGCCTCATTCGTTTTTACGACAGTATATTTCTGGAAAAATCAAGAGCAGAAGCACCTTGATAAGAACAAAGATACTGAGGTACTTTAGTATCCTGTGTAAACAATTTAATTAGCGGTAAGTGGAAGTAGTGTTAGCGCAGGAAATTCGATTCTCAATTATTCTTGAGCCTTGCGCCCATCCTCTGTGAAGCATTTCCACTTCCATTATACCTTATCTAACAAAAGACCTTGTATTGCGTTTAGATCTTGTATTGTTCAATGGAATCAACTAAGTTGTAACTTTGGTATGTTAGGTTCTGGCTTGGAATTTGTAGTTGATTGATCGCATGGTTTAAGAAATTTGACTGAGATATGAGAAATAGTAATATGCAGTTTGTTAGAAATTATTACGTACATTTTTATTTATAATATGTATGAATCTGTATTCCGCTTGTGGCTACGTTGTTTTCCAAGTAGGAAACATTGATTTCCCTTAAAAGTAGCCCATGCGCTAACCTGTGTAAAGTAACCAGCACATGCGGCTGGATATGTTGACCTTGAGAGCGCCCGTATTCCGTAAACGGTAGGGGTGAATATATCGTAGTGCGAATGTCCAACCGCATGTGCTGGCTTCTGTACATAATAAATTTCATTACTTGTCTATTGAATCAACGTAAGTCAAACTGATATCCAAAATAATATTTATCAGATCTAAATTACTACACGGACATCATACTATCATATCATACAATTATTATAAAGAGGAAAGATTAGTATTTTTTGTGTGTGAGTCTGTGTGTATGTTTGTAATGAATAAACTCAAAAACTACTGAGCCGATTTCAAAAAATATTTCACCATTAGAAAGCTACATTCACCCTGAGTAACATAGGCTACCTTTTACCGTGGGAAAATGCCTCATTCCCACGGGAAAGACTGTTAACGCGGGCAAAGCCGCGGTGGAAAGCTTGTCATTAATAAAATATAAACTAAAATCAATCAATATAACTTATTATTTGCTCTATTATTTTCCTCCTGTTATCTTCTACCGCAAGTGTTAATAAGATACGTGATAAAAACTTTGGCATCTAGATTAATAATAAATTTACCTTGGGGGTTTTCCTTAAGCAGCTCGCGGGGGTTATTGTTTACTATTCAAATAATAATAAATGAACGTCAGCACTTGTGTGTTTTAAGTGTCAATAAAATGTTGAAAAAACTTTTAGTAACAAATTACTAGCTGTAAGATTATAAATACACTTGTGTTGATTTTTGACATTGCTTAAACATAGGATAATTATCTTTTTATTACATTACTAATTGCTAAAACTATGATTTAATCAAACGTTTTAGCTATCTCTATAAGATTTTAGCAAATCAACCATCAAAACAGATCGAATGAATCGACTATCGTATACTCATTATACAGATTAAATGCGTTAAAATGTTATCTAACGCAAGAGCGAGCTTCATTTTGATTAAAACGTTGTTGGCACTGCAATTATGCAACTGTTATAATAGTTGTGTAACAGTTCCTCGATATTGTAATTCAAATGCCTCTTTCACATTGACGACTTCATTGTACAGTGATTAAGTGCTATTGGAAATACATATGTATTATGTGTCTGTTTCCTCTCGAGATTGATGGACTGTAGATGTTGTTGAAGGAAGAGGTGCAGGGCTGGCTACTCGTGAGATGTTACAAGTGAAAACACTGACTTTAGCGTGGAAAATACTTTTTAATCAAGCACAAATGTAAAACAACGCCATCACAAGTTGCGTGCAGAGCAGAGAGTTTGACAAGTGTTGCCAATAGCAAAAAATACTTAATAATATTTAGTGTAACCAGATTATTGCTACAGTGTCTACGTCTGTACATCGTCATCATTATTTTAGCCGAAGGACGTCCATTTCTTAACAAAAGCTTTAAGCAAAGATCTTCACAACGATCATTCGCGCGTTGCCCGCGTGCAGCGGATTCCCGCGACGACCCACAGATTTGGCTTGAGTTAGATAATGGGTTCAATTCTGCCGTGGCCGCTAAAATCTCTGAATTTAAGTTGTAGGTCTCTTTCTTTCACATGAGAATCGAAAAGGATGGGGAGATGAATGAATTTAATTTTTAATGAATGATATTTAAAATAAGCAGCGCAGCTGTCAAATTCAGATTAATTTAGGCGGGATGTTTTTAAATTCATGCTAAATTACGCGTAAAATCGAAGTTTGACATGTCTAAATGTAGGTTGGAAATCACCTGTCCCTTTTAAATTTAGATATTTTAGCGGCCACGCAGAATTGAGCCCAATGTCTGTATGTAATATTATGTATAGCCTGATTCAGGATTAGATATCAACCCCGGAAAAAATCTATGTAATACTCTGGCGCTGTTGGATAGCAATCTCTGCAGCTGACTGTACGTAGTGAGTACGTTGTCTGTAGTAAGACACAAAATAACATAATATTATAGGTTGTTTTAGTGGTAACCAGTAATTCAATGCAATCAATTATCCTTAATTTGGAAGTCGACCTTGCAGTGTGTGTGTACCTGTATCAGTTTTGAGTGCAGTGAACAAACCAATTGAACATAGTTTATAATTAATTATAATGGAATTCTGTTAAATTTAATTCAACCGATATCAGCAGACGCTTCTAGATAAATACAATCACGAATAATTACGAAATTGAATAAACATAATATCTGAGACGTTTATTATTGAAACGAGTTTTGATTCTTTCCAATATTTATTTGGTTGTTTATTATTCGTCTCGTCTAGCCGGAGTTATTAAATTGGCAAGAATATTGAAATTGAAATATTTTATAATAAAGACATTATATTTTAGCAGTAAATTAAAGTCCCTGTGCTATATAAAATACTTCTCTGATTTCATAAAGTGTTTTTAAAACTGATTATTCTACATATCATGCATTAATTTAATCAATTACTGATGCAGCCATCCATCAGTAATTAATTACTGGAAAGATCTGTATAAGGTGCAGCGCATGACAAAGATCGTGGGAAGTCTATAATACTAGGGTCCCTACGCTGAGGGATAAACAGGACAAGAAGAAGATAATTTATTTAACATGTCAAAGCACCTTCTCATACGTCCGATCGATACAAGCGCCCCAGTCCGGTCAGACGCGGACGCAAGCCAAATCCTTGCAGTTTTACAAACTATAAAGAACTCCTAAAGATAAACCCTAAAACTTAATCTGCAGTTAGTATGCATGCCAAGTGTACGAACATACTAGAAAATTACTAGACTATTAATAAATTAAAGTATTTATTCTACACTCCACCATGTTTTTTTTTTGTTTATTACGGTTAAAGCGAGGTCCGTTTATATTTTCATTCAAGAACTATAGGTTAATTTCACTATAAGTTTTAAGAAAGATGAAGACAAATGTAAAGGACGGATGAATTGCGGGTTCTGTTTGTTGCGTGAACACACGGGCCGATGATGTTTTGATTAAAATATTTCTACAAAGATTGTAAAATTCCATTTATCTCTAAAGCTTAGCAAATCTATATGCGCCAGGCCACCTCGTCGTCGCGTCGCTTCACAATAAATTTCATATAATTCGTATGCGCTTGGCATTCTTACAGTACGTAATCGCTTCCTAGGACATACTGCCACTGCAGCGATCGTAATTTTTAACACCCCGCCAAGAGGATCAGACACTTGATAGTAAAGAAATATTTAGATATTGATAAAGACAAGAAAAGTTAAAAAAACTGTTTTAAATCAAGCACGATCTAAGTTTAATCGTGAAGTCGTAAGTAATCGTTTGGACACTCATTCGTTATGATTATGACATTAATATTTTGTGAACTCTTCCTATACACATATTACGAGTATTTTTGCCTTCTGTAAACAACAATACTAGTGATGATATAGACAAAATACCTGGTTACTTTTAATTTAAGTTTACTTTTTAAATTTTGTTTTACCTAAATTGTAACAAACCCAGACAATCTGCATAACAAACGGTTTACCGTTTATGTGTTTATTCTCTTCTAGTTATACCCGTAAAGTAGCAACGTTGTGTAAAAAGCGAAACTAGTTTCAGACAAAAAAAGTAACTATGGCTAGACGGTCTTAGCCATTTACGAAGTTAGATAGACGGGCCAGATAGCATCAAGCTGCTTGCACGTGATTGTAGACGTGTCACGTCTGCTCTTTCTAGTTTTTTGCCTAGGATGTCTTAGGATGGACACGTTACTGTACGACACCCGAGACATAGTTAAAACTTTAAAAATTATTATTATGAATTTGCATGCTTACATGTAAGCTAAAGACAATTTGTCCTTTTTCTAGCACAATAAGATCTGCAATGTACCGTCTTTTATCGAGACAAGCTTTCTTCATTATTTGTAATTTTGTAGGACGAACTAAATAAATGACCTTATTTTTTGGTCGACTAATTGTAAATTAAGCTGAACCAAACAAAAATCTATAAATAATGGAAATACTTTGTTTCAAGGTGGTGTGTCGAATTAATTGGTTTTTGTTGCTTAATTGTAAAAAAAATATGGAGGGAACTGATAATAAAATGTACGATCATTGGGGGCATCGGGGCCGTGAAATTATAAAGAAAGATTTCATTAGGCTAATCATAATCACTTTTGCATTGAACCCCAGACAGTTATGTGATTTGATTCTGATATATTTTTGTTTTCCGTCAATTTTGACCAATAGAAAGCTGCGTGACCCCCCCCCCCCCCCCCCCCGTACATTAGCTTAGCTGGTCTCGTTGACAGAATTCTTCTTGAAATGGCATGACATTAAGCATTGTTCAGTTAAGTACACTTTACTACTAAATAACTGCATGTATTGTTATGTAAACCAATAGGTATGATGTCCAAGTTTTCACTGCCATTCTTACAATGACTTCTCTAAATGTTTTATCTGATGAATTAAAAAAAAATACATTTATAAAAGAAACAGTTTCTCTGGAGCCTCTATGCATGTACAGTACAAATGCCTGGGCCAAGATTCTCTGCTCTTCTAATACTTCAATTTTTTTAAAAATCTTTTATATATCTCTTTAATTTAGGTTTATCAAAGATTTGAACCATGATTATCACAATTTGCATTGCTAAACAATTATAAATAAAGCTGAGCTAATTAAAATAGTATTCCACCCACAAGTAACTAAATTTACTTGGTTTCTATTCAACTTATCAATTAAATCTGCTGTATCTTAAGATCCTCTGTCCATTTTTTTAATATGCTATAAGATAAAGTTGACTGAATAGATTAAATAAAAAAACAAAACTCAATAAAAGCACATTGAATAATGAACAAAGAACATCTAAAAATAGTGACCCTAGCAAGCCAGCAAGGGTCAATCTTGTAAATAGGACATAGTGGCACTGACCCATATTATGATCCTTCAATACCACAATTGAATGTAGATACCTGACTGGTTTATACATAAAGATGTTGACTGAAGGCAAGGGTGAATAAAGTAAAGAAAATGAAATGAAGAAAGGCCTTCAATTTTTCCCAAAGACGATAGACATTTAAGATAGTGAGCTTACAGAAAAATACTTATCAAGGATATAATATTTTCAAAATTTTTTTTATTGTCTTACAATTGTGTCTCAAACGCAATGTATAAATTTGGCAAGTTAGCAATTCAGAATTTTTTATAGTTAAATAACTTAGAAAATATACTATGATAAATGTTTAAAATGTCAAATAATTTGTTTGATGCTTTTACACTTCTTACACATTATATATAATTTGACTTGCGCTTTGTCACTATCTCGCTACTTAACTTCCTTACTAAAAGAGTTGCCTGGTAGAAATTGTTAGCTACAGCAATAATTTTGTATACTTTTATTATTATTGTGGATTGTAAAACTTTCCTTACATTTTTGAGCACTATAAGATTCACATGGCCGAAGATCTGCTATTTTGAATGTGAAGGTGTTGTGTTCTACCAAATGTAACTTCTTTTAAGTGATCCTAAACTATTTATAGCTACTTCTATACTTGTACATGACTAAGAAATTATTAAGTCAGGCCAGACCTTGACTGGAAACAAAAGAATTTATTACAACCACAAACAACAATAGTAGACATTTTATAGTTAATTGGCATAAAATCCATTGGCAAAACAATTTAAATATTCCATTTAGTTTAAATGTACTATTTCTAATAAAATATATTAAATATGTTTTTCCATATCCTCCTGAGACCCCCGGTATCACCTATGATACATAAGTTTTAATTTTTTTTTCTGCTTCATTTACCAATATTCGTGAGATTTTTGACAACATTTCGAAGCTTAAGGTTCTTCTTTTTTCTATTAGGTAGTGTTTGTCAATTCTTTTCAAGTTTTTATTTATGTACCCTCCATTTAAACTTTTCAAAGAACACAGGAGCCGACATGGCGAATTTACATAGAGGTAAATATTAATTAAAATATGTTTTTCTACTTATTATTTCGTTAGTATTGTGCTACATAATGTCATTTATTAATAAAAATAAAAATTTACAAAAAATATAGTTATTTTCAATGGTAAATTTGCTGTTTTTTTAACATATCATAGGTGATACTTTGGGCATAACAGAATAACATTTTTATATTTAACAATAATTCTAGATGTGGAAATTTCATAATCTATGCATTCAATGCATTCAATGGAATGCATAGATTATGATGACGAAATAGAAAACGACTTGTACGAAGGTCAGGAAGACATCCTTGAGGACGTAAGACCAGGGTTACCTGACTCCAGTGACTGGGATTCTTCCGATTAAGAGCCGTTATCACGTATTACAAGCAGTGCTGCAAGGAGAAGGTCAAGAAACCGTCCATTGCGATTGAAACGTAATAATCATTTTGGAAATACTAGAACTGACCTGTATAAAGAACCTCCATAGGAAAAAAGACGGTTCGTACGATTTTCCACATTTTTTACTTAGTAGCTGCTGCTGGATGGGTCTAGTACTGAAAAGACGCTGTAAAATGTGGATTTGCAAGAAAAAAACATGATGCAACGCAATGTATTGACTTCCAAAAGGATCTTGTCAAACACGTGACCAGCTACTCGGTGCAATTCTTTCTTCCGGCCCCTCTTTGTCACGATGCACACGAAATAGTCCTCGCTGCTGCCCAGAATTAAACAGGAAGCAGAACCTGATGTCAAAGATCTGCCTTCGAACCGAAAGCGAAGACTAGTGGAACTTCTCCCTCATGTTACCAAGAGACTCAAAGAAGCACAGCACTTGCAGGGTGGTCAGACTAACAGATCTGCGTGCTGACTTAGCTCATGAAACCAGTTGAACTTCATCAAAAATATTTTTTTGTGGTATAATATCAATCGGAACTGATTGTTTTTTATTTTCTCACTAATAAGTAGTAGTTTAGGCTTAATTTAAAAAAAATGTCTATTAAAACGATAATAATACATCTAAATTAAAATTAATTAAATGCTTACGTTTATTGGACTTCATATGCGATTGGAACCCGTAGTATCACTAGTGATACGCGCATTATCTCAGTAATAGAGGGGGGGGGATTTTTTTATTTTTTTATTTCGCGGTCTATGTATCAAACTTATACTCTGTTCCAAAAATCACGAAAATTGGTAAACTTTTAGGTGTCTGGGTCTCAGGAGGATATTGCAAAGATTTCTCTTTGGAAATTTGTTTTTATAAATATACCTGAATGCTTTGTGCCAACTAATTAACATTTGACATTGACTCATTACATTAGCAGTTTAGAATCAGGCTAAATTATTTACATAATCTATTGTGTTAAAATGTGGGTATTTACATTACATCACTTGGAAGAAGCACATGGGAAACAGCTGATGAGGTCATACAAAATCTTGTTAACGGGTCAACTAAACATGACTTTTAGATCTTTCCTTTGGGACAAAAGAGTTTGCAAAATCTAGGACAGTTGCAGTAAACATAGATCCATGTACAAAAAAAGGTAGAGGAATATTCGGTAAAAGTTTTAACCAGATCCGCTTTTTAGTTTTTACTAATTTCTCATGAATGGTGAGAAGGAAATGATGTGGGGTGGTTCTAGAAAGTCTCTACTTACAGTTTTAATGCATCCTTTTTGTAATAAACACATTTAAATCACTTTCACAAAATAAATTAATTACATACATTTTCAGTACAAAAAACGCCAATTTCTTTTTTTCTAACCTTTTTTTTCCTTTAATCGTTACGTAGGCAATGGTTAAATTATTATACAGCCTAATCTTGTATAGGTATTTTATTATTTAAGTCCAGTTTACAATAACAAAAATCAACTTTGAAAAATTTAATTCTCCGGCGGTCGCCGACCGCTGCCGCGGTACGCTCGCTCCGCTCGCTCGGCTCCCTCCGCTCTGTTATTGACATCAGTCTAACCTAACCTAACCAATCGATTTAATTCTGTGTAGAGATTTGTTTTTTTTTTAGCGGGGGGCTGCGCCCCCCGAGCCCCCTCTTTTGGGGGGCTCCGCCCCCCCGTCCCCCCGCTTCGGTTGACGCCCTGGCTACTATTATCAAAGCCAGTAACCTTTTTGTAATCGGGTTGAAAAATCTATAAGGGCTTAGAATACCACTTCAGAAATGGGGGGGCTTCGCCCGCCTTTTTTCCTCCTATAATAGGTTGAAGCCTTCATTTGCCATTCATTATACACAGATTGGACTATATTTTTAATTGGCAGAATACATAATTCTTTTTTTTTTGGCTGTATGCCTGTTGCCTTTCTCTTATTTTTTAATGAAAATTAAAAGATACGTAACATCAACTAGCGTTTATAACCCCAAAATGTATGTAAATTACAGAATTTTTTAATATTTATTTTTAAAAAATCTTCGCGTGCTTCATTAGAAAATCTTATTGATATTGTAAGGTAAGACCTCATAGTATACCGCTGCATCATTATTTTTCAGCTAGCAATGCGAATTTAGCTAAAAACTCAAAGGGGACTTAGTTAAAACCCTACCCGAATATTCATCATCATCATCTCAGTCCACATCAAAGATGTCCATTGCTGGACAAAGGCCTCCCCTAAGGATCTCCACAGTAACGGTCCTGTGCTGCCCGCATCCAGGGGAATAAGAGCGAGCGGGTAAGAGAAATATTACTATTGTAAGAGATAGGATAGGTATATATTATTAGTTCGAGCTGATCCTAGCTTTACACAGGCACTGCATTTGCCTTTAAGTTAGCCCAAAGAGCCAGTAATACTATGCAGGGTTACCTGTTTGTGCCAGTCGGCGACCCACTAATGGGCTGTCCAGCAGGAGGCGCCGCAACGACCAGCGGCCGAGCACGCCGCTGCCCCAGCCGCAGCCGCCGCCGCTGCCCCGCCGGGCCCCCTCACGCTCCCGCTCCACCATCACTACACGCACATCACAACCACCAACAACAGTTCACAAAGCGACCGACGACAACCACACGATCCACCGACCGACTGCCACTAAACTAGCACGAGGCAGAGCTCCCACGGCAGGGTTGAGTAATCTCGCGGGGCATCAGCGGGAGAAAGTACCGATGGCCAAACCCGGTGCCCGGTGCAGATGCAGTCTCTAGGAGGGGAAGAATCACTGTCCAACTTCCATTGTATTGATGTTGACGGTCACTGACATCAAATAAAGACTACGTCTGGTAGGTATTTATCTTTTTCGATTAATCGCACACTGTTGAGTCAACAGTAACTTTGCTTGCTGCACGACAGGTATGTTGAAAATGGCATTTTGAGAAATAAATATACGCACGAATCCAACAACGAAAGCGAAATGATGAGCAAATTGAGCTGAACAGCCAGCCAAACACCAAGCAAACAAAACCGCTGAGAAAGACGATCTGACCGACCGAAGAGTACTGAACTCATTTTTTTTTTTTTTTTTAGTTTCTTTCTCCCTTATGGGAAAGGCAAAGGGATCTAAGCCCATACAGCCTAGTCTTTAGTAGTTTCTTTCATTATCCAAGTTTAATGTCTTCATCTTCAGTCATTATTTCTTCAGTTTCATTTCGTCGTCTTTAGTCATTTCTTGCATCTATGCTAAACGTCTTCAGTAGTTTCATTTCTTGTTACGGGATCATTGGAATGCAAGGGTGGTTCTTACATTCCAATGATACTAAAGTTTAACGTGGGGTATCAAACCAGAAACAGCTAACCACTCATTATTTCTCACTTTCATTGAATAGTTCTTCTTTAACGGCACATTATCGCACTAATTCCACCATATTAACACCACAATTACCATGAAAAACTATTTTTAAAAAGGACGAAATAATGAACCCGCCATTTCCTCTCGATTCCCGCGTAAAACCCAGTACTGAACTCACTCACTCGACTCGAAATCGCACGCACGCACTCACTGACAGATTAGGCAGGTATTTCACTGGCGGCAGCGACAAAAAACGAAAGAGACGCTGTTATGCGCAAAAGTGAGTGCGGTGTATTTGTATCTCATTCTAACGCATAACTGCGTGAACTGCGTCTCTTTCGTATTTTGTCTTCGTCGCCAGTGAAATAGGTGCCTTACAAAATCAAGGGGTGTCGCGTCGTCGTTTGAAAACGTGTAAAGCAGTTAAATTTTAAGCCGGGTCCACAGCTCCGTGTTTTCGTGTTTTGAACACTCTAACATGTTAAGGCACCTATTTCACTGGCGACAGAAGACAAAAGAGGAAAGGGACGCAGTTATGCGTTAGAATGAGATACAAATACACCACGCTCATTCTTGCGCCTAACTGCGTCTCTTTCGTCTTTTGTCTTCTGTCGCAAGTGAAATAGGTGCCTTAACATGTTAGCGTGTTATAAACACGAAAACATGGAGCTGTGGACCCGGCTTTAGAATTAATTTGTTATTAGATGATGGAGAGTCCCAGTGGTACCCTGATTTACATAGAAAATTTTTGTAATGATTTAAAGTGTCAGCAAGCCAGCCAGGCAGCAGCAGCAGCAGGCAGGAGATTAAATATTTTTATGCGTTTAACGTGCGTTTAGTTATAATACTAGTAATAAATACTTGACACTTGGCACAAAGAAAGATACTCTAGTACAGCACTAAATGTGAATTTTAAGTACATCGAGATTTCAAAGTACCTCACAAAAAGAAAAAAAAATTGTAGCTGACAACACAGAAGTTCGGATACAACAGCGACACGTCAAGCAAGAAGGCTACGGGTTTTACGCGGGAATCGAGAGGAAATGGCGGGTTCATTGTTTCGTCCTTGTTAAAAATAGTTTTTCATGGTAATTGTGGTATTAATATGGTGGAATTAGTGCGATAATGTGCCGTTAAAGAAGAACTATTCAATGAAAGTGAGAAATAATGAGTTAGCTGTTTCTGGTTTGATACCCCGCGTTAAACTTCAGTATCATTGGAATGTAAGAACCACCCTTGCATTCCAATGATCCCGTAAAAAGAAATGAAACTACTGAAGAAGTTTAACATAGATGCAAGAAATGACTAAAGACGACGAAATGAAACTGAAGAAATAATGACTGAAGATGAAGACATTAAACTTGGATAATGCAAGAAACTACTAAAGACTAGGCTGTATGGGCTTAGATCCCTTTGCCTTTCCCATAAGGGAGAAAGAAACTAAAAAAAAAAAAGCAAGAAGGCTACAAACGTCTGCCGTAAATGCCAAACAGAGCGAGACGCTGTTATGCGTTAGAATGAGATACAAATCACCGCGCTCACTCTAGCGCGTAACTGCGTCTCGCTCTGTTTGGCAAGCACGGCACGCATGTGTAGCCGGCTTGACTGTCTTTCTTCAGCTCACTCAGCAGCCAGGCCAACTATCTATATCTATATTCTTTGCGGCTTGCACAAAGAGAAAAAATAATTAATTACGAAGTCGCACAAGTTTTCCGGTGGTTTTCTGTAATTTCTGTCTGTCTGTATAATTTGCTGAAATCCGTAGTTTTTCATATCATAATTTTTGTGTGTTCGTTTACGCTGACTGTTTTTTTGTGGATATAATAATTTTAACTTTGTTTTCTTACCAATATTCAACATGCAGTTCTTGTCAACCAAAACAGTTTTAGCTATCATGGTTTTGTTTATAAGTTCTGCTCTATGCGAGAACAAATATAGTAAGGAATCTAATCAGAAGAAATCTGACCCTAAGAGTAAAGATCCAGATTTCAGGAGTTTAGAAAAACCCTTTAGAATGAACAAGTTAAATATTTTATGGGTCAAAGCTCAACAAGTAGGTATTTTAGTTTCTTTTATTCCATTTCCATCAATATTATTATTTATTGATCATTCATAAATTTAATTTTGAATGAATGATATCTAAAATAAGCAGCGCAGCTGTCAAATTCGGCTTAAATTATTCAAGATGTTTTTAAATGCCTGCAAAATTAGTACGAACTATGCATAAAATCAATGTTTGAAGTCTCTAAATTTAAGTTGACAATTACCTGTCCCTTTTCGTTCTTAATGTGAAAGAAACATATGATTTTTAAATATCGGGCCCAATATCTTGGTCATGCTATGGCTCTGCCACTTGATTTTATTTTTGGTTTACAAATTTTTTTCCACCAAAAAGTAATACTACCCACTGCAAATCGGCCTCAATATATTTTTAGCTAACTATCACTTTTACATTATATTGCAGCGTCTAACTTTGCCTAAACTCAAGTCACTGTACAGTGACTTAATGATCCATGATAAAGAGGAGATCACCCTAAAGCGAGTAAAAAGTGAGGGCGGAGACAAAGAAGGGTTGAAGGAGGCTGAGCTCCGACGTAAACTCACACAAATCATGGCTAACTTCGGTTTGAGAGAGCATTTTGAAGATGGTAAAGTTAAGCACAAGGAGCATCCTGTAAGTCTGTAAAATGTATTTAATATTACCTATTTATTATTTCAGCTTTTTCCTTATGTAATTTTTAAAGTCATTCAAGCTTATTGTTTTAGCTTAAAGGCAACTTTTGTGAATATCAAGATGGCAGAACACTGCCTGCAATTTTGCAATTTTTCGAATTGTAATGTCATAGTTTCAAATATTAGTTGAAAAAACATTAGATACCACTTGTCACTTGCAATGGCATTCTGTCATATTAATCAGTATACCTAATGAAAACAACCTATTATACATATTATACTGTTGTTCTATCTATTAGTAGTAGAACAGTAAGTTAGGCAATTAATAATTTCTTAAAATATACAGAAATGATTTAATGTCTGTGTTCAAAGCAGAATGATAAATACATTTTTATGTTTAGTAGAGTCAATCACCTAAGGAATTATTGATAAGAAAAATTACTTTGTTTATAACCTACCTACATACCTACAAACAAACCTTACTATCTGCTTATTATTTCTCTTAAACTTGAGCTATATTTGAAATTAGATAAATAAAAAAGGAGCGAGATAAAAATAACAAGTCATCTTAAGTTAAATAACAGACAGTTTTCTTTTTATTTTCCATATTCACTTTCAGGCATTCAACTCTGCAACAGACGATCACATAAACAAGAGCCTGTTTAAAGATAAAAAACTAAACCAGTTGTGGGCTAAGGCAGAGGCTTCAGGGTTCACTAGCGAGGAGCTTTCAGCCCTCAAGGAAGAATTCCAGCATCATCAGGAAAAGATAGACCAGTACTATGAACTTCTAAGCAATATTGATGAAGGAGACAAAGATGGTTACAAAAGTGAGAGAATATTTAAAATATATTTTTAAAATAATTTGTTGGTAGATAATGAGCTGAACATGCATTTGTTTCTCATCATTGGAGACTCGATCAAAACACCGCCGCGAAGCGATATGAGCCATGTGGCCTAGTTGTGTAGTCATAAATTTCCACCCAGTTACTAAAACAGCACATGGCTCTGTGATTTATATTAGTAGGATTGAATTTCATTGCTATCAGAGAGCACAGACTGGAATATGTATAACTTTTTGTATTGTATTAAAAAAATATTTGTTATTAGAATTATGTCATTAACACCTTTACATTGATAACCTATAATATGTGTTGTTAATATTTCCATTATTTTAAACATCCCATGTCCATAGGGTAGGGCAGAATAGACAGAAGCAACACCACACAAAAAGGGCCTCCCTCAGTGAAAACATCCCATGTCCATAGAGTAGGGCAGAATAGACAGAAGCAACACCACACAAAAAGGGCCTCCCTCAGTGAAAGCCGCAGCCTCATTAGGCTCCAGCGCTGGTCTTCCGGGAGTCCTTTTGAATTTTACCACCCAACTCTACTACTAACTCTATCCATACCAGTCTTAACTGATATTACAGTTACTTTAACTGTTTTCAATCACAGATGCTGTGGATGAAGAGGAACTGGACAAGTTCAATGAGATTGGTGATCAGTTGGAGACCAACGAAGTGAGCAAGGACTACTTGGATAAAGCAAACCTGGTCCGCGTCAAACACCGCAATTTAAGGGATGGCCTCGACAGGCTACACAGGATCACTGCTCAAGGTGTTTATTTGTTTAGGGCTCTCACTTACTAGGCGACCATTCCGAATTTTATAAGTTACTAGCTTTCCGCCGCGGCTCCGCTCGCGTTAACAGTTTTTCTCGTGGAAATGAGGCATTTTCCCGCGGTAAAAGGTAGCCTATGGTAACTCACGGTGAATGTAGCTTACTAATGGTTACATAATTTTTTAATTTGGTTTAGTAGTTTTTGAGTTTATTCATTACAAACATACACACACACAAAAATACAAATCTTTTCCCTTTATAATATTAGTATGATGATTGCTTTGAGCCCTTACGCACTTACTACGGTCAATGGGCGCTAGCCGCGTGCATAGGACTTGTGACCGCCGCGAACCGGTCGCTTAGTGCGTAAGAGCCCATAATGTCACCAAATAAATGCGAGTTTTGCCAACCGTAGATGGTGTGGTCGATTTTTATTTACTCTTGTTGCAAAAGATTATTTGGTTTTACGATACCTGTGTTGTTTTAGGTCCAAACAACAAGGAGTTTATTGAGCCGAAGGTACAAGGGTTGTGGCGAATGGCGGCTGCGGCTAACTTCACAGTGGACGAGCTTGCTTCCTTGAAGGTCAGAATTATTAGAATTGTTTTGTTGTGGTCATATCGACGTATTGCTGTCTAACACTATTTTGGTCAATAATAGCCATGGTCTTAGAAATAGCTGGCTGTTCATCCTTGTCGAATGCGTGTTCATAGACAAGAATGAACAGCATGATGACGTAGGCTTGTGTCAAATCACGTGGTCCGATTGCAAGACCTTGTTTCCTTAGACCATGATAATAGCTTAGTTCTAAGATTTTTTTTCTATCATAAATCTGCAAATTGTTTTAAGTTTTTTTTTCTGTCAGGTGGAGTTACAGCACTACGAGTCTCGGTTGCTAAAACTAAGGCACCTGCAGGCCGATCATGTGAGCAACTTAGAGAAACATAAGGGAAAGGTTATTTTATTTTTGTATTTTTTTTTTCAAATTACAAACAAAATAATTTTATTTAAATGTTTTGTATTTCTATAATTTTATTCTCATTCTGTTTTATTTAGTCGACTAAAAAACAATTACTTAACTTAGGGTTGTTTGTTTTTATGTTTGTTATTTTTCTTACTAGCATCACACTTTCAACAAAAGTTTAAAAAGAAAAAAGGTACTTAACTGATTAACTTTTATCCCACTAGATGGCAGCAGCAGGAGATAAGTTGGATCACTTCGACGATCAGCAGCAAATGATTAAGAAACACTCGCGAAAGGTCGAGAAGATGCACGCCGACCTCGAGACTAAGATCCTCGGCAGACACACCGAGCTTTAAATATAGCCACGGAAAAGAAAAACAACTAAATACTCTTAATAAATAAACTAAATATGTGGGACATCTCACACACGGCCAACTAGTAAAAAAACTACGCAATACTTATTAAGGATATAAAATTAGCCCAAAATATTTTAAGTCAGGAATCTACCCATGAACTGAATAACTTTCCCCGAGGAACATAACTAGAAATATCAAAATTCAACTTTTCATACAAACTTATGTCACGTGACTGACTTTGTATGAAAAGTTGTTTGAGATTTGAAGGTATGTTCCTTGGGGAAAGTTATTCAGTCTCATGGGTAGGTTCATCCCCTAAAATATTGTGCGCTAATAAAGTTACACCCTATATTATATGACCAGACTCGGGTAGATCTGTCTGTATTCATAAATAGCTCTCATCCATGCATGCTGGTGAATGATCATAACTTTAGTGATACTTAAGTAATGCTTAGCATATACTTTGTCTTTATATGTAAGTAATCAATATGGGAGTTATTTACTTACTAAGCAGTCACTGGTGAAAGTTTTACTATAAAATTGCGGTTTTTTTTTCATTTCATTAGTGAATCACTAAATCTCATATTTAATCTTGTAAAAAAATTTAAGCCCTGTCGCAAGGCAAGGAATTATGTGCAGCTATTTTAGTGTTTTAGTGAATTTAATAATTACTACTATGTTTGGCATTGTTTCACAAAATGTATCTGGTCTATACAAAGAACAAAAATATTTTTTAAAGTATGCATATCAACTTCAAGGACAACAAAAAATCTTTTGCTTTGATCCTTGAGTTTAGTACATATTTTGTGGGTTTTTAATTATATAACTATATAGTTTCATAATACTTAATAGATGTACATCTATGTGATATTAAATAGCATTTATTTAAGTATGTATATTATAAATGATTAATAAGGAATACTGTAATTGTTTCAATTATTTTTTTAAAGTTATATTTGAATCTCTGTGTGCGTAATATTGATAATTCTGTTTTAATTAATAAGTATAAATGTTGTCTTTAAATAAATTTGAAAAGCTATTTTATTTTGTATCATTTTAGTAGTAGACTCGGTTCCAAAGGTCCTAATCAAGAACACACAGAAATGTTTTGACAACGTTTTATTTGCCTAGACTTACCGCATATCTGCCTTTAATCATATTCGAGACATAGTAAGCCCTCAATAATAATTTACTTATAAATATACACATTACCCAAATAAACCTATTAAAAAAAGAATTATTGAAAAACAGGTGGTATTAAAAACACCAGTGGTTACAGTGCATCAATATAATGATATTTAATCTTCATGTACAAGCAAATTTATTAATACACGTTTATAATCCGCCGCGTTCGGCGGGGAATCATCCAAATAATATCGTATTATGCCATAATATAGAGTGTAAAACATGTATAATAGACGGCGGCGGCGGGGGCGCGACACATCCTCTGCACCGCGCGACCGCACCCGCGATACGTACCAATAACAATCTCGAACGGGCAAACAATCTTGTTCAATTTATTAAATGTTACATTCATTTTTCTAAGTACTCTGCAAGTACATTCTTCAGATCGAGTGACTAGTATTAAGAGTAATAAAATAAAAGTTCAGTGAAAGGAGAGGGCACGTGTTACAATTAACTGAAACATAGCGAAATGGTAGCATAAGATGCGAAAGAACATAATCACTCGGAATGAAAAATGCGATAGGGGAACTTAGAAGAAAATCACGTAACATTTTAAAAGACAAGTAAGCTTGCCGCCTTTGGGACGTATATTGGTAGTATGTAATGGCGTGATAGATGCAGATGAGAGTGTGGCGGCGCCCCCGGCCCGCAAGGCAACGAGCGCTGCCGGAATCACATCCCGAGGCAGCGCGGTACGAGCGCGGTATCAGCGCGGCTTCACGCGAGCTCAACGGTCAACGCTACACGAACAACATAACTATAATTTGTCTAACGCCGCGGCCGAGCATCGGCAGTAACAAATAAAACTACATCCGGCTCCCCTCACGAGTTTCATTATAATGAATCCTTTAATGCTCACTTCAGTCGATCGTACAGTATAAGTAGTTCTCTTCTCGATAGGACATTTTCTCTATTATGTATATAGATAATCTGTATAATATAATCTTTCTCACTAATATCTACACCGTTTCCGAGGGTTACAGTTATATATAATCCAGTGTGGATAGGTCTACCGCCTAGTGACGCGGGACGCGGGGGCGAGGCGCGGGGTGCGCGGGGCTTAGTGGCTCCACTTGCTCCACGTCTGCGAACAACAACAAACAATATTCAACATGTCAACTTCAACTATCTATTATGTACTAGCTTTCCGCCGCGCCGCGGCTCCGCCCGCGTTAACAGTTTTTCCCGTGGGAATAAGGCATTTTCCCGCGGTAAAAGGTAGCCGATGTTACTCAGGGTGAATGTAGCTTTCTAATGGTGAAACGGTTGTTGAAGTGGTTTATTCATTACAAACATACACACACATAAAAAAAAACAATTCTTTCCTCTTTATAATATTAAAGCCCTACCAAAGAACTAAGAAGCCATATTGCGGAATTTTATATACTACAGCACCCCGACTCCAGTTCTGTGGACCGGATTTTTGAAAAATTGATTATATGCCGAGTTATTATTTTTTTCAGGATGGCGGCGCCACTTAGCATGGTAGAGCCCCTTAAAACGCGCACCAATAAAAATTGTGTTCGAAATGACATAGTAGCAGCAGTGTGTGTGTGTGTGTGTGTGTGTGTGTACCTGTTTGTCGGGCTGCTGTTGTTGGCGGTCCCAGTGCGGCGGGTCGGGCGCGGGCGGCAGGTAGTGCAGCGGCAGCGCGTGCATCAGCGACAGCGCCGCGGCGGACGCGCCCCCAGCACCCACCCCCGCCCCGTACCCCGCCTCCAGCGACGCGCCCAGCGGCGCCGAGCCCACCGCCCCTACCGCCCCCACTGACGACATGCCTGACACGCTCTGAAACAAAACAATACCACGTTCTAAATTCTATTCAAAAAAACAAACAACTTAACTGAGAACCTTCTCTTTTTGAAGTTGGGAAAAAATAAAACGCTATCTTTAAGCAAATCTTTTTTCTTTCTTTGGAACTCTAGTCTGTAACGTGGTGCATAACATGCCACCTCGTTACAGACTAGAGCTCCTTCATTCTCATTTCATTTACCATTTTCGTCTAAATTCGAATATATTTAATTTTGGAATTCAATCGACAATCATCCGTCATTTCATTCATTTTTATATTCACTTTTGGTTTTTCTCTCGACCGAGCCGGCCAAGTTTCCAAATTTCCAGTTTCCCTACAAATTATATAAAGTTCTATTTTCCTTCTTCCTAACAAATCGGTACCTGGTATCGCTCGTGGTCCACGATGGGCTGGTGGTGGTGCCAGTCCTCTGCCGCGGACATCTTCCAGGCGCGCTCGGTGCCGATGGGGCGCGGCTTGCGCTCCTCCTCCTCGACCCCCCACCCGCCGGCCCCGCTGCCGGACGCGTTCACTCCTACGCCTACGTTCACGCCTCGGTCTAGGAGGGACTGCAATGAGGAAAGCTTTTGTCAATTACAATAAATTAAAAAAATAAATAAGCCCCGACACAAAACCGTTACTTGATCCTTTCAACAACTAGAAAAGAGCTGATAATCTTCAAATGGCTGAAGATATTTTCTTGGATCATAGCTAAGAACACTCTCGATTGTGACACCTTGCAAACAATAAAAAACTAGATCAAAATCGGCACATCCGTTTAGGAGCTACGATGCCACAGACAGACAGACACACACGTCAAACTTATAACACCCCCGTTTTTCGTCGGGGGTTAATTACTCTATACCGCGTATACGGCTGTAGCGACACTCACAACTACATCACTAAATAGTGGACCAAGGCCAAGCGGCCAAATAGTTGAACCGACGATCTGGTGAGGGCCGCGGATAGCCGTTACATTGTGGAGATCTTTGAAGAAAATAAAATACCTATTCTAGGGTCTAGGGGCGCTACATAAGATTTCTGTAGTCTGTTGCAACAATCTGTTCTATAAAATTGGTTACAATTAATTTCAGCAACATAGCGAAGTTTTTTGTGTTTCTGGTAGCCCAATCTTAATGACAGGTTGTTCTCAATGATGAACAGTCTCAATAAGTGTTGACGATGATAAATGTGCAAGTAGTACAAGTGAAGAGTTTGCAGCAGGTTACCTGGTAGGGATGATGCGGTTGTTGTTGCGTGTGGTGCTGCATGGGTTTGGGTGACTGCTGGTAGGACATGAGCAGCGTGCCCAGGTTAGCGGCGCCGCTGCATCCCGCGAACAGTTGCTGGAAACCAAACAACACCATTACTAAATTATTATTTGGCTGATAAGAGAGACGAGTGGCGTAAGGGGCGGAAAGTTCACGAAAATAGCTCTTCGGAGAGGTAGTTCGGAGTAAAAAAACTTCAAAATCATATTATGGCTAGTAGAGGCTTTTGTTAACTGTCATTCATTATTTCCATTTTGATAATTAACTTTTGATTTTATCCCCTACATACTCCTACCTTCATGTACAGAAGCAGAATGTTTCTTTGTCTATGTCAGAATGAACAATTTGTGATAGGATAGATAAGTTTGAATGTTGTGTTTGTACGTAGGGAAGGTGTGTGTGTGTGTGTGTGTGTGTGTGTGTGTGTGTGTGTGTACCTGCGTGTGTTTGGGCTGCTGCATGAGCGGGTGTCGCTGGTTGAAGTCGGGCGCGCGCGGGTTGAGGCGCGACACACTCTCCACGCCCACGTAGCCCAGCCCGAGGGTCGCGGCGTTGTGTGTGTGTGTGTGTGTGTGTGTACCTGCGTGTGTTTGGGCTGCTGCATGAGCGGGTGTCGCTGGTTGAAGTCGGGCGCGCGCGGGTTGAGGCGCGACACACTCTCCACGCCCACGTAGCCCAGCCCGAGGGTCGCGGCGTTGTGTGTGTGTGTGTGTGTGTGTGTACCTGCGTGTGTTTGGGCTGCTGCATGAGCGGGTGTCGCTGGTTGAAGTCGGGCGCGCGCGGGTTGAGGCGCGACACACTCTCCACGCCCACGTAGCCCAGCCCGAGGGTCGCGGCGTTGTGTGTGTGTGTGTGTGTGTGTGTGTGTGTGTGTGTACCTGCGTGTGTTTGGGCTGCTGCATGAGCGGGTGTCGCTGGTTGAAGTCGGGCGCGCGCGGGTTGAGGCGCGACACACTCTCCACGCCCACGTAGCCCAGCCCGAGGGTCGCGGCGTTGTGTGTGTGTGTGTGTGTGTGTGTACCTGCGTGTGTTTGGGCTGCTGCATGAGCGGGTGTCGCTGGTTGAAGTCGGGCGCGCGCGGGTTGAGGCGCGACACACTCTCCACGCCCACGTAGCCCAGCCCGAGGGTCGCGGCGTTGTGTGTGTGTGTGTGTGTGTGTGTACCTGCGTGTGTTTGGGCTGCTGCATGAGCGGGTGTCGCTGGTTGAAGTCGGGCGCGCGCGGGTTGAGGCGCGACACACTCTCCACGCCCACGTAGCCCAGCCCGAGGGTCGCGGCGTTGTGTGTGTGTGTGTGTGTGTGTGTACCTGCGTGTGTTTGGGCTGCTGCATGAGCGGGTGTCGCTGGTTGAAGTCGGGCGCGCGCGGGTTGAGGCGCGACACACTCTCCACGCCCACGTAGCCCAGCCCGAGGGTCGCGGCGTTGTGTGTGTGTGTGTGTGTGTGTGTGTGTGTGTGTGTGTGTGTACCTGCGTGTGTTTGGGCTGCTGCATGAGCGGGTGTCGCTGGTTGAAGTCGGGCGCGCGCGGGTTGAGGCGCGACACACTCTCCACGCCCACGTAGCCCAGCCCGAGGGTCGCGGCGTTGTGTGTGTGTGTGTGTGTGTGTGTGTGTGTGTGTGTGTGTGTGTACCTGCGTGTGTTTGGGCTGCTGCATGAGCGGGTGTCGCTGGTTGAAGTCGGGCGCGCGCGGGTTGAGGCGCGACACACTCTCCACGCCCACGTAGCCCAGCCCGAGGGTCGCGGCGTTGTGGGACAGGTGGCTGCCGCTTGACATCGCTACGTTCGCGTTCAAGTTCTGTAACAAACATTAACAGTTCATGACCGAGTCACCGCAAAGCGGGAATAAAGGGATGCCGTTTTAGCTTAGGCAAAAATAGCTTTCGTATGTCTATAAGACCCCCCACAGCCAATAGAGCTTTCTAGCGTCGCACAGTGGTCGATTCCGCAAAAATAGGCTCGATTTGCATTTAAATTATTTGTTTTTGTTTTTACGGGGTTTAAAATTGTGAAAAAGCAATGATTAGGTATTAATAACGTCTCAGGGGTTTGGATCATCTACTATATTTATTTATAATGACTAGTTTTGGTAGATAAAGAGGAAACAAAACTAATCGAAACAATGTCAATCATAAATAAATGCACGATTAAATAGATTAATGTAATAATAAAAAAACAACAACAGCAGCATATAATACGTGAAGAATTAGCATGGTACTCAACTGAAATTGCATTCTGAAGGAAAACGGAAAGCTGCTAATATTATAAAAAGAAATGATGCTTAATTTAGAAAATGATAATATTAAGCTGATAGAAGAGAACCACTTGACAAAGAGGTGTTGATGTTGTTAAAAGAGGCACCAGCTGATTCAACTGTTGATGATATAGATATTTAGTAGAATAGCACAATAAGTGTTCAACTCTTTTTCTCTTTGTTTCCGAGGAACACGCATGAATGGACTTTTTATTTATAGAAAGAAATGATTCTTCAGTAGAAATATTTTGATTGCTAATTTCTATTATCTCTTCCAACGAAAATTGATTTTTGTAGCCAAGCTCTGTGTCTGTATGTAAAATTAGTTACAGAACATCTACATTTACGATATTTTTGTAGAAAATTTATTGAAATATTTTTGCATTTTTCACTTAGTACCTTTGAGACTGCCGGATTATCAATATTCAATCCAAATTTGTCCTTCAAAAATATGAAAAGGCATTTCGTAGTTCTGTTCTCCTTCCAAACTCCGAAAAGTTCGTCAAACGAAATTGCGGCTTCCGTACCTAAAATGTGCATAACTTTTTTTTATGACATCTTATGATCTACAGCTTACTAATAGTAGAGTATTTAGTGCAAAAAACTGTTGAAATTGGACCAGTTAATGAAACTTGGCATGGTTGTAGAATAGGTAGTCCTGAGTAGAAATCCACCGGGACCCATGACTGGTACCCCCTCTGAAGCCGGGGGGAGGGGGGTGAAGGTGGGTTTTGCCGCACTTCTTGTTGACGCTTATATCTCTAAAACCGTATGTACTATGACAAGTTTGGTATCATTTTCGGATAACTCGTTAACGTAGAATTCATTTTTGGAATTATAAAATAGGGTTGCCATATAAAAAAACTAAATTATAGGACAAAATTCGCAAAACACGAATGAAAATTTTCCACATAAACGTCGTTTTCTTTTCCCATGGGAATGGTATCGATATAAAAAAAATATGGTCGGGTAGCAGCATTCACGGGCTTTACAAATATATAACTTTTATGACACTTTCTTGTTAAAAAATGGGTTAAAAAAAATAAAATTGCATGCATGGCAGACAAAGGTATACACATGGAACTAGCTGCAAAACCAAATTAGTCCCAAAACAGTGGTATTAAGGGGTGATAATGTATGGCAGAAAAGTTGTGGGTATTACAAAACCTTCCAAACAAATAAGAGATGTAGAACATCAGGTCAGAATGGAAAGTTAGAGCGGCCGGAACAAACGGTAGGAGATTAAGAGGTGGCGCCGTAGTAAAACTTATTGGAAACCTTGGTCAGTCTTTAAAACGAAAAAAAAAAAACCAAGATGGCTGACTTCTAAAACCTGGCAAACGCTGGCAATGTAGCCAAATGTAGCTCAACAGGTGCAGACAACATTTCTGTTAACCAGTAAATATAGAATCAAGATTTTTTGGATTTTTAACTACTGTTTAATTTTTGCGTGGATAAAACTGTTGCACTGCTGAAACTCAGACAACCATTTGATGACCTCAAAAGCTATTCTCGGTCGGTACCAGTCGGTACTGTGTCATTCATGCTTAAAAATACTGGAAATAATGCTTGGGTGACAAAGGTTGCTGACATCCTCGCAGTCAAAAAGTCTTCTCTCAATGAGCTACAAACTGGACAGAAAAGTCCTGCTCAGCTGTAACCAAATCTTGAACCTCACACATTACATAACTCTGATTGAAAGAGATCTGCGACGTGTATTTGGTATTAACTTACCAAGCGCAGGCCTTTGAAGCTGTGGTTAGGAATTTAACTTATGTACTGTAAATACTTAGTTGCTAACATAATGTCTTGAAACTGGAACATTTGACGATCCTACTGTGCCGACCTACGTCCACCAAATGGTAAAACTTTTCACCAGTTCATCGATTAGTCGAAGTGGATCACATTTTTACGGCAGACAATTATACTAGCAGCTTCGGTTTGGATTCTGTGAGCACACGCGCAGCTATGGGGCTAAATTTGGTTCTAAATAAAAGTTTTTGGCTTTAATCAGAAGGTTCGTAGATACGTGACCAACTCTCTGGGCATGGCTAATGAAGAGACCGACAGCAAACATCCCCTACACCACCACGTGCTGGTTCCTCAACACATTTAATGTCTATAGATGAAGTAAGTAGGTAAGTAAGACAATTAAATAGAATAAACGAGATACCCCACAGCGTCAGTGTCATACATTCTGTGGTATAAGTACGCTTGGACATGATCTGCCTTGGCCAAATTGACATATTTGAACATACTCCGGACTCAAGTCAGCCGAAACAGACACGTTCCGGTGAAGCTACAGCTCGGATGGGACTTGCTAGCGTGATGTGTCTTTTTCAACGATGACACTCCTATGACTTGTCGAGCCTACCCTACCACCTGCATGCGTAAGGATCTTTCTAGAGACCACGGATAGCGCTTCATGTGTGGCAAAGTACTGGTCTTGCCGAGTTAATTCGATTAGAAGGGAAAAATACACATAAAACGATTGCTTGAAATCGCCAACGACCCTACTTCCCAACTGTTCACCAACTTCCCCAACCTTCAACCCTTATTTTGGTCTTCTACCTCGAACTCTTGCTTACGCTTTGTTAGCCTTACGGTGGCTGATCCATCTGCCTGATGGATGATGCTGACTAGCATAGTATTTGCAGCAATTGGTTAGAATGACACAGTAAAGATATCGGCAGGTAACTTTTGAGATCATCTCAAGGCTTTCTGAGTTTCAACAGTGCAACAGCTTTCGATTTTGCCCCAAAGGCGTGGAATCTAAGCAGAAAATAAACAGGGGTTATAAACCAGTAGCCAAGAAAACGAAATGGGTTTTTGGTTCTATTACTGATCGACAGAAATATTATTTGCCCCCCCGCTTTGCTATATTTGCTGGGTTGCCAGCGGTTGCCAAGTTTTGAAGTCAGCCATCTTGGTCTGATTTTTTCGTTTTAAAGTCTGACCAAGGTTTCCAATAAGTTTTACTACGGCGCCACCTCTTAATCTCCTACCGTTTGTTCCGGCCGCTCTAACTTTCCATTCTGACCTGATGTTCTACATCTCTTATTTGTTTGGAAGGTTTTGTAATACCCACAACATTTCTGCCATACATTATCACCCCTTAATACCACTGTTTTGGGACTAATTTGGTTTTGCAGCTAGTTCCATGTGTATACCTTTGTCTGCCACGCATGCAATTTTATTTTTTTTAACCCATTTTTTAACAAGAAAGTGTCATAAAAGTTATATATTTGTAAAGCACGTGAATGCTGCTACCCGACCATTTTTTTTTATGTCGATACCATTCCCATGGGAAAAGAAAACGACGTTTATGTGGAAAAATTTCATTCGTGTTTTGCGAATTTTGTCCTATAATTTAGTTTTTTTATATGGCAACCCTATTTTATAATTCCAAAAATGAATTCTACGTTAACGAGTTATCCGAAAATGATACCAAACTTGTCATAGTACATACGGTTTTAGAGATATAAGCGTCAACAAGAAGTGCGGCAAAACCCACCTTCACCCCCCTCCCCCCGGCTTCAGAGGGGGTACCAGTCATGGGTCCCGGTGGATTTCTACTCAAGTCTACCTATTCTACAACCATGCCAAGTTTCATCCACTGGTCCAATTTTTCATGGTTCCCATACATTCATTTGCACTAAGTACCCTACTATAACAACTACTAACCAATATGTCAGCTAAATTTTGAGAGTAGTAAGAACTTGTGCAAATATGTGCAAAAAAAGTAAGGCCTTATGAAAATACAAGATAGAAGATAAATAAAAACGTTAATGTTTAGACTGGTATATTTTAGTATTGAATTACACTAATCGATTGGTTTTTATGTCAAAACATTGCACATACCTTGACCTTCCGAAGACATGGTAAAGAAAAATTTACTGGTTTATCTAGTATCACTTTATAATAAAATAGTTCAGAGCGGACTCGAGACGCGCAATCAAAAGATATTTGGAAAGTGTTAAGTTCATTGCGTTTTAAAATTCAAAAGAGGGTAGTTAAATATATATAAATTGCTGTTTGTTTATAATACGTTTATTGTTAACGGAATAAAATAAGTACCATCATTATTTGGTTATACACTTATAAATGAAATCGAGCCTATTTCGACCCAATCGACCACCGTGCGTCGTCCTTTTGGACTGATGACTTCATACCCGGTACCCGTACAATCAAAACATTTTGAATACCTGTGTGAGATACTTTTAAAAGGCATGCCTATGTGTGACACGAGAGGGTAAGGATCGTATTTCGGTATAGAGGAAGTGTGGGCATTCTGTACGCAGTATTTTTTTAAATATTTATACTTCAGCATTAAGTTTTCACTTTGCAATCAACACTTACCATCATGTTGTGTCCATTGCGGGAATTGTCCGAGTAAATAGGTCCATTCCGGGATAGTCCACTCATATCCATAGAGTTGGGGTTGTTACCTGAAATTATAATTATATTTGGAATAAAAGTCAATATAAATTATCACTACATAGTATAAAACAAAGTCGCTTTCTCTGTCCCTATGTCCCTTTGTACGCTTAAATCTTTAAAACTACGCAACGGATTTTGATGCGGTTTTTTTAATGGATAGAGGGATTCAAGAGAAAGCTTTATATCTATAAAACGTGCATAATATACTCAAGAATAACCCACAATAACCATTTTCCCGTGCGGAGCCGGGGCGGGTCGCTAGTCTTACATAAACATCACAGAATCAAGTTTCAAAAGCGTATTAAAAACAAGTCGATTTGGAATCTGGTAGAATTTTTCTCTAAGCTTTATAAATGCATTTTTTATGCATAAAATATCTTCTTATTTCTAATTTAATTAACCTGGAATGCCGTTTGACACACTGAACTACTATTATACTAGCGTGCATAGAACCTCGCGAACCGCACTCGTAGTAATATGAAATATGCGTCAAAACCTCCAACTTCTACTTATTGGTTTTCCTTCTCGCCGTACATTCCGCCCGCGTACGTAATTCTTGAATGGTTCGACACGACGACAGTTTTTTTTTTTTCGTTATAGTTACGACTGCACTGATTGGTTGAATAGTATACTATACATACCGCAGGGCATAGGCTGGTGGTAGGGCGGAGGCGTGGAGCCGTGGGACGAGGTGCGGGAGCAGGGGGAACACCCGCCCCCCGCACCGCCCCCCGCGCCGCGGTACCCCGGCGCCTTACTCGCGTCCACCTAAAACAAACACAAACATATACAGTCCCTCCAAAAAGAGTAGAAATTAATAAGTAGCAACATCGTAGTGTCATCTCATTTTCACCATTACTTGGTTAGAAAGGGACGACTCTATGGTGTTGCTACTTTTTAATTTCTACTCTTTTTGGACGGACTGTAGCAACGTGGAAACCTCCTCGATCAATGCTGGTTGAACAAAGAACAAATGGTAAAACTAAATAAAGCCCAACCAAAGAAATAAGAAACCTCGCCATATTGCGGAATTTCAATGAAACTAATATTATAAGTAAAATTGTTGCCATAGTCGTAAAAATATAAACGTGGCGCCCCCAGAGCAGGTTTTTTATTTCTTTGGTCAGGCTTTACCTACAACTTGAACGAAGGTGTAAGGCGTGTGTCTTGTGTAAAACGCGTTCCTTGTGTATTTATGTGCTATGACGTATACCTAGTATGTAACGTGTACCTTCTGTGTCAGGTGTGTAAACTGTACCTTGTGTGTAATGCGAACCTTTAGTGTGTAATGTGTTTATGTGTAGACGTGGTGTGAGGTGTGTACCGTGTGTGTAGCCGTGGTGTAGTGTGTGTTGTGTACCTTGTAGTCAGCCTGCGGCGGCGGGCGCTCTGCGCTGTGCGGCTCGCCCCCCGCGCCCCACATGCTGCCCGCGCTCTCCTTGAACAGCGAGTACTCTTGAGTGCCGCTGCTGCCGCTCGACTGCAATTAAACAACACTTAGTTAGTTACATCACTCATTCGCTTCTTATGGCGCATCCACACATGGCCGCCGGCAGGTTTACGTGTCCTGCGGCACGCGCGGCTTTGATTGCAAGGCAGTCTGACAGCCGGCGGCAAACCCGGATGCGCCATTATATATATTTGTATTTATATAGACACTTTTTTGTTTTTATTTATTTTTTTTTTTTACTACTTATAATGCATCACTTAGTTTAAAAAAAAATCTAGGTAATTTGTTTTGTCACGTTGCGATGGCTAGGTTGATCACAAACTTAATTAGGTGCGACTGAAAAACAGCGTCTCTCTCTTATGAGATAGACATATGCTGAGTCGTATCCTTTTCGCTGTTGTGCCACGATGCATACTGTGATGTACCTTTAGTATTTAAGTGTTTACACTAGTATTTAGGTGCAATTTAGTATGTATAGCATCACAACATTAGCTGAATAAATGGTTTTTCTTTCTTTCTTTCTTCCATTAGACTTGTTCTATTAGACGTTAGATTTCAATCTTACTGTATTGGCTCACTTTGCGTCATAAATAAGTTGGTCACTCGGGTCTGTTCACGGTAACTCGCGTTACCAAGTTTAATTTTATTTTGAATATTGGTGTATTTACACACTTATTTAGTTTGAAAATTGATTAGATTGTATTTAAGATACTGGATGAAATATGCTACTCGGCGGCTCTGAAGTAACGCGAGTTACCATGAACAGACCTACTCCAATCTAAGCCTTGATAACAATATCTCATTTGAACACACATTGTGAGTTGAGAAGTTTGATCTCAAAGGCTGAAAGCAATTTTTAATTTAGGCTTGTGAACAGCTTGCTTGACTGGGCGACAGAAGTTTACTAGGTGTTGATTAGTTATGTTAGTTATACTAGTTGTAGGGGCGGTGGCTGAGAAATTTCGTAATCTTGTTTTAGGTCGTTCGCTTGCTCAGTGCTCACATGTTACAACTTCCGTGGTCGTGTGGTCAAAAGCACGTCGGACGTTACGGAGGTTCTGGGTTTTATCCCGGTGGGGATCCGTCGAACAAATGTCACTTTGTGAGACTGTCTCCAGTTTGGTAAGGACATTGCAAGCTGTATCACCTGATTGTCTGAAAAGAAAGATGATTTCGTGCTTCGGAAGGCACATAAAGCCGTTGGTCCCGGTTACTATCTACGGATATAGCCGTTATAGGGGCCGTAAAGCCTAAGACGGCTCAACAATTCCGACACCAGGATTTGTGAGGTAGGTTAAGGTCCAAGAAAACAAGGTCTAACCGTTAGACCACGTGACTGACACGAGCCTAGGTCATTTCTACGTCATTTTGCCTATTCGTCCTTGTCAAAGCGTGTAATAGACAAGGATGAACAGCGCAAAATCGAAAACAAGGTCTTCCCATTAGACCACGTGACTGACACGAGCCTACGTCATTTTGCGCTGTTCATCCTGGTCTATTACACGCATTTGACAAGGATGAATAGGCAAAATGACGTAGAAATGACGTAGGCTCGTGTAAGTCACGTGGTCTAATGGGAAGACCTTGTTTTCTTAGACCATGGTTAACCTCTAAATCCACTCGATAAGAAGAAAAATACCTGGCTGGTGGTGATACTGAGAGCGGCGACAGGCGGCTCGTCACCGGCGCTGGGCCAGGCAGCGGTGGCCTCGGGGCTCAGCTGCAGCTCCTGCGAGCGAGGGGTCTTCGTATCCTGGTCCTCCACCCTGCTGGGCGCTGGCGGGGACTCGCGCGGCGCCTTCAGCGGAGACACGGCAGGCGCGGGCGGCGCCGGGCTTGGTGTTGGGGCCTGCACACGATGATAATAATATTGATTGATTGATTGATAAACACTTTATTGACTAACACACACAGATAACACAGAACATACAAAACAACAATGATATGAAGGAAGTTATAACATGGGTAGGTACTAGGTACAATACACTTACATACAGAAAAAATAAAATAAAAAATAACACAATAGAACACTTAATGCGAAAACATTTAATTGCTACTGCATGCACTGCACCACCCGCACTGTGTTAGTCAAAAGGGCGCTGACTCAGCATAATGCTGCAGAACTAGCACGAACTAGTCTGCAGCGCTGGTATTCTGTCAGACTGTGGGACATCTGACCCCAAACTAGGCAGAGCCTGTACTAAGGGTGTCAGACAGCTGATATACATACATATATAAATATACTACATCCAGACACAAGGCAAACACAAGTGTTCATCACACGAATGTTTGCCCTGGGCGGGATTCGAACCCGCAACCCTGTGCTCAGTAGGCAGACGTACTACCAAGTAGGCTACGGGGCCGTCAAATGTTTGGATTAGTGTATCTACTACTCCACCAAAATAATTAGGCGCATGACAGGAATGCGGTTTGTACATATTCGTCCTTATTCCCAGCACTTATCCCCGTGACCGGCCGTGACGCCATTTTTGAAATGCGCCTAATTGTTTTGGTTGCGTAGTATGATTAATTGGATTTGTTATCAACACAAGAGTGTAGGTAACTTTAATGCTTTTTGTAAAAAATATTGTAAACATTTACGTTTTCCTATCCCCTTTAATTTTTTATAATAAATATTTATTTATATTTTCATATTTTAAAAGAATAAAACTTAATTGGTTTGAATAGTCAGTCAAGTACCCAATTCAAGTAAAAAAAAAACCTAATTCAAAATTCTTTATTGGCTACTACTAAGAAATAAGAAGCCTGCTCTGGGGGTGCGACGTGTATATTTTTACGACTATGGCAACAATTCCCTTATAAAATTAGTACCATTGAAATTCCTCAATATGGCGAGGCTTCTTATTTCTTTGGTTGGGTTTTACAAAGAAACAGGTAGCCTATTGACACCCACACTGTGTTGCGGGATATTAGCCTTTTCCCTGGGTAAGTACTAAATTACTTACTAACACTTTTAAGTGTTGTGTATAAAATATAAGTTACCTGCGGTTGCCGCGGCTTGGTGTCGCTGGGTGTCGCGCCCGCGGTCTGCAGTTTGGCCGCGAAGGTGTGCGAGCGCGCGCCTACTATAGCGCCCGTGTACGATAGAGTGCCGGCGGACTTCACCGGCGTGGGGGCCGGCGTGTTGGGGGTCGAGCTAGCTGCTCGCTTGTCTGACGATGATGCTGACAAACGAATACATCGTTAGCATAGTCAAAGAAAACAAGGTCTAACAATTAGACCACGTGACTGACACAAGCCTACGTCATTTTGCGTTGTTAATCCTTGTCTATTACACACTTTCGACAAGGATAAACAGGCAAAATGACGTAGAAATGACGTAGGCTTGTGTCAGTCACGTGGTCTAATTGTAAAACCTTGTTTTCTTGGACCATGATCATTAGCTTCAAACTTCTTACTAGTAACAGGTGGCACATTATTATCTCAATTTCTACTATCGTTCTAATAGGGATGTTGACTGTATTCAAAATAAATTATCTTACACTATGTAGAAAATAAAACATCTGAAATTACTCTAGTATAACTTATGTAGGGGCGATTTTTGACAATTTTATGATTTGTTATTGTAAATAATAATAAAAATCGTACGTAAACGACAACACAAGCTTGTGATGTCATAAGCTAGTATTCCCTTTATTTTTTCTATAAAATATTGTTTTTGACATTTCATAGCCAGTCAACATCTCTATAATATTAAAACAAGAGACAATCAATGTTGATGGTTCCGAGTCTCAAAGAAAGGTAATATGACACTGCTCCGACAAGAATAGAATAGAATATATAAAAAGATATAAAACCTAACCTAACCTACAGGCTGTCGGAACTTGTCGCTACAGTGTCTTGTCGGAGCATTGTCCTATGAAAAAGGATTTTGATGCAATCTTGTCTGTGTCTGTATAACCTCTAAAGTTAGCATTACTTAACTGATTCTCGTGAAAATTTGTAACTAGGTCCAATAAATTATAAAGATCTTTTTGTCGAGTCACTATTTAATGCCAGAATGTTTGCCAGCTTGCAAGGTCTACAGTTTCTCTCTACAGATAACATTTTTAACCGTTTTTCTTTTTTGTGAGTAGATTCGATAATTACAATATAGATTTTTTTTTCTCTTGTTGACAAGTTCGTAAGGTTCTGCTGCTCACAGAATCACTAGTTAGTTTTTTCTTTTTTTTTTGTTGTATGTTTTTCCTGTTTGTGGGAGGATATTTAGATAGCTGTCAGAATGCCTGTGTGGATATATCTAGATGTCCGTTTCGCGTGGTAGTGTGTGTGTTGTCTCTTACCAGTGGTGGTGACGCGCGCGGCGGCGGGGCGCGGGGCGGAGTGCTGCTTGGCGGGGGTGCGCGCGGTGGGCGTGGCGCGGCTGCTGGCTAGGGCCGCCGCCGAGAACGCCGGCTGTTGCTACAAAATTATACACACATTATATACACACTCAACTATCGGTCTATCGTATTTTAGATGCGTATTGAATCTTAATTCCACTTTGTTAATGGTTTTAGTTTGGGCTCCTAAAACTCTTACTCACCCCGCTAGGAAAAAAGAGTGTGTCGTACATATCATATAGATGTACAATGTCCGTACATATATAAAGACCAGTGCGCCTACTATAAATTCTTACAGCGACTCAAATTAGGTAGTTAGTAGGTAACTTTTGAGATAGACAAATGACAGTGAAAGAGCGACAAAGAGAGTACTTTTCTGTAATGACTTTTTAGTGAATTTTTTTTTTTTATGAATTTATTGAATTTATGAACCAAACTGAGTCGCGATAAGAGTTTCATAGTAGGCGAAACCGTACTATCGAGCGGTCAGTTATTTCTGCTACAAATTGTAGTTGTTAGTGGGTATTTTAATTTCAATTGTACGACATTATATAATAATAATGATTTATTTCACTCCCATATAAGTATTACTAGTCTAGGCTACAGACAAACTTACAAAGTTTAGTTAGTTAGGTAGGTACAGAAAAATTGGTACAGGGAATCAGGAGCTCAAACTAGGATTCTCTGTGCTGTGAGCTCCTGACCCCTCCCGGAGAAATAACTATTTAATTTTAGGACATTATATTGAAATGAGAGTGTGAGATAGTTGATAAGTACTGTAACGCGGGAAGCGCCGCTCCTATTCAATCACAACACAATAGATATTTTAGAAGTTTATTTGAACTTACAACACTTATCAAGAAACTTCGGATAATTACTTCCTAATCCTAATCCCGAGCTATCCTGGCCAAGTTTAGTCTGGTCCAGGAAACCGTCACAATCCAACTGACTCCAAGCATAAAATAAATAATCTCGCAATAGATTCTAGAACGTACTTGTGGCCAGACCCACAAGTAAAAGAGATGGTATAACTGATGCCATACCTTGGCGGGCGGTTGTTTGGGCGCCTTGGGCTGCTGCGGGGGCGGGGGCGGCGGCGCGGCGGGCTGCTTGGGGCGCGGCAGCAGCGCCGCTATATCCGCCTCCGGGTCGCGGATCATCGCCGCGATCAGCGACGCCGCCTGCTTTGTGGCCTCCGCCGAGCCCCTGGGATACACATAATCAATTTTTAGTTTACCAGAATAGCTTCCCTTTTCTATGTTATGGGATCAGTTATTTTACTTTTTTTTCGAAAAGTGAAAACACTATAATTATGAAAAATGTGAGGGAGGAATTCTTCTTAGAAGCGAAAATAGTTGCGCTGAGTATCTTGTATAATTTATTATTCTTTTTTTTTATGTATCAAGTTTCACTGGACTTGCAGGTCAGTGTCCAATATCCAAGAAACTTCGTTTAAATCTACTTCTATCCCTTGAAGCACATCTGTGCGTCACTCCACAGTTTAGGTATGATCGGCCGATGCGCCCCCCCGAAAGGTTTTAAACTCAACGTGTTAGTAGAAAGGCGCGAGTCGGCGCGATATGCGATAGAAAAGGACGCAGCAACTCGTGTTTAGAGATAGTGCAGTGCGATCTGAATTGCACTTTATTATTATTAATGAATAAATGTTACTTGATGTTCTTGATGAATCTGCATATCCTGCCACTATCAGCCACGCACCATGCTCCACAATATGACAATCCCTCATTGATAGATTTGATTATTGTTTCAAACCCAAATATGGTTGCTACCCATGGTCAACTAACAGCTCCTTTCTCATATCACGACCTTATCTACTTGTCGTATAAAATACGTCCTCCTAAACCCAAACCTAAACTTATCTATTGTCGTAATTTCAAAGCCATCAATGTGGAACGTTTGCTGAGTGATGCGAGGGGTGTTGACTGGTCGACTGTATTTCATGCCAGGTCAATTGACGATAAAATAACTGCTCTCAACAAATCTATGAGTGATCTTTATGATCGTCATGCACCTGTTAAGTGCGTTAAGATTAAGAGACTGCCTGCTCCTTGGTTGACTACAGAAATTAAAAAAGCTATGGCGAAAAGAGACAAAGCTAAGCGACGTTTGAAGCGGATACCCTCTGATGAAAACTTGTTGACTTATAAAAACTTACGTAATCGCTGCAATCGTATGTGTAGAGACGCAAAAAGGCGCCATATTCATAATAATATCGAAAACTTACCAACTTTCCATGTTTGGAAGTTTTTAAAGTCACTTGGTGTCGGCAAACCTTCTCATGAACATATCACTGCGGTTGATCTAGATGCTTTGAATGCACATTTCTCTCGTTCACCTGTCGTTCTTACTGGCAACACTAAATCGAATACTTTAAATCAGCTTTCTCAAAAGCCGCTACCCAAGTGCAGCCCATTCTCGTTTACTCCGGTATCAGAGTGTGACGTTAAGAGATCTGTTCGGTCAATTTCTACCAGAGCGGTGGGTGTTGACGGAATCCATTTACAGATGGTTCTACTGCTCCTTGACGTGCTTGCTCCAGTTCTTACTCACATTTTAAATTTTTCGTTAGAGACTGGCACTTTCCCTTCCATCTGGAAAAAAGCTGAAGTCATTCCATTACCGAAAACTTCTAACCCCTCTTCTTTCTCACAATACCGACCCATATCAATTCTCCCCATCCTGTCCAAAGTTCTTGAGAGCCTGGTTCAAAAACAGCTGTCCACATTTCTAAATAGAAATAGTTTGCTGAGCCCGTTCCAATCAGGTTTTCGTCCTGGCCACAGCACGGTCACGGCACTCCTTAAAGTTTCTGACGATATTCGCCGGGCTATGGACAACAAACAGCTGACACTTTTAATTCTTCTAGATTTCAGCAGCGCTTTTAACTCCGTCGATTTCGATGTGCTATTGGGTATCCTAAAATCTCTGAACGTATCTCCACCTGTACTTGCCTGGTTTGATTCGTATCTGAGGGGCCGCTCGCAATGTGTTCGCCAGGATGATGTCTCATCCGGTTGGTGTGATCTTGCTGCGGGTGTCCCTCAGGGTGGCGTTTTATCTCCTCTCCTATTTTCAATATTTATTAATGCTATCACTCCTGTTATTTCTTCACACTTTCACCTCTACGCAGATGATTTGCAGCTGTACCGACATTTTGGAGTAAATATGGTTCAGGAGGCTATATCGGCGGCAAATGCTGACCTCTCAGAAATTTGTCATTGGGCTAAATCTTTTGGGTTACTTGTTAATCCGGCAAAATCCCAAGCCGTAATTTTTGGTAGTTCGTACATGCTTAATCTTATAGATATTAAAAATTTGCCGACGGTATGTTATGACAGTGTACCCATAGAATATTCACCGTGTGCTAAAAACCTTGGAGTCATATTTGACAGCAAGCTATCCTGGGTCAATCAGGTCAATGATGTGAGCAAGAAAATGCACTACTCGTTTCACTCCCTTAAACGTCTCCAAAACTTTTTACCATTTGAAACCAAAATCACCTTAGCCCAGTCTCTTCTTTTACCTCATTTGGACTATGCAGATGTGTGCTATTTAGATGCTACTGAGGAGCTGCTGAATAAACTGGAACGGTTACAGAATTTATGTATCCGTTTCATCTTTGGACTGCGAAAATACGACCACGTCTCTAATTTTAGAACCCAACTGAAATGGTTGCCTATACGTCAGCGTCGTGATTTGCATGTGGTAACGTTATTGTATTCCGTTCTCAACAGCCCATCAGCTCCTCAGTATCTCAAAGAGCGTTTTGAGTACATGGTGCCGCGCGGTAAACCCTGCCGTTTGTCCAAATCCCTACTTCTGTCTATACCTATACATTCGACTGTGCGGTATGGCGGCTCCTTCACGGTGCATGCTGTGCGCCTGTGGAATGCTTTACCTCATAGCATCCGCGCAAGCCCCTCGTTAGAGGTCTTCAGGAAAAGAGCAAAGGAGCATTACCTATCTCTTTGAATTTTACTACTTGTCCGTATATCATTATAGTATTTATGTATCTGATTAGGCAATATCTTATGCTATATTTCTTATGTATTTGGTATGTATATATTTATGTATATATCTATATATGTATATTATATATTTTACCTGATATTGTATGTAGTTTATTACCTATATGTATAATATGTAAGTATTTCAGTATTTTATAATTATTTAATTCATTAAATTAAGTTTTGAAACTAGCGTAGTACACAGGTCTACCTGCTGCCTCCTATAGCATCTTTTTCTCACCAGGTTAGCTGGCAGAGAACTCATTATGAGTTAAGCTTACCTAATGTATAATATCAACTTTACTTTGTAATTTTCTGTATGTTTGTGTGTGTACAATAAATAAATATAAATAAATATAATATAAATATAAATATAAATATAAATATAAATATAAATATAAATATAAATATAAAATAAATATAAATATAAATATAAAGATGTTGCTGCCCGCGCGCCCGATCACCCGCGAGATGGCGTGAGAACCCACGCACACTTTAGTATGTGTTACAATAACGTATGTTACTTGATGGTGATGACGCGTTCGCCCTGGCCCTTGCCCTGCTTGTCCACCTCGATGTGCGCGCCGGTGGCGGCCCGGATCGCGTTGATGTTGCTGCCCGCGCGCCCGATCACCCGCGAGATGGCGTGAGAACCCACGCACACTTTCTTGCATCTGTAAATCAATGGTGTTTGTTGTAGAAACGTTGTCGATTCATTAAACTAGTGGCTCTTTCTGTGAAAAAAAGTAGTTTTTTTTAAACAGTCGGTTGGCAAATGTGACCTGTAGAGGAGAACAACAGACAGATGGACAAAAGTACAAGACCTGTTATTCTGTCCTCTTGCAAAAATGCCCAAACTAAAACGGATGCTTCGCGTTGGCTCAGGCAGTAAGTGAAAAAATGGGATATAGAAGGTTAGTTAAATTTTGTGGCTCCATTTATAGCACCGCTGTATCATTAAAATAAAATTTTAACAGCCACGGGTAAAATTACCCTATTAATACCAATAATATATACCCTATTTTGTAAATAATAAATATAAATAGGTGGGACATCTCACACACGGCCATCTGACCCCAAACTAGGCAGAGCCTGTACTATGGGTCCAGACACAAGGCAAACACAAGTGCTCATCACACGAATGTTTGCCCTGGGCGGGATTCGAACCCGCGACCTTGTGCTTCGTAGGCAGACGTACTACCAACTAGGCTACGAGGCCGTCAAACTATATATATGCACATACGAAATATACAATTAAAAGCTGCAAAGAGGTATTAGTGTCTCACCCAGGGTCTAAAGTGCTGAGTGTCTGCACGCTGCTCTTGCGCACGACCTCCTTCCAGCCCTCCTCGCGCCGCGCCCCGCCGGAGGACACGTTCGCGCCTTTCGGGGAGGTACTTTTGCCGTCGCCCTCCCATCTAAACACATACACACACACATTACTACGTGTTGGAGATAACAATATCGTGAATACACAAAAGGTTATATGCCAAAATATGTCTTATTTGAAGAATTTAGATTTTGAATTGGTCTGAAAACAATGAAGATAATAATAATATTTATATTTTTTTAAAGCACGACCGAAGAAATAAGAAACCTCGCCATATTGCGGAATTTCAATGAAATTAATTTTACAAGGGAAATTGTTGCCATAGTCGTAAAAATGTACACGTGGCGCCCCCAGAGCAGGTTTCGTTTCTTTGGTCAGGCTTTATTAGACTCTCCACAAATAGTACACTGCTTTTGACAAAGACATTAATAATTTCTAGTAAGTTTAATTAGAGACTACATATGGAGACTGATGCCCGAAATAGACGTGAGTCTGTGCTTCAGGTCACCAGAAACCCAGATGTAAGATAAACAAGCATTTTAGCCCTAGCGTGTGTCTAAATTCTTCTACGAAATATTTCATACAAACTTTTTAGACAAGAGTTTAACGTGTTTATCTTTTTTTTAAGTATCACTGTATATTTTTTTGTAAAAATGAATTTGAAGCATTTAAATGCGCAGAAATTATTGACATGTGAGTTTCGAGTCGTTTGTCGGTCTTGGATTATCGTTCTAGAATTAAATGGTATTTACAAATAATCTGATCAAAATAGTTGAATATGAAATGAAATTCATATATTTTTCTGAAATATAAATATGGGTACTATGCTGAGTGTGTTATAATTTGTAATAACATTGAATTACGGTGTTTTTGTACTTCGAGTAAATTGTAAAGAACAGTATAATTAGATCTAATATAAAAACAACACTAATCTAAAAGCCGTGCACAAATAAGTGTGTTGAGTATGTACAACATGCAATGCAACATGCAGATTTTTGTTCCAAAATGTTATACTGAAATCCAATTCAACTCATACCTACTTAAGAAAATCTTTAGAATGAAAAATTTTACCTTCATATTTTACTAATTAAATAATTTAAAACTTAATTTGTATAAACTTTTAATGTAATTAGAGTTTCCTAAAAATCCATTTACATCAAAAGTTATAAATATAAAGTTATAAATATCTACACTTTTGGCCCCTTTTTTTATTATTACAAATAGAAATTAAGTAAATTTTGTCATGAATAAAGTCGCTATGGGGATGGTGACGACCTTGTGAATTTGTGAATGACAGTAAAAATTAAACGTGCTCTGCTTTTCGGTTGTCGTGTGGTGTACTGTGCGTGTTCACGGATTTTTACCTCATCTGGATTTTTTTTAAGTCGATTAAGGGCTACGAATTAGACGAACGAATATTTTCTTATTTTGCCTCTTTTGTTCAAATAAATGATAAAGAATAACATTTCAGAGGTAAATCATGTGTGAACGGCGGTGTATAATTTCGTTTTTTTTTGTAGAAGGTTATGATGATGCTTAATGAGTTTGCTTCGGAACGTCAACTTACTGAAGGGTGCCATGTAACTTTTTGATTCTGTCAGGTATTGGCATAACGACATCTCTTTGCTCAAAAAACACTTGAACCTTTCTAGAGCTATGGCCGTATTTTACGCTCTGTGCTGTTATATTCTTAGGTATATCCTCTTCGGTTTTTCTGGAAGAAATAGTTTAGTTCCTTTAGCGCCCTCTACGGTCAGTAGCAAATAGTAGACTTATTAAGAAGGCCCAAACGTTACAATAGATTAGCTGAATATGGATGTTTCCTGGGTTAAATAACAAAATATTAGTCCGTCAGTAAGATTATAAAAAATAAATAAACGCATATTTTACTATAAAATTATTAAAAATTGATGAAGATACTCGCATCAAAGATCTGACTGTGGGTTTGCCATCACCCTTCGCGACAATAATTTTTGACTGTGAGGTAGGTTAACCTCGTAACACACTCTATAAAATTTTTTTTTGAAAAAGGACAAGTTCCGTGGAAGAGGCAGATAATGCAGGCTAGCAGGTAAAAAAATAAACATTTTAATTAACTTATCTGACGGGCTAAATAGAATTTTCTAGGAAACAGCCCTATTCGTGGAGCAGTGAACACTGAAGATAGACTGACGAGTCTTGTCAAAGCCATTCTTTAGTCTTTTGTTTTGAACTATGTTGTTCAGCTAAAATAGACAACCAAATGTTTACCCATGAGTCTCGTATAAGCGACAAATGACAACCTGTCATTGTTGCTGCATGAAGGACACAAAGTTAAGGACATTATTGTCTAGGTTTTTACGTGTTGTAACACTACAATTTTGTTCATATCTCAAAACTTCAGTATTCTCAGTTCCGTAGCTTAAATCAACAGTAAATCAAGCATTACTCCGTTAGATCACTCGATCAACAATACAACATGCAAACTAGATACTGACTGTTTACTTTCCTCAATATTACCGTATACCCACACAACAACTACCTACAGTACGTCAAGGATTTAATTAACGTGAACGAGGCTGTTCTTTGTTTTATAAACAGTCAAAAATAACTTAAGCGTTAGTTTCTCTTCTAGTCACGTTCATTTAGATCCTTGTCGGTCTGTATTGGCATAGCGACCGGTGGCAACTGCTTATTACTTGAATAAGGTACAGTTTTTTTTTTAATTGACTTATGATTGAGTCGAAAAAGTACCACGGATCAAGCTTCACCGGACTGAAAGGTACTGCTAAATTATTGTAACAAAAAAAAAAAACGCATAAAAATTAAGTAATTAGCAAAGCTGTCAGAATGAATAATTAAGTGTGTTTTTTGACGCGTTTATTTCTACGCGTAAAGAGCAAAATAACGTAGCAATAGTAACGAATGTTTTTTTACGAGTAAAAAATGATCCGCCACCTAAGAATGTTCAAGTAACAAGCAGTTGGTATGTCAGTGAGTATCCCTGTCCCTGTCACTCACTTGTCCTTCTTGTCGCGCGCGGGGCCGGCGGGCTTGGCGGGGGTGGCGGGGGGTGAGCTGGGCGCCACGTTCTCCTTCTCTTGTTTCTTGTCCGGCTTGGACTCTTTCTCCAGCTTCGTTGGGTCTAGTTTGGGTTTCGTCTGTGGGATAAATTTGTGGTTAGTTTACTTGGAATCTGCACGTAATGAGCGTTTTTTTTTTTTTAATTGACCTATGCTTTATTCGAAAAGGTACGACGGATCAAGCTTCACCGGACTTGACGTAATGCGCGCGCTATATGAATGCTAATATTGCAAGAGCTGCCGACGCACTTTCGTGTTGTAATCTCATCGCAGCTTAATTTTTATTTATTCAACCGTTCAAATTTCTTCAATTCTTTTTCTTAGAAATCTATATTTAATTAATAAACTCAAAGCACCCGTGAGTGAAGGGAATTGGCAAGAAAGCGATAGGTAATCAACTAATCATTTCATACTTATCACGATTTTCATCTTGGTGAAGTTTTAAACTGAGTTCTAAGCCTTATAATTTTAGAGTTATAAGATTCTTTTTATTTTTTTTATTGCCATTGTTTCTCTTTATTGTATTGTATCTTCTTCTTTACTGTGTCGTACTGTACCTACTTTCAAATAAATTATATTCTTGTCTGACACGCCCATTTGAAACACAATATAAAATGTGGATACGTTTTAAACCTTGAGCACTGGGCGGTCACTCCATACAGCAAACGCGTTTTGACAACCAACTTCTTTTTGAATAACAACTGAATATCAACTACAAGTCAATGGCGCTAGGCGCTATGTAAAACACCCCCGAACACCCCTAGTAGACTCGCGGTGCCTGCGGGGTGCGGGGCGTGGGGCACTATATCGGGCGGGGAACTCATTTTAGCGCGGCGGGGAGGTGAGTGTCCTTTCTGTATGGGTTAATACTGTTCGATATTTGATTGTCTATGTGAGGGGGGTGGACTATAAATTTGAAAACACTGGTTCAGTCACTAATTCCACTGTTTATTATATTTTAAAATAATTAAAATTACACAATACGTTACAAGCGTTTTGGAAGCTGACGGAGGAAGAACGAATGAGTGATGATATTTATTAAGATTGAAATGAATAATAAACAAATACTATTATTATCTTCTGTGCCTTGAGACAAGTTTCCAAAGATATAAATAATGCTACGGTGGGATAGACTGACCTTATCCTGTTGTTTGGGCGTGGGCGCGGGCTCCTTAGGCGGGGGGGCTTTCTCCTTCTCCTCCTTCTTCTTCTTTTTGCTCTTGACGCTGGTCGCCGGCGGCGCCTTTACGTCCGAGGAGGAACACGAGCCCTGAACGTGACATTAGCATGCTTACTGAAGGGAAATCAATGTTAACTCAGTTGGAGGATTTGGTTGGATACTGTTCAAAATTTAATCACAAAAATGTAAAAAGATTTTGCTTCTCTTGTTACTTGAAACGTATTTGCGTTATCTTTTAAAAATGAAGAATAAAATAAATTTCATTACAACAAAGGCGCGGTTCAACTGTAAAGTGTTTGCATTTAAAAGCCTATGCAAGATTTTTAGAAGTATAATTACAATTCCGGCGTTATTTATATCTATTTCTATTGTGACGTCACTGGTCGTCAGCCTCGCCTCCCTCGGAGCACTCGCCTCGCACTGTGACGTCACTGTGTATACCTGTGAGTTGGCGTCGATGCCGGAGTCGCCCTCTTCCTTGGCCTGGGGCTCGTCGTCAGCCTCGCCTCCCTCGGAGCACTCGCCTCGCACTGTGACGTCACTGTGTATACCTGTGAGTTGGCGTCGATGCCGGAGTCGCCCTCTTCCTTGGCCTGGGGCTCGTCGTCAGCCTCGCCTCCCTCGGAGCACTCGCCTCGCACTGTGACGTCACTGTGTATACCTGTGAGTTGGCGTCGATGCCGGAGTCGCCCTCTTCCTTGGCCTGGGGCTCGTCGTCAGCCTCGCCTCCCTCGGAGCACTCGCCTCGCACTGTGACGTCACTGTGTATACCTGTGAGTTGGCGTCGATGCCGGAGTCGCCCTCTTCCTTGGCCTGGGGCTCGTCGTCAGCCTCGCCTCCCTCGGAGCACTCGCCTCGCACTGTGACGTCACTGTGTATACCTGTGAGTTGGCGTCGATGCCGGAGTCGCCCTCTTCCTTGGCCTGGGGCTCGTCGTCAGCCTCGCCTCCCTCGGAGCACTCGCCTCGCACTGTGACGTCACTGTGTATACCTGTGAGTTGGCGTCGATGCCGGAGTCGCCCTCTTCCTTGGCCTGGGGCTCGTCGTCAGCCTCGCCTCCCTCGGAGCACTCGCCTCGCACTGTGACGTCATTGTGTATACCTGTGAGTTGGCGTCGATGCCGGAGTCGCCCTCTTCCTTGGCCTGGGGCTCGTCGTCAGCCTCGCCTCCCTCGGAGCACTCGCCTCGCACTGTGACGTCACTGTGTATACCTGTGAGTTGGCGTCGATGCCGGAGTCGCCCTCTTCCTTGGCCTGGGGCTCGTCGTCAGCCTCGCCTCCCTCGGAGCACTCGCCGAGTACTTTCTCGCTGTACTCGGAGTTCTTCTCGTTCTCTTCGGCGAGCTTCCGTCTTTCCTCCTGCCGAAGAACATCCTGTTTATCATTTAAAAATGTAAACATTCTATATTTTGCAGTGTTGTGGTAAATTGGTATTCTCAGAAAAAAAGTACTATCATCAGTAAAACTAACCAAACAATTATTTAGACTGAAACACTAATATTTACAAAAAATACCATTTTTCTTCACCATTTTACAAAGATAAGATTTATAGTACGCACCTTATTTTAATCTAGCAGCGCGGCGCAGCTTCCTTTCTCCACCGACATAACCTAAAAATTCAATCGACCCGCCTTCTCCGTCCCGGCCGCCGTCTTAAGTTGTGAAATATGAATGGAATACTTACTTGCGTGCTTACCTTTTTCTCCATCTTCTTCTTCTTCTTCCTCTCGCGGCGGCGCGCGGCGGCCTGGCGGCGGCTTTCTTCGCGGCACCGTTCTGCGTCTAATTCCTCAAGCAATATGGTCGCGTTTTGATTGGCGCGCGCCGCTTGAGTCTCCTTAGCCGCGCGGATAACGCGTACGCACTCTTGGCACTTCTCTAGGAGTTCCTTGTCAGAGATCGTGCAGATATACCTGGAGGAGAATGTTTCTTATGTAAAATATATCTTCATAATAAACAAAAAAACATGACTCGAGCAAACGTGGATGAATTTACAAAGGTCCAATGTGATTGTTTGTAGAATAGTAGTGAAGTTGCTTGCTTATCGTGTGGGTTTCAAGGTTAACCTACCTCACAAACCCTGTAAAATAGTAGGACTGCGTTCCGTCGCTTCGAGCGTAGTTGTTTGGGTAAATTTTAACCCGTTTGAGTTGCAACCGAGCCACTGAACGATCGAGTTGTTTTTATAACCTCAAATATTTAAGGAGAGAAAATTCTTCTACTGTCTCAATTTATTTCCACTTTTTTCCACATTACAGACGTATTAGACGTCTGTGATATACAAATTTAACAAAATTATTATAAAGTAACTACGAAACAAAATGGTGGGCTTTTCGAGTCTTTTGATTTTGACATAAATTGCAAGCTTTAAACGTCAAATAGCTGTCAGAGTAAAAATTAACCATCTCATTAGACGGTTGTTTGGTTGTTTCGCTCTGAGCCACAGAACGGGTGAAACTACGCTCTGACAGCTGTCAGGGTAAAATTTCACCGAGCCACGGAACGGTTAGAGCGCGCACCAGAGCGCGCTCGAGTGCACTCGTACGAAGCGACGGAACGCGCCCTAGTGAAGTAAAGGATAACAGCGCGTTTCAAAAGCGTACTATTGCGTATTAATGAGAAATAGGATAAGAATTCAAAATGCTCTTAAAAAGAATCGGAAGGTAGGAAGTAGGCAGAATCTAAGAAAGGAAAAATAGTCCCTACCAACGGTTAGAACCATTGATTTATAACAGACCACAGATAAAACATGAACGATTCACCTCTTTTACCACAGTGAAAGTAAATACAACCATAGTAAGAAAGTCTAAGGTTGTAGTTAGTCAAAATTACATATTACATTTTAATTCCAGTGCTGTACGTTACCGCAATGGAAATGCGACCGTATCGGGAGAGAATAAGTTTGTAATTTGGAATTTACATATGTGTGTCAGACGGTCCCAAGTCTTCAATGCGCTATTGTACGAAGCGCTAAATCTATGGTCTGTTATTTAGTAAGTCAATGGTTAGAAGTAATAAAACAAGTATTATACATACCTCGTCATTTCTTGGTCGGAGGGGAACTGCGTGACGACACCCACCATCCACTTGACCACTTTGGTGTGGCCCTTACGGAAGGCGGCCATCAAGCAAGATACCTGCGTACAAACAAATAATTAAATATTTTTTCGCATGTGTGTGAAAGAGACAGGAGAACGCCTTGGACTAGCTTAAATCGTCATTTGGGGTGGATAGTAAAAATGGAGTACACAAAAATATTTAGGAATAGGCTGTATGATATTTCGGCAAAAAAAATTGCGAGAACGCTATTTTTCTGGTAGAAATATATTGTTTCTTTGACCTCTGAATTACGTCACATGTTTGACAGATTTCTTAGCCTAGTGAAAAAGAAAAGGAGCAAGGTAACTCTAGCGACGTCAACGATTCCAAAGAATAATAATTTAAAATACGAAAGATCACGTGAAAAATAAAACAATAAAAATATTCTTAAACACATGTAAGCATAAAAAAACATGTTTTATTAGTACATACATCAGAAAAACTTTACACGCCCTATTCTGTATGAAGTGTTATAGTTCGCGTCAGGTAAAAATAACGCTGGAGAAAGTGATCGGGGTATGCAAATCGCCTACTGCGCGCTAGACTGCCAGCGTTCTTTTAATGACGCGACTTATAACAAAAGTTCTGCGGCGCCATCTATGGAAGTTGGAAGGTAACAGTTACCTTTCTATTGTCCTGTGAGTCGATGTCCGCGCCGGCGGCGTACAGCATCTCGACGACGGCAAGATGGCCGCCGTTGGCCGCCAGCCACAGCGGGGAGTTGCCTTTCTTATTCTTCACCTCTACTGCTGCTCGTCTGTCAATACAAACATTCGTCCGTCAAATTTCCCATAGAGGTATTTTTTTTTGTACTGTCTGGTATTTCACGGTAATCAAATACAAAAGACGAAAGGGACGCAGTTATGCGCAAGAGTGAATGCTGTGTATTTGTATCTCATTCTAACGTTCTCATTCGTCTTCTGTCTTTTGCCTAACAGTTTTCAAGCACGTAAAAACGTGTCAGAAAAAAATTAAACTTGATGATGGTGCAATGACACCACATTAATACTACAAAAGAAGGAAAACACACTTATAGCGTCAAATTCTTGCCTATTCCAGCATAATACTCTTGCATCTTTATCAACGCTTTAGCTGAAAGACGTCCATTCCTGGACCACGATGTTTTTGCATGCACCCTAAGCTAGTGTCCATAAATCTTGAGTTTTTTCATACAATACTTTTAGAGAAGCGTTTAACGTCTGTTTAGCTATTTTGTGGTAAGGTAAGACTGTGTTAAAAATACACAAATCAATAAATAAATATGTGGGACATCTCACACACGGCCACCTGACTCCAAACTAGGCAGAGCCTAACATACATATATAAATATACAACATCCAGACACAAGGCAAACACAAGTGCTAATCACACGTCGTTCGACAAAAATAGAACGTGTTAGAAATGAATGTATAGAGACGAAGCGAAGACAGTATATGTTACCTCTGCAGCAGCAGCTCGACGAACTTGGTGTGTCCTTTGTCAGCGGCGATGGTGAGCGCGGTGTCGCGGGACGACGGCACTGGCGGGGCGTTCACGTCAGCGCCCTACACACACATACATCATTACATTATTTATCTGTACTTATACTAGTCGCTTTGCGAGATGTAGACCTCGAGTCGACAACAAAATAAAACGAATAAAAATTATCGGACCTGCTCAAAAAAATTCACGAGAATCGGGTGAGAAATGCAAACTTTCTAGGAACAAAACTTTAGCAGGCTGGCAGCTTAACTTAATGATTCAGATGTTTTTCATTTACGCTTCAATTGAAACATGTTTGGCCTGAAACCGGTCTTCACGTTACCGGCCCACCTCCACGTAGCCGCCGCTGGCCGCCTCCATGAGCGGCGTGAGGCCGGTCTTGGCGCGATGCTCCACGTTAGCCTTGCGGTCTAACAGCAGGCTCACTACTGGTGTCGTGCTGTAGATAACAACATGAGTGTACGTACCTTATCCAGCAACACGCGGCCCACCTCCACGTAGCCGCCGCTGGCCGCCTCCATGAGCGGCGTGAGGCCGGTCTTGGCGCGATGCTCCACGTTAGCCTTGCGGTCTAACAGCAGGCTCACTACTGGTGTCGTGCTGTAGATAACAACATGAGTGTACGTACCTTATCCAGCAACACGCGGCCCACCTCCACGTAGCCGCCGCTGGCCGCCTCCATGAGCGGCGTGAGGCCGGTCTTGGCGCGATGCTCCACGTTAGCCTTGCGGTCTAACAGCAGGCTCACTACTGGTGTCGTGCTGTAGATAACAACATGAGTGTACGTACCTTATCCAGCAACACGCGGCCCACCTCCACGTAGCCGCCGCTGGCCGCCTCCATGAGCGGCGTGAGGCCGGTCTTGGCGCGATGCTCCACGTTAGCCTTGCGGTCTAACAGCAGGCTCACTACTGGTGTCGTGCTGTAGATAACAACATGAGTGTACGTACCTTATCCAGCAACACGCGGCCCACCTCCACGTAGCCGCCGCTGGCCGCCTCCATGAGCGGCGTGAGGCCGGTCTTGGCGCGATGCTCCACGTTAGCCTTGCGGTCTAACAGCAGGCTCACTACTGGTGTCGTGCTGTAGATAACAACATGAGTGTACGTACCTTATCCAGCAACACGCGGCCCACCTCCACGTAGCCGCCGCTGGCCGCCTCCATGAGCGGCGTGAGGCCGGTCTTGGCGCGATGCTCCACGTTAGCCTTGCGGTCTAACAGCAGGCTCACTACTGGTGTCGTGCTGTAGATAACAACATGAGTGTACGTACCTTATCCAGCAACACGCGGCCCACCTCCACGTAGCCGCCGCTGGCCGCCTCCATGAGCGGCGTGAGGCCGGTCTTGGCGCGATGCTCCACGTTAGCCTTGCGGTCTAACAGCAGGCTCACTACTGGTGTCGTGCTGTAGATAACAACATGAGTGTACGTACCTTATCCAGCAACACGCGGCCCACCTCCACGTAGCCGCCGCTGGCCGCCTCCATGAGCGGCGTGAGGCCGGTCTTGGCGCGATGCTCCACGTTAGCCTTGCGGTCTAACAGCAGGCTCACTACTGGTGTCGTGCTGTAGATAACAACATGAGTGTACGTACCTTATCCAGCAACACGCGGCCCACCTCCACGTAGCCGCCGCTGGCCGCCTCCATGAGCGGCGTGAGGCCGGTCTTGGCGCGATGCTCCACGTTAGCCTTGCGGTCTAACAGCAGGCTCACTACTTCGTGCCGTCCTGTAAATTAATATTAAGAAGTTAGTAAACATAAACTGTAACGCAATCTATGTTACAAGCTGCTTATAACATCGGATTCAGAAAACAGAAATCACAGTAAGCATGAAGATAGCTTACTGTTGTTAGTGTACTGTGTTTATAGTTACCTTGGAAGCAGGCGAGCGTTAGCGCGGTGTTGCGGTTGGTCTCGATCTGCGCGTTGATGTCGGAGCCGCAGTCGAGCAGCAGCCGCACCGCGGACGTGTGCCCGTTCATCGCCGCCAGCATCAGCGGGGAGATGCCCAGCTTACTGTTGTTAGTGTACTGTGTTTATAGTTACCTTGGAAGCAGGCGAGCGTTAGCGCGGTGTTGCGGTTGGTCTCGATCTGCGCGTTGATGTCGGAGCCGCAGTCGAGCAGCAGCCGCACCGCGGACGTGTGCCCGTTCATCGCCGCCAGCATCAGCGGGGAGATGCCCAGCTTACTGTTGTTAGTGTACTGTGTTTATAGTTACCTTGGAAGCAGGCGAGCGTTAGCGCGGTGTTGCGGTTGGTCTCGATCTGCGCGTTGATGTCGGAGCCGCAGTCGAGCAGCAGCCGCACCGCGGACGTGTGCCCGTTCATCGCCGCCAGCATCAGCGGGGAGATGCCCAGCTTCGAACCCGTGCGAGAGTTTATCTCCGCCTAAACAACAACACCACTTACTATAATTGATTGAGGCTTTCGCATTATAACGTATTTTAAACCAGGGCTTGTTAACTTGGTTAAAATTTCAAACCAGGTATTTTGCATCTCTATACATTGCTCAAGAGAGCGTTATCGTTTCGGTTTCGCTCTACCGGAACCCATATTTTTTTTCGTTTTGCTCAAAGAGCAAAATGATTTCTGTTTCTGTTCAATTAACCTATTAAAAAACTAAAATTTCGCTCGCTCTTCCAAATACCTTTTGTCTGAATGAGACAGCATGAATGCGAGTGGCACACCCGTCTCGCTTACTCTACGCTCGCAATGTGCGCAATGCAAATTAACCTGGCTATTTCCGGTTTCGATATCTGTTCAGAACAAAATTTTGCTTTGAGCAGATTTGAAGAGCGGAATACAAATACCAGGCTAAAAACATTTATTATTTAGCGGTTTTCAAAATACCGGCTTTCAAGCCCTGTTTTCATCATATTTATTAAATAAAGTTCAAATTATGGTGGCATTATAGCAGCCACTACCAGATAAAGGCTTAAACTTTTACCAAAACCGCTGTCAAATGCACTTTTCCGTAATGCGTGCGCAAGATCTTATTTTCACACAGAAAAAAACTTATACCTATTCCACTACACGTCTTTCTGTTGAACGAATGTGTAATGTTATGCGAAACGAAGTTTAGAACAGTGTGGTAATGAAAAACACAGTCATATTGGTACCTAATGGTAGTGTACTTACCTGGTTGTGTAGTAACAGTCGTATAATGTTGACGTATCCCCCCGACGCGGCCAGCGACAGCGGGGTATAGTCAGACACATTACGATGCTCCTTGTTGGCGCCACGGGATAGTATCAACTCGACCACCTCGTACCTTTGGCACAAAAAACAGGCGGTTTATTTGTAAGCTCAGTCTTAGTAATATACTAAATTTAAAGTATCTTAAAGCATAGGAGACTCAATAGGGGTAAATCACTCACCTTCTTGATATGATAAGTTTATGATATAAATCATCTTATTTAAATGTCAATAACGATAACTTGTATGAGAATAAGAAGTTATAGTTAGTATTTTTCGAGATCAGAATACTTTTAGATTTTTGTGAATTGAATAAGTTAAAGTAATTTATTTGGAATACAGTCATCATCCCTACTTATATATTTCAGTTTAATTGTGTCAATAAAATTGCTCATTAGAGTTTTGAATGAGACATCATGATCTTCTCGTGGCTGGGTCAGTACCAGGGTAACAGAAGTGCATAGATGGTGTACTAACCGTCCGCCCGAACACGCCAGTGAGAGGGGAGTGTCCTTGGTGCGTTCAGACTGCGCCTCGATGTCGGCGCCGTGGTTCAGGAGGATCTCCACGATCTTCTCGTGGCTGGGTCAGTACCAGGGTAACAGAAGTGCATAGATGGTGTACTAACCGTCCGCCCGAACACGCCAGTGAGAGGGGAGTGTCCTTGGTGCGTTCAGACTGCGCCTCGATGTCGGCGCCGTGGTTCAGGAGGATCTCCACGATCTTCTCGTGGCTGGGTCAGTACCAGGGTAACAGAAGTGCATAGATGGTGTACTAACCGTCCGCCCGAACACGCCAGTGAGAGGGGAGTGTCCTTGGTGCGTTCAGACTGCGCCTCGATGTCGGCGCCGTGGTTCAGGAGGATCTCCACGATCTTCTCGTGGCTGGGTCAGTACCAGGGTAACAGAAGTGCATAGATGGTGTACTAACCGTCCGCCCGAACACGCCAGTGAGAGGGGAGTGTCCTTGGTGCGTTCAGACTGCGCCTCGATGTCGGCGCCGTGGTTCAGGAGGATCTCCACGATCTTCTCGTGGCTGGGTCAGTACCAGGGTAACAGAAGTGCATAGATGGTGTACTAACCGTCCGCCCGAACACGCCAGTGAGAGGGGAGTGTCCTTGGTGCGTTCAGACTGCGCCTCGATGTCGGCGCCGTGGTTCAGGAGGATCTCCACGATCTTCTCGTGGCTGGGTCAGTACCAGGGTAACAGAAGTGCATAGATGGTGTACTAACCGTCCGCCCGAACACGCCAGTGAGAGGGGAGTGTCCTTGGTGCGTTCAGACTGCGCCTCGATGTCGGCGCCGTGGTTCAGGAGGATCTCCACGATCTTCTCGTGGCTGGGTCAGTACCAGGGTAACAGAAGTGCATAGATGGTGTACTAACCGTCCGCCCGAACACGCCAGTGAGAGGGGAGTGTCCTTGGTGCGTTCAGACTGCGCCTCGATGTCGGCGCCGTGGTTCAGGAGGATCTCCACGATCTTCTCGTGGCTGGGTCAGTACCAGGGTAACAGAAGTGCATAGATGGTGTACTAACCGTCCGCCCGAACACGCCAGTGAGAGGGGAGTGTCCTTGGTGCGTTCAGACTGCGCCTCGATGTCGGCGCCGTGGTTCAGGAGGATCTCCACGATCTTCTCGTGGCTGGGTCAGTACCAGGGTAACAGAAGTGCATAGATGGTGTACTAACCGTCCGCCCGAACACGCCAGTGAGAGGGGAGTGTCCTTGGTGCGTTCAGACTGCGCCTCGATGTCGGCGCCGTGGTTCAGGAGGATCTCCACGATCTTCTCGTGGCTGGGTCAGTACCAGGGTAACAGAAGTGCATAGATGGTGTACTAACCGTCCGCCCGAACACGCCAGTGAGAGGGGAGTGTCCTTGGTGCGTTCAGACTGCGCCTCGATGTCGGCGCCGTGGTTCAGGAGGATCTCCACGATCTTCTCGTGACCCGCCGTCGCTGCCAGGATTAAAGGGGTGAAGCCCTGGAAATAATAACAACTTTAGCATCTTGAAAAAAAAAAGAGGAATATAATATAATCAATTTATAATATGAGTTTAGTGTAGTTGTAATGTGCGAAGACCTTTAAGCATTAAGTCAGTCAGTGACAGACCCTTAGAAGGTCTGCCAAAACGCCATAAATTTCAAGAATGGCGGGGGTGGTCTTTCTGTAACCTTGTACAGTGTGACAAAAAAGATAAGAAATTAAAAAGTAGCAACACTGTAGTGTCGTCCCATACGACACAGTGTTGCTACTTTTTAAGTTCTACTCTTTTTCGTCAGACTGTAAAGCCTGACCAAAGAAATAAGAAGCCTGCTCTGGGGGCGCCAAGTGTATATTATTATGGCAACAATTTCCCCTATAGAATTATCCCGAGAAAAATCCCGCAATATGGCGAGGCTTCTTATTTCTTTGATCAGGCTTTAATTAAGTGTGTTTGTACTGTACCTTCTTGTCGCGGTGTTCGATGTCGGCGCCGCGGCTCAGCAGCAGCTCGACGAGGTCCTCGTGTCCGCCGGCGCAGGCCAGCGTGAGCGCCGTGTCCCTGTTGGAGTCCGTCTCGCCGTCCACGTCCATGGCGGAGTAGGCGGCGGGCGCGGGCGCGGGGGGCGTGGCCGTGCCGAACGACTCCGCGTGCCCGCCGCGCGACTGACGCCCCATGGCGCCGAAGCGACCCTGGGTGGAACGCTATCCATTATTTGGGATCAGCCGGTTTAATCAAATAATATGTGATTTACGACGTTTTTACTTTTTAACATTTCATTCGGTTTAATGACCGAATTTCGATAAGACTCCGTTCCGACAAGACACTACCCCGACAAGTTCAGTAGGTTAGGTTAGGTTTTATGTTTTGTCGGAGCAGTGTCTTGTCGGAGCAAAGTTTTATCGGAACTCGGTTTTGGATTCATTTCATTCATGTATCGTCACTACAGGCGGTGTAAATCACAATATTCATCATCGTCTATGGTCGTGTCATTGGTATTTCACGGAAGACAAAAGACAGAAGACAAAAGGGACGCCGTGAAATACCAGCTTACGGAGACAAATTCAAAACGAAAAATAAAATTAAAAACATCAAAAAAAAAACTGCGGAAACAGACATTGGTTGACCGCATGGGTTTGTAAATCTGAATGCCTGACCTAAACACAGATTTATATTTTTTATCAAATTTAACTTTCTCATAACCGACGTGTTCTAAATGAACGGTGTAAAGTCCAAAATGTGGATGTGAGGTGTAGTGTACTGTGTAGTGTTGTGGTGTACCTTCTTCTTGACGGCGGTGGAGGCAGTATGCTGGTCGCGCTTGTGCTGCGTGGTTCCCGCCGCCAGCACTGCGCTCGCGCTCGCGTGCGGTGGGACGATCTCTATCAACCTGCGGGAACACCATTGCTTTCATTCATATCTTTATCAATAGGACAATACGGGAGCGTAGCTATTCTGTACAGAAACCACTGATTTATTTGTTGGACATCACAGCACGAACAATAACATAAAAATACAAAAAATAACTTATTATAAAGGACTTGTTGCCCACTCTTTAGCGATAACTTAATTTGGATCCTCTGTGAGTCCTATAGATAGAGGTAAGAACGACTATATCACTGTCAGTATTTTTTAAGATATAAAATATTGCATTGAAATATCAAGTATTCACTTCAAATAACTTCATCAATAACGCAGGCCCGGTTATTGTAGAGACTTTTGTCCAGAAACGGAACAATATTCGCCCAAAGCAAGGACCATTTCATACATACATTACTTAAAACTTATACAGATGGATTATACGTGTAGATAAGTGGTTACCTAGAGTCGGAGGGGATGTTATGGTCCGGCGGGGGGAAGTAGGGCTGCGGGGGCGGGCCGGGCTGCGCGGGGGGCGCGGGCTCCGTCGCGCTGCGCCGGTAGCAACTCGTTGTTTGCTATATAAACAAAAAACATTGTAAGAACAGTTTCCAAAATCTTTTTTATGGACACGGAACTTTTAATTTAATTTTGTTTTTCTTATTTATTAAAACTCTTATTAATTTACACAAAAGTTATAAAATTATCACCGCGCTATATTATTAATTCACGGTTGCAAAATGTTATTGATGTTATAAAACAAGTTAACATTCTCTAACATTTTCTTTTTATTGGCCAACGCTTGTGTCGTTAATTTGACGGTATCAAGCTTCACTGGACTTGTGCTACATGTTTTACATAACAACGTTACATAAATAGCTGCGTGAAAGCACCTTGAAGAGTTCACAACACATTCGTATCTAAGTCCAGGCACAGAATAATTAATAGTACTAGGTACAGAAGGCGCATTCTCTGATAGCAAACGTGCGAATTTAATTCTAGATACCACGCCACTAACGTTCAAATTACTTTGAACGCGTCGAACGTGACCCTGGCTATATTAGCCTACCGTTTGTCGCTGCGTTAGTATTAAAACAAAATGCACCTTCAAGACCGCGCCGCGAGAGTCCGTATTACCACAGACTAAATAATAGCGTCGACACTCGCGCGCGCGTTTCCTTGCCACATATATGAGGCTTGTTAGTAGGAAACGCGTAGGTACATTATGGAGCTCTGGCGCGGAGTGCGCCGGTCCTGAGGGGCTACTCATGATGGCGATTCCGATCCGTCGACATTGAGATCGGGCGTTTTGTACTCTCTAATACCACACTAGCGCCACCTTGGTTTCATATTGGGCGGATATTGAGTGAACTAAATGAAATCGGACATTTTGTCAACTTTTGGCGGGCAGATTTTCAAGAGTTGTGGTCTCAAATTGACTTTGGTATTACATTGGGTTGAAATCGGGATCGATATTGATTTGAGTGGAGCCTCTGGTCCAGGTTAGTGTGACCTCTGAGCTGATAGCAGCAGTACTCACGGTGAGGTCTAGATGGTGGTGGTGGTCGCGGCTGTAGTCAGCTGCGAGAGCTTCCTCGGCGGCCTGCAGTATGCGCTCGGCAGTCGACTCGCTCTCACCAGGGGTTAGCGTCACAGGCCCGCCCGCTTCGCACTTCGCCGACAGGATTTCGTGGGACTTTTGTTGCATTACCTGCATGTTAAAAGCTTATGAAATATTTAAAAAACTAACGGAAATACAGTAATGCAATAACAGTGCAATAATTAAGTGTTCTGGGCCACAATGATCTAGTCTAGGATATCTAAGAAGAAGTAGCGAAAGTGTGGAATAAAAATACAGGTCAGTAATTATTTTGGCTTGGCATTTTAAATAAAGCTCTTTCAGGTAGTGTAAGCCACTCTAGCACTTTAGAGAGTAGGCTAAGCTAGTATACGATAAATAAATTTAAATTTTTCACATCTAATTAAATAGTAGTTTTGGAAATAGGTCGTTGCCTTTGCATTTGTTTGGCAGTATGAGAAATAGAAGACTTATTTATTGCATTCAGAGAAAAAAAATACAAGTTGTCCTTGCACCGCTCCATTGCTTTTTCCTTTAGAATAAAAAGTGGCTGAAAGAGAGACGCGTTGTTATTTTGTATAATTACGGGTCTTAGCGCGATAATTTTAAATAGGTATGTTTTACGATACGATACCTTATGATGAATGCGCCCGCTCTTCACTATAGCAGTACCCACATCGCAGACTTCAGTCAGCTCGCGACCACGGCAGGTGCAACCCCGCCGAAACAAGGGCAAAAATAAGGTATCGTATCGAAAAACATACCTATTTAAAATTATCGCGTTAAGACCCGTAATTAATTATACAAAACTAGCGACCCGCCCCGGCACCGCACGGGAAAATGGTTATTGTGGGTTATCCCTAAGTATATTATGCATGTATTATACATATAAACCTTCCTCTTGAATCACTCTATCTATTAAAAGAAACCGCATCAAAATCCGTTGCGTAGTTTTAAAGATTTAACATGCATAGGGACATAGGGACAGAGAAAGCGACTTTGTTTTATACTATCATAATTTCAGCCGCAAGACGTCCACTGCTAGACAAAGGCCTCCCCCAAAGATCTCCACGACGATCGGTCCTGCTTGGCCCGCATCCAGCGGCTTCCCGCGACCCTCGCCAGATCGTCGGTCCACCTTGTGGGGGACCTGCCCACGCTACGTCTTCCGGCGCGCGGTCGCCATTCGAGAACCTTTTTGCCCCAACGACCGTCGGTTCTACGCGCAGTGGCGCCCCACTGCCACTTAAGTTTAGCGATTCTTCGGGCTATGGGCTATTTTATACTATGTAGTGAAGTGACTGAAAGAGACGCGTTGTTAAGGGGCTACCCGAGGCTAAGTGGCGCCGCCCTCTGTTAAAAATTAATTACTCGCGAAGTGTATTTTTTTTCTAAAATCCGGACGGTCATTTTGAAGTTGGCGTGCTATAGGATATATAGGGGCCATAAACTGTATTTATTATAGTCCGCTGTAGTTACAGATAGAAAAGTTGCTAAAAACGGCCACTTTTGGCAAATTTTCTATCTGTAACTACAGCGGACTATAATAAATACAGTTTATGGCCCCTATATATCCTATAGCACGCCAACTTCAAAATGACCGTCCGGATTTTAGAAAAAAAATATACTTCGCGAGTAATTAATTTTTAACAGAGGGCGGCGCCACTTAGCCTCGGGTAGCCCCTTAATTTGAATGATCACGCACCTGCAATACCAGCGAGCGCAGTTCGTTGGGCGGCAAGGCGACGAGCGAAGGCACTTCCCGCTGGAGGTAGGCCAACACCGCGCCCAGCTCCCGCGCCTCCGCCCCCCCGCTGATACCCGCCGCCACGCCCATCGCGTACCCGTCCTCGTACTACAATACAATACTGGCTTGCAAAACAGTACAAATCGCGCACGCAATTTAGTTTTTAGAAATAAAGTCTTCTTTCATACATGTGTTCTATCTATGTGTGTTTTAAAGGACTTTCCCTCCATGTGGCATAGCCATGGGACGCCCTGTTTAGTTTAATTATTGATGTTAATATTATTTGATGTTTCTTTGCTATATTTAGGTACGATCGCTACACTGTCATGCCAAAACAGATTTGAATATTATGCAGCAAGTAGATAGATTGCGCGGGTATCATGTTATTTCTAAATTAGAAAAAAAGAAAATTAAAAACACTACCGAGACGAAACTACAGAAGAAAGTCTTTTCGTATAATAATCACTATGTCGTTATTACAGTACTTTTCTTAGGAACATCCGTGATAAAAAAATCATAATATAAATAAACATACCATTTGCAAGGCTTCAGGCCTCTGCGGTAAGTCTTGCGCATACTGCTGGTGAGAATGGGGCTGCTTCTTGGTCGGCTGGGGTGGCTGCGCTGTTTGCTGTTGCTGTTGTTGCTGCTGTTGCTGTTGTTGCTGCTGCTGCTGTTGTTGTTGTTGCTGTTGTTGTTGCTGTTGCGCGGAGAGCTGCTGGAATTGCTGCTGCTGCAACTCCGCCAGCTGGTGCTGGGAACGTTCATGTTGCAGCTGTTTATGTCACACACAATATTAGTGTTGGTATTCATTTAATTTTGCTAATTAACAACTTATGCTAAGAACATAACGGCTGTATCGCATAACTGCCGCCAGCTCTGTCAGACGCGTTCCGAGTTTAAGTTAGGCTTTGCTAAACGTCTTTTTTTTTGCAGCAGTGTCATGTATTACGTCATTGGAATTTTAATTTTAAATTAAAAATTAACATTTGAGACAAACTTATCACTGAGTTGGTACGGGTATGCAGCGCTGGCGGTATACAGTTGTCACGGTATATCAAAATATTCTACTAATTATGCTACTAGGCGATTTAATAGGATCAGAAACAAAAATCTACGTTTCAGTAAAATAGGACTGAACTTGGATGGAACTAAATGGAAGTAATATAAAAATGGAAATTAGCTGAATGAATTTTCTGAACTTAGGACGTCTAAGGATGGAACAAAATAAGAAAGAAATAAAAAAATAATGTAGTTAGACCAGCTGCTAGATGTAAGAGGTGACACAAGGATTAAGATGAGATTGACGAAATACAATGAACGAAAGAGATTTCGATTGTATGAATCACACAGGCTATTATTAGGAATGGTGATGGAAGGACTACGAAATAGGTCGGAAAGTTGGAGGGATACCGATCGGTTAGGTCGATTATTGGGCAAGCAATGGGTGTGCAAGCGTTGTAAAGCATCTAGTAGCACGAGGCGGCAACCCAGCGCGCTGCAAGGCCGGCCTCTACCCGCCGGGTGAGCGCCGCTCCGGCCGCGGTCTACCACCATGTTCTACAAACCAACGTTATGCAGGGAAAGGATATTTGGAGGTTGCAGGACTCTGTCATTCGAAATACTAATGATGGAGAAAGGGAACACCTGGGAATCTATTTTAGTTTCAAATAAAGTGCTTCGTGATTTTAAATCTATAATATAAAATAACAGTAGGTTGAGATTATGTAACTGAATAAATCTCGTAAATTTCAAAATCATCTTTTGATACACAGTTATTGTTTGACTTAAATTTGTACGTGAAATTCGTTCTCGAAAAAGAGGGGCGGTTCTCCTTTAAAACAGTTCTTTAGTTAATTGATTAAGGCGTCACCTCGAGAGTTATTCAGTTTCATAGGCTGTGAATCTTATTGTAACTTTTATCTCACAAATTCGAATCACGGTGGGGACTCGTCGAACAAATATTACTTTGTAAGACTTCCCTCAGTTTGCAGGCTGAATCACCATGATTCCGTCCTTCGGAAAGCCGTTGGCCCCGCTACTATCTACGGAAGTAGTCGTTTTAGCAGCCAAGTCGAAAGCCTAAGGCGGTTCTATAATTCCGACACCAGGCTTTGTGAGCTAGGTTAACCTCGAAACCCACCCGATAAGCAAGCAAGCGTCTCACAAATTCGTCTAAATGTAAAATAGTGAGTGGTAACCAACCTGGTTGAGGTTAGCAGCAAGTTGCTGAACGGGGAACAGCTGCTGCGGCGGCGGGTAGGGCGGCGTGGACGGCAGGTGAATGGTCGTCGTCACGCCTGCAATTAGTACCAACCAGTTCTTAAAGCTCGCTGTATACATGTGCCGAGAGCGCAAGGTGCTTCTGATTATGTTTCATTCTTTCACGCTCTCGGCCGACTCTCGATCGTGACTGCTTCCTTTGTCAAGTCCGGTGAAGCTTGATCCGTCGTACGTTTTCGACACAAGCATTGGTCAATTTAAAAAAAAAGGTGCTTCCTTTTAGTGTCGATAAGACTGTTTTTAAACACGCCGATTACAATGTTTAGACGCATGACAGTAATAATTTTTATTTTTTACATAGTCGAACGAAGTTATGCTGAGATATTTTGATAGTCTGGCTGGACCAATTTAGATATTATGCAATGCGCATAAATTGCTGAGGTTGATTCCATATTATTAAAACTGACAATAGTAGTTAACTGCACAGATTGTGTTACACATTATGCAAGATATTATTTAAATAAGATATTACTTAAAGCACAATTTTTTATAAGTACAAACGAAACATATTTCAAACAAACAACGCATAACAATAAAAAAAAGCATCATATGGTGGACAATTTTACACAAAACAAATAGGTAGGTGCAGGTACGGGATAAGCAATTCAAGATTTTTTTATTGACAAACAAAAAACAAAAATATCTCATGGTTTGCTGGTTTGACCCTTCATTGCGCAATGGTATATTGTTTGAGAGGACACGAAAAGTCAAGAAATGAACAATTCTTAATAAAAAAAAATAGTACTTTTCCTGATATGACAATATTGCAAATTTTTTAAAATTGCTTTTGCTGTACAACATTCATTCTATTTTATAATTTTTCTAGTAAAAGAGATTATTTTTAATGATCTAAGTAAAATCGACATAATTATCAATCGATCAGAACGGGATTAGTTGAAATAAATCGCGGTAAATGGCGCATAATGTCACTATAGTAAGTAAACAAATCGCGCAGTGAAGGGTAAAAGATGATGTTTAGTGGGTGAATATAAAACGCTCGAGTGTTTTAGCGGTTATTGTATGATGGTAGCACAGTAGACTCAGAACAATAAGTTATCTCCATATCCACTGGCCGCATCGGTTTGAATGTGAGCGCGCCGTGTAGGCACGCGCCGTCACGCACACACTTGCATTGAGCCCATACTGCCGCGCACCCTTATTCCCCTTCTTTTATGCTAGTGTTCGTGATAGTGTGTGCCTACACGGCGCGCGGCGCGGACGCACACATTTAAACCGACAGCGTCACGTTTGTATGAAGATAACTTACTGGTTTTACTGTCATGGTAGTGTCTACTGTCTATTGTCTACTGGCGACTTGCCTTGAGCGCAGAACTGCAGGTCCAGCGCGTGCAGCGCAGACGTGGCCAGCGAGGGCGGACCTAACAACAACACACCTTTACTGCATGGGGGAAAGAGAGCGATACATCTTCTCAAGTTCTCAGCTCTTAACAACAACACACCTTTACTGCATGGGGGAAAGGGACCGATATATCTTCTCAACTCATCATCTAGTCTTCAGTTGGGGGTTATTATCGTATATGCTTGCTTCTTTCACAATTCAACACAAGGAAATCGTGTAGATTTGGCTGTTCAGCATCAGCACCACTGGATGAAGCTCGAATGCGAACTACACGTGAAGTCGATGTTTGACGTCTTTAAATTTGTTGACAATCACCTGTCCCTTCTAGTTCTTAAAACATGAAAGGGACATTTTTATTTTATTTAAGTTAGTTAGGTCTTAGCGGTGGTGTTTATTCAGATCTAACGTCTAACGGCCTCATTCATAAACGCTGCTTTGAGTAAAACAATATGATGTCCCTTTATGAAAAGGACAGGAATAGTGTTTAATTTAAGCAACTTTTATAGAAAACTTGAAAAAAATGACTACGTTTTGATACGGTGCGAAGATCTGCCTATATAACTATAGATATTCCATCTAACTAAATAGCTATAATATTGCCATGATTTTCTTGTATCAGCTAAATAACGTGCGAAGTGTATTTCAAATTCTTAGTAATCAAATGTGAATATTATAAAACTGAATCTTACAGTTGGAATCGCTTTCGATGATGATGTGGGGTTGTTCATCTGGCAGTAGATCCTTCCGTAGCGCCAACTGGCCCTGTTCATACAAAAACACAATCTATTATTACTATGCAAATTCAAGTTTATTACCAGTCATCGGAATAGGCTGAATATATTCACGTAAACTTTGAAGAACAGAGTCGAAAAAGTGGAGACTTCTTATGACAACAATTTTTTACGGGACATTTTGTATTACAGTAAAATAAATGTATTTCAACCTTTGTTTTTGTTCAAAACGCTCGTTAGGAACAACTAAAAGAACCAATACAAATAAAAAAAGACAACTACGATTTACTTAATACTCATATAAGTATAATTACAATGGGGAGAAATTTAAGAAAACAATTCAAAAATAAAATGTGAGACAAAGTTTTGTAGGTGTCAATAAATGATTTTATGAATACTATTTGTACTGGGTTTAACTAGAATGAGCTGTACAAATTTTCACTCGCTACATAGCTCTCTTTAAAATACAACCAATATGTAACTACATCATTTATTTACATGTAATTTAAACATGAATCTCTATCAATACAGTTGATATCTATCTACTGTTTCCAATAGATACAGAACTCAACATCCGACTTACGGAGAAGTCGTGGTCAATAGGATCTTTATTTTTGCGTTTCTTGGTAACATCCTTCCAGGTAAAACCGGGCGGCAAGGTTAACTTAGCCATAGCTTCAGCCTCTTGGCATATCTAGCGAGGAGAGCGTGTTCTGAATTGTGCGATATTCTAGCTTTTTTTTTGACGAATTAATCAAAAGCAGATCAGCAAACATAGCTTTCTACACATAAGATATTATAGCTTGTAGGACTATTTTGTAGGAGCTCCTACATCGTGTGATCTTTTTTAGACCAAATATTCAAGAGTATAAGTGCTCCTTTGCTCAGATTCGAGCGTGTGTATTTGTGTGTTTTTTTTGAACGAGTTGACGTGTCTC